>JAGFMF010011574.1:13877965-13980546 GCA_019455555.1 Galemys pyrenaicus
CACAAGGGACTGAGGTGATGGTGCACGGGTGAAATGGTGGTGGGTACCCCCTGGGGACTACAAATGATGTCAAATATAACTAATAAAAAAAAAAAAATATTTGCATCCAAAAAAAAAAAAAGAGACAGTCATTGTTAGTGCTTTACTATATAACCTTTCAGACTTTGATCTATGTGTGTATTTTTAACACACTCAAGAACATAGTTTTTTTTAATCTTATTTTCACATAAACTATGACCAGATTTCCATACCTTAAGACATAATTCTACAAAATCATCATTGTTCCATGATTAAAGTTTATTGATTGCCCAATACTTATTTATCATTCCCTATTTATAGACATTTGGTTATTTTCAACACTAGGGATCATAACCAATAATTTTTGTTTGTCTGTTACTATGTTGTTGTTTTTTGTAAGATTATTTATTTATGCATACAGGAACTGGGGTATAGGCCAGAGGTGTGTGGCGGGATATTGGGGAGCGGGTGGTAGAGCAGAGTGGGGAGCAGAACAGGCTCATCTACTGAAATACACTGGTGAGAAGAGTAACAGAGGAGACAGGAGAGGTCTGCTGTGCCATGTGGTTCAGTTCCCTGGCCTGTGGATAGCTTCACAGTACTGCGACTTAACCCCTTGTGCCACCAGGGAGACCTTGTCATTCTGGTTTGTTTGCCACAGAATTATGCTCAGCTAATACTGTGTTTAGAAAATGGGGGAGGGTTAGGATAAGAGAATGGAAGCAGGGAGTTCATTAAGAGACAATAACTTTTAGTTCAAGTGAGAACTGGAACTACCCAGGTGGTTTATCCTGGGATGTTTGAGAAAGACTTAATGAGAAGGAGCCAGATTCTGGATGTTTGGTTTCTGAAAGCTAACAGAACTTGCTGATTGATCAGATCGAATGTACATGAAAGGAAGAAGTCAAGGCTCATCATATGAAGAGGACAAAGGATTAAAAATTAACGAGTCAATGGATGCTTAAATGATTGATGTTCAAATGTAATATCCATTTTAGATTTTTAAAAGATATTTGGAAAATGAAAAGAACAATGGAAGTCTCAACATGATAAACATTTTTTGTCTCTTCAACATTCTCTTATTAGGTTAACAGGACCTATTTAAATATAGTTCCAGGTTGGAGCAGACACTGCAGAGAACCTGAGAGAGACCTGCTAAGACTATGGGATGGGTCTAAAGGGAAATCAGCTCTGGTAGCAAAAGTACTTTTACTTTGGGGGTAGTTTGTGTCCACTGCTTACTTGGTTCATTGTTAAACAATCAGAGAGAAGGACGCTGGAAAGGTTGAACAGTAATGATGAGTAAGTCATTTAAGTCTTTCCATAAAGAAAGGCATCTTGGCTATCAGGATTATTTATCAGATGTGTTCAGGTGGCTCTCTCAAGCCAGCAGAAAACCTCTACCTGACTCTTTGTTTCCTTCTGCAGTTCAGTCACCTGGCTGTCTGGGGAAGCATGCTTATCTGGCTGGTGTTCTTTGGCGTCTACTCAACCATCTGGCCCACCATCCCCATTGCTCCAGATATGAAAGGACAGGTCAGTGAGATTTATTGTGAGTGGCATTTCCATGTTTGCCTTAATGATGCTTTTCCATATGTGGATCGTCCATCTCGTGTGACAACGATGAACTTCAGGAGAGGTTGATTTCAGTTGCTTCCATCAAAATATATCAGGAGGGGAATCAACTAAATCAAAACTTAGGAGAGAATGTCCAGTCCACAGAAATGGCATTTGAAATTTTAACTATTATAATTATTCACTTAAATCCTTGGACCTACCCAGCCTATCCACATTTCCATAATCGATTGTGTGTTGATTATATACCATCCTGGTATATATTATTCGTGACCTTTGGTATACCAGAAATGTTTTGATTCTTTCATGTTGATTGTTTTGATTGTAGTGTTAATGTTAAGTGTATTACTATGCTTTGATTGATCACTTGTCAAAGATAAAACTAGAAGAAAATTAGAATATCTAATTGTTCACATCCTGAACTGGAGTGGTTAGGATTGAAGAACCTCTTGCAACTTGTTTGCATTTTATATATATTTTTTTCTTTTATATTATCTTTGTCTGGTGTTTGAGCCACCAACACTGACACACTGGATCTTAGAGTCCTACAGTGTCAGTCATGTCTGTAGAGGAGCTTGACAATGCTGTGGTCCAAAATCTCTCCATTTACAAATGAAGTTGTGCAGACCCCATCACAGATCCCATCCTGAGATCTACCCATCGCAGAAACTACCCTGAGGCCCCAGTAAAAACCTGGCATGGGACCTGTGCTTTGGAGGTCCTCTGTTCTGGCCAACTCTAACGCTAAGGTGTGTTCCTTTTCACAGGGTGAGAGGTCTGTGGTGTACAGAGTTAGCACCCCACTCTAGTCTACTCCCGGGGCTCCCAGGATCTTAAATCTCCTTTCCAAATAGCTAAAAACACACTGACCAGGCTTGTCTGGCCCTTTCACCCTATGGAAAGTTGTTTACAAGGGATGTACACTGGGTTCTTGGGTGGATTCACTGGTTAAATGATGACCCTACCTACATTTGCTGGAGGACAGTTATGCTATGGAACAGAACCAGGGAGAGAAGACAAGGACTGTAGTGTGAGGGCTTCCTTTAGTGTTCCTGCCCCAGAAATGTGTCTTTTAGAGGCAGTCCTGTGTATTGCACAGCATTTTATTTGACAGACCAGGGGTAACATTGCTTACCTTTTCACTTGGTAAATAAGTCAGGTGATATATTCAGGTGTGTCAGGGATTCATTGAAGTGTAGGTGCTGAGCATGACAGACCTGTTCTCCAGGGGAGGGCTTGTATCCCCTTGTGCAACTTCAGTTTCTATGAGAATCAGAGAAGAA
Source organism: Galemys pyrenaicus (assembly GCA_019455555.1). Lineage (NCBI taxonomy): Eukaryota > Metazoa > Chordata > Mammalia > Eulipotyphla > Talpidae > Galemys > Galemys pyrenaicus. The sequence continues at coordinate 13,880,842 of JAGFMF010011574.1, forward strand.
CACACAAGAAACATTAGAGTTATTTTCCAGATCCAAATGATAAAGGAGATTACAGAACATTGAATGATCTGAGAAGATTATTGTATAGGAGAAGGGGCATTTTCCAACAAAGATGTTTGTATATATAAGAAACTAGTTCTATCTTATAAGTGATCAATGAGCTTCAGCCCCCAAAAAACAAAGCAAGGAACGTATTTCCTACAAGTAGGATCATTTGTTAAGTTGTTGGTGCCTAGAGTGTTTGCTTAGCATTCTCTTCTATCTGGTTAAAAATAGGTCTGGTTTGATGAGTATTTCATTCATTCAGGAAATGTTACTGCACCAGACAACAAAAGGGACTATAGCAGATTGTGTAGACAGTTCCCTAAATAGAGGAGAGTGACCTGACAGGATAAGTTTTGTGATGTATGACTGGCTGACAAAGTTCCTTCCAGACATACTCTATTGAGGCTCCTCTGTAAAAGTTGCACCAGTAACCAATTCAAATGTGCATGAGTTAGGCTCTCTGCTACTCACGCTCATCAAGAGATTGATTGCAAAGAGTGAAGGAACCATTCAGTCCCAACATGTCATTCAGTCACCAACATGCTACATTTGCGCTATCCAAGTCACAAAAGCATGCTGGTTCACGGGATTCAAATTTCAACTCTATCGTGAAATTTTCATAGTTGTGGACTTTTCAAAGAAATTTAATGATCTATTCCTACTACCAAAAAGCAAAAGAAATTGTAAGATTAAGTCACATTTTACTTTTGTGTAAAACCTTTTTATTTTTACTTAAATTATGTCATTTTAACCTTTTTGTTGGTTGGTTCCATGAGATGAATGATATTTTGAATAGAACATTGCTGAGACTGAGGATGTCATTAGACGGTGATGAGGTGAATAATGTAATTGTCATGCCACAGGATTTCTGAGTGGGTAATCTGTGGTCTGTTTAAAGAGCTGTCTATTATCTATAGTCTTTCACCAAAGAAGGGCTCTTAGAGAGGCCAGAGTGTCAGAAAACGGTGTCAGAACCAACTTTAATATTTGTTCCTCTGTTGTCTTTTGATGTTCATGCTTTGAAAAGTGGTAGAAAAGTATTTTTAAAAAATAACACTTTTAAATAATCTTGGGTGAAGAGTCGTTAAAACTAGTCTGAACTCTCAGGAAAGCTTTCTGTTGCCTCCAGAGGAAATACATGCCTTCATAAATAACAATAGAAACTGGACCCAGGAGGAGTGAGCATAAAGATGTTACCCTTTTGGGGGTCTATTGAAAATATGCCTATACCATGCACACCCCTTTTGTTCTTTATTGGTCTTCCCAGAAGCGGGACCTCACCAGAACCCAACCATTCAGAGACCCTAATCTCAGTCTTTCAGTCTCCAGAACTGTGAGAAGTTTATTTCTGTTGATGCTAAGCCATCCAATCTCTGGTGGTTTGTTATAGCATCCCAAACTGACTAAGACATTAGTGAATACCTAGGAGTGAAATTACACTGAGAAAAGACTGCTGCTTCATCATCATCATCATTACTATTAAGAATGTTCCCAGTAAATTTTTTAATAGACCATTTTCTGTAGTTCATGAAGTAGTGTAGTAGGAGTTTGGCAAAGGAATGTGGTTCTTTTGAACTCTAAGACAAGCAGCATTTCTCACCCAGGAGCTGGAGACAGACTCAACACAAAAAATATCCTGTCTGTTCATAACATTTTAAACTGGTGAAAAGATGCATTGTTTCTGCCAGGGTTTCCTAAACTAATTTGATTAAATATTTCTTTGTCTTGTCCGTTATATTGGGAGTTTTTCTCATGGAGGAGAATGCAGGCTTTCCCTTAAGGGCAAAGGGAAGCCAAGGCTGTAGAATGAGAGTTATTTTCCACTGTCAAAGAGTCTTTATCTTCCCTAAAACACCTCATGATGTGGTACATGAAACCCTACCAGACAAGGAACCAGGAAGTTCCAGTAGAAGTTTTTGAAATCAAAGAATCCATCTGTATATTCTCCTGAAAATAGGCAACATTTGTAGAATTTTATGAGGGACCTTGTTTTTCCATTTTTCTAGGCCCCAACTATATCCAAATTGAATTTTAAAAACCTCAGGCAGGTTGTGTCTGTCTTGGTTAATGCCAAAATCCTCAGCTAGAGAAAATATGTGGTGATGTTTTTCTATGTGATTTTCTTTCTCCCAGTAGTAAAACCATGGCTTTAGAGCTTCTCCACAATGGGTTTCCAAAATCAGTGCTTATAGGTAGAAAAGGACAAACTTTCTTTAACCCAGTGTTGCCTGCTGACTAAAATTTTCAATTAGAAAGTTGAGAAAAATCTTGATCTAAAACTGGAAATGTGTCAGTATTTTTTCTTCATGTATTTTTTTTAAGGTTTATTTACTTATGCATCCAAGAATGAGGGTACAGGCCAGCGGTGTGAGGGTGAAAGGATTCACCAGAGACAGAGTCGGGAGCAGAACAGGAAGATCTTTTGAAATACACTGCTGAGGGGAGCAGCGGGCGGGGCAGGGGTGGTTTGCTGTGATGTGTGGGTCTCCTCCCTGTCTGGGAATGGAACTCAAGTGGCAGTGACTGGGGATAGCTTCATAGTGCTCCCTGCACCACCAGAGAGGCCCCATCTGCATGTATTTTCTAAACCATTTTACTTTTAGAGTGACCGAGGAAATGCCATCTGATGTGACATCAGTTCAAAAGTCGACTCCTGGGACCTCCCTGGTGGTGCAAGGGGTTAAGTCCAGCCACTGCAGCATGGGTTCGATCCCTGGCCAGGGAGGGGACCCACAGACCTCTCCTGCCATGCCTGCTGCTCCCCTCAGCAGTGTGTTTCAGTCGATCTACCTGTTCTGCTTCCCACTCTGTCTCTGGTGGATCCTCTTACCCCCCACACCTCTGGCCTGTACCCCAGTTCTTGTACACATACATAAGTTAATCTTAAAAAAAAATTTAAAAGTCAAGAGTCCTGCCCCAACCAACTTCATAATCTTGGTAAATCGCTTAAACTGCATTAGTTTCCTTATCAGTGAAGTCAGATTAATATCTCCATTCTAAGATATAATAAGATAACTGGTGGGAAATGTATGCTCATTTTTCCCCCCTGGCATGATCGGTTATTTTTTAACTTCTATAAATACAAATATGTGCCTTAAACTCCCAATTCCTTGGCCAGAGAATCTTAACATTTTATCAGTTCTAGATGTAATGTTTCTTAGAGCTATAGTCCACCTGTATCTCAATCAAATGAATTGCTTGTTAAAAAGACAACCTCCCCTCCATAAAATATATACATTTCTAACATATGCACGTGCACACACACGCACTGAATTAGACTGTGTGGGGCCTCAGCCTCTGAATTTTAATAAATCTTCAAGCTAGTCTTCCCTTTTGTTTGAATGATCTAAAATACCTAAAATATCTGTTTTACCCATTACTGGGTGTTCTAGGAGAAGACAGTATATTTAAAATATTCATAAATACCAGGTGATTCTACTTATATATGAAATATAGAAAAAACAAAGGAATGGTCAAAGGAAACCAAAACAAATCTTAGAAATCTGACTATAAAGTTGAGACTACCAGAGGGAGGGCAGGAATGCAGGACAAAGAGGAGAAGAGCCCAAAAGGACGATGGTGGAGCATCGTTGGGGTTTTGGTGGTGGGTGTGGTCAGGTAACATATATCTGAAGAGCTAAGAACTTCTAAATTATATGTGGTGTTGTGAACCAATGTTACCTCCATAAAAAAATAATACAATAAAAAAAGAGTCTAGCACCAAAAAATATAGATAAGTAAAAAATTTCCAAGGATACACAGCCTATAAATACAGGTGCTAAAACTGAGATCTGTCAATTTTCACTCTACTGTGACTTAGTTTGAGCTATTTAACAAATTTATCAGACCTGAACAAAGTTTTCCAAGAAGTTGTAAAGGTGTATCAATGACTGTGGATTTAGAGGAATCTGAAAAGATAAGCCAAAAATATACATTAAAATATAATATTTGAGCTTATTGATTTATCAAAATTTTGTTATAAATGTTTTGTCCAATTGAATAATGCTAGTTACATGGGGATTACAATTAATGGCAAGTATATGTAAATTTTAAAATATTTTAATAAAAAAAATAAAGACAAAAAAATGAATAATGCTAGTTAATAATAAATACATTTTAAAATAAAATAAAAAGACATAATTTACTTCCCACATGGTTATGTAAGATCAGGTAGTGCCCGTGACTGCTGTAAGGCAGTTGGCTTTCTAAATAGAGAATTATATCCAACAGAGGATTATACATCATTTACCATGGAAAAATACTCCTCATCAACATTAGTCCTTTTCCTTTAAAGTTCTTTTCATTGCTAGTAAAAAAGAGGAAAAAACTTTTACTTCAAAGCCTACAATCTGCTAACTCTCTGTGCAGTGCCAGACTCTAGGCTCCAGCCAAATTCTGGCTTTTTTATGTTTTTCATTCTGAATACAGGAATGGCTTTACTTTTGAGTTTTATATATGCATTTTTATATAGTGAGATGGAAAGTAAGCTGAGGAAGGAGGAGTCTGCTGTTGTTGAAGTAATTAATTACTCATCTTCCCTAACTGCCCTCTCCTGAACTTTGTAGCCTTGTAAGAATTCAGGCCCAGGCATTTTCTGTGTGAAATACAAAAAGAGGGATTTTTGTTTCCAGTCGCACATGCTCTAAGAGATAAGCAGACAGGTAGATGTAATGGTCATGGTGTAATGGTTCTGTCCTGTCCATCACCTTCTTTACTCAGTTCGGTTCCAGAACATCTCCATAGGACAGAGGTCACCTAAGGGCCTAGAGACAACTTGTTTTCAGGTAAATTTTCCTGGTAGGTGAATTTAGCTTTTGTCTCCATCCATCCTCCTTTATCCTTTCCTGAGAGGGCTCAGTTTAAATCCATATATGGTACCTTGTGCAAGAAGGGTCCAGCACTTAGGGGTCTCGTCTCCAGCCCTAAACTAAGACAGCTCAGTCCTGACCCCTGTGCTAAAGTGTATGGTCCAGAAACTCTGAAGGAGACATGAAGACTTTTCTGCTGAGGGTTTCTGGGAAAGCAGTACACTTGCACCTTAATGAAATCTATCAAAGAGATGGCCTCTTCTACATGACAGAGTTTCTAGAAAAAGGAAAGGAAGTCGCTTCCAGAACCCTTCTCACTGTGAAAGATGGAATAGAAAGATTAAAACAACAAAGGCCTCTTTTGTGATTGTAGAGACACCAAGTGAACCAGTCTTTGAAAGCTACCCACTTATCCCCCTGACCTACCCTGATCCCTCCCATAGAGTTCTCCAAGAAGCACCACTGCAGGTACTGTCTGTCCTCGGTGAGTAGCAGATTCATGGAGAAAACCCTTCACCCACATGTGGGTGTGAGATATTTCCTTAAAGTACACTAGTATATGGTCAATCATAGAAGTAGGTAATGTTAAAAAAGTGGGGGAGGGGCTTACGATTTTCACATTGCATATTATACTGTGGAGGGAGCTGGGTGCTTGTAAATTCATGTAAGAATTTGATAATGGGGCCTCCCTGGTGGCACAGTGGGTTAAGCAACGCACTATGAAGCAAACCGCAGCCACTGCAGCATGAGTTCGATCCCTGCTGCTGGCCAGGGTGGGGACCCACATGGTGCAGCAGACCTCTCCTGCTGTGCCCGCTGCTCCCCTCAGCAGTGTACTTCNNNNGATCTGCCTGTTCTGCTCCCTGCTCTGTCTGTGGTGAATCCTCTCACCCCCCACACCTCTGGCCTGTACCCCAGTACTTGTATGCATAAATAAATAAATCTTTAAAAAAAAAAGAATTTGATAATGAATTATTTATGTTGCAGTTATTAGTATTTTAGTATACTGTTAACATTCCAGAAATATCTAAACTGAATATTATAATCTAATATTAGAATTATCTTTAATATATTGATATTAAGTAAAAAAACCTCCTATTTTCCTCAAATAATGTGTTTCACCTGGCCTGTGATAAGCAGTTGCCCCTATGGGCGAACTTGGCTGAATTCACTTGGCTGAATTATTTGTGGAAGTCCACTTTTAAAATTGTACATATTGTGTAACACTAAGACTGACAAGAAGAAAGGCATTGGATTTTCTAGATGACATGATTAAGCAGAACTATGAGAGTGCAGGCCTCCTGGCTCCTCCTATAACACCCACATTGAGTGTGCTCTGATTCACGTGTTTGCCTTCCTTGAAGACTCTCCACATGAATCCCTGTCTGAGGTAAACACAGGAATTTGTAGTGAAAGAAAAATCAGAAATACTGCCTTGATCATGAATACCTAGGCAGGTTCTCACTGGCCTATGAATAAATGGACACCAAATTCAAAGAATTCAGACACTGGACAATGGTTCATCGGAAAATTATTTTTGTGGTTGTTACATGTCATGACTAGTTGCTTTTGTTTTTCTCTTCCTAAATTTACCACTCACTGGGCAAACTATATTTTTAAAACTCTTTTAGCTCCTTAAAGTGACTTCACACTACTTTTATGCTGGTTACTTTTCTGCAAGGCACACAGGATTAACAGAATTAGTCTGGATTAAAGTGGCCCAAACCAAACTTCTTTCCTAATCATTAAAAATTCTAGCAGTAAAAGTGGAATTTGAACTATATTAACTTAATCTCTAGGAAATTTATGAAGTTAGGTCTATTGCTCGTAATACCCATAATTGTGTTGTTTCTGAGCCTCAGTTATAAAAGTAGATAAAATTTATCATTGGATATAAAGAGTCATTAAAGAAAATAAGGTATGCAAATAGTAGTAGGTACTGTTTATTGAGAAAATACTGTCTCAAACTAAATATGCACTCCTAAAATATGTTCTTTGTGTATGCAGTTACATAATGAATTAAGATTAGCACATTTGAAAATCTACTGTACAATCCTGTGAGGGGAGAGAGGCATAGAAAGAAATAAACAGTTCATACTTTGGTCAGGCTAGGCAGTGGAGTATCTGAAACTCCCCATCTGCTAGATTATAGAATAGAAGCTCCATGTCTCACTGTGGAAAATAGGGAGGGTGATTGATGGTCAGTATAAACCAGATATATAGTAATAGTCAATAGTAAATAATAGTCAACGCTCCCTAAAATACTGCTTTTAGTAAATTGTGCCTGAAGCTTGCAATGTAGTAGAAGTTTTAAAATATACTTGAGTTAGAGGCATACCTATATCTTGTGCTGAACAATATTATCTGCCATGAACCCCAGTAAAACAAGTCTTTTTAAAAGTTTGTTTTATGGAAATATCTAATTTTTAAGTCCCTCCCTGTTCCATCTTCCCCAGCCACAGTTCTCTCCATTTTGGCAGTTACTTTATTTTGGCCTCTCATTTCAAGGATCTTATATGTTAATTAGAAGTCAGGCAGCTTTGATTCTGAGTTATTTTTCTCTTTGGTTAAAGGTTTTGTTGTGGTGTTGGCATTTGTCATTTATCCTGATGTTAATTTTTAAAATATCTGTCAGCAAATTAAAGTACACATTACATGCTGATTTTGTTTGTTTGTAATATTTAGACTCAGTGATCCCAGAGTATGTTTGATGTGGTTTTGAGCTTTTTATTTCTCTAAACATGTGGAAATTCATATGTGGCATGCCAGAGTTGGGATTCTATGCAGGGGTTGATTTCTCTGGCATTTTCAGCAGGAGCTGGCTTTGTCCAGTGACCAGAGATATGGCTCATCTTCAGGTTTATTCTATTTTAGAAGCTCAGGAAGCCACAGGCAGGCCACCAGGTAATGAATTTGAGCAAGAAAAGATAACCAGGTAGATGGGAGTATGAAAGGAGGAATAAAAGCATTGTATGCCATTACGTTTGGGCCAGGGTTTCCCTATTTTGTATAAATGATGATGCAAAGCCTTTGTTGACAGTATACTGGAGGACCAAGATATCCTAGAGGACCAAGTGCAGTAAATGGAATTAAGAATTTCAGTTCCAGTTCTTGCCATTAGTATTATCAAATATCAAAATGTCCGTAGAGAAAGCTGATGCTTTTTTAGCCTGCATCAACTAGCTGTGTCTGGCATTATTTTGTCTAAAGATAGGAAAAGAGAAATCTTAGTTACCTGAATCTGTGCTTGCAGAACACTTTCATCCATGGGTTTCTTTTTCTTTATGATAGCATCCTGATTTTGACAGAGGATAGAAACTGAAGCCTGTTCCTGTGACACTCTCCTTCATTCCCTACCCATGGTCACTGGTCTCCTCTCACTTCTTGGTGTGTCCTGCTTCCACTCTGACAATATATTTGCATCTCTTCATCTCACTTCCTGAATATTTTAGTCTCCACCATCTATTTAGCTAATGCTTCCATAGAGCTCAGATGAGTTATCACTTCCCCAGAAAGCCCATCCTTGCATCCCACCCAGGTTAAATTCTCCTATTACATATTCTCTTAACATAATTACCTGTCATATGCTGTACTTCACCACTATTAAAAATTTGTATTTGTGAAAGACGGAACACCTCACACTTCTTAGGATGGCCACTATTAAAAAAATAAGTAAATAAAATAACAAGCATTAGTGAAATTAGAAAAACCCTTAGTAGGTTGGTAGGAATATAAAGTACTACATCACTGAAAAAAATCTATGGAAGTTCCCCCCAAAATTAAATATGAAATCACCATGTGATCCAGCAATTCCACTGCAGCGTATAAACCAGTGAGAATTGAAAGCAGGAACTCAGGGCCTCCTTGGTGGTGCAGTGGGTTAAGAAATGCACTATGAAGCAAACCATGGGCACTGCAGCTTGAGTTCGATCCCTGCCCCTGGCCAGGGAGGGAACCCACATAGCACAGCAGACCTCTCCTGCCTGGCCCGCTGCTGCCCTCAGCAGTATGCTTCAGTCAGTCTGCCTGTTCTGCTCCCCACTCTGTCCTGTGTCTGGTGAATCCTCTCACCTCCAGCAACTCTGGCCTGTACCCCAGCTCTTGTATGCATAAATAAATAAATCTTTAAAAAAAAAAGAAAGCAGGAACTAAAGAGATATTTGTTTGCACACACTTGTTCATAATAGCACTGTTCCCAATAACCTAAAGGTAGAAATACCCAAATGTCCATTGAAAAATAAATGAATGAACAAAATATGTTTTATACATACCATGAAATACGCAGTCTCAAAAGAGAAAACCCTTTCACATACTGCAATTTGGATGAATCTTGACATTTTGGTCCATGTCACAAAAAGAAAGTGACTGATTACACTGCCACCACATTTGAGACACCTAGAATAAATAATCAAATTCATAAAGATAAAATATAGAATGGTGGTTTTCCAAGACCAGAAGATAGGGCAAATGAGGAGCTAGTGTTTATGGGCATAGAGTTTCTGTTTTGAAGGTTAAAAAAAAAACATTTTAGAGATATAAGACAACATTGTGATTTAAATGAATAAGATGGTAAACCTTATGTGTTTTTATTGTAACTTTAAAAAATATATTTGTTTGATTCCTTAAATTATTGTCAGTTTCTCCTTCCAAATAGTATGCAACATACAGTAAGTAAATGCTTTTCAATATATCTTGGTATTTGCCTCCCATCTTTTCTGGCATTTGCTAAATATTTAAATCAATGAATTAATAAAATAGAATTATACACCTCTTATGTAGAATTGGGAAATGTAACTGACTTTATGTAGTAGGTGCATAATATCTGTTTAGTGTTTTGATTTCAAAAGCAGATGCCAAATGTTCAAACATTTGGGAATAGCCTACTATCCTACCTACATGTAATAAGTGAATGATAGGTTAACAAATTCAGCATTTTTCTTAAGAGAAAGGTATGAAAAAATCATGCCTTCTTCCTCACTAAGTAAAAAAGAGAAAAGTCAAATAAATAGGATCAAAAAGAGGGAGAATTACCACAGACGCTGCAAAAGCTAAGAGGATAGGAGATTACTATGAACATTTATATGCAAGCAAGTTGAACAACCTAAATGAGATGGGTAGGTTCATGTAAATCATACAAGACTGGATTTGGGATAAATAGAAAGCCTAAACAAACCAATCACAAGCAAGGAAATTGAAACAGTAACCAAAACTCTCCCAAGAAACAAAAGCCTGGGACCAGATGGCTTCATAAACGAATTCTATCAAACTTTCAAAGATGCACTAATATCTATCCTGCTCAATGCCTTTCAAAACATGAGAAAGAAGGAATACTCTCAAACACATTTTATGAGACAAACATTAAACTAATTGTATACAAATATAAAATCTTAACAAGCAGAATCCAAAATGCATTTAAGGGTTAAAGCATCATGACCTAGGAACACGAAATAATTCAACATCCAATAATTGATCTATGTTAATTCACCACATCAATAAAAAGGAAAATAGAACTATATGATTATACCAACAGGTGATGATATGATGAAAAGGCATTTTATAAGATTCAGCACCCATTTATGATTTAAATTAAATCCTTATGAGAACCTTTTAAAAAGTAGGTGTAAATGAAATATACCTTATTATAATAAAAGCCATATATGACAGACATGTTTGTCCATTCTAGCCATTGCTAATCAACATAATATTAGATATCCTAATTAAGTAACCTTACCAGTTTGGGGCTATTACTCAACATGTAAGCTTTTCTTTATTAGTTATACCATCATGGTCTTTGGTTGCAATGAACAAAAAAACAACTGGTTTTGACTTAAGAAACAGCAAAGAAATATTTTGAAGTTAACATGCCACCCACAGACTATGTGGAAAGCTTACAACCAGGCTCAGGCATGGAGGCCACCCCGAGACCGTGTGACTAGGGCACAAGCTGGCACTGCTACCATGTGCTGTGGGCACTGCAAGTGGTGGGCTTGGAACTGTAACACTGAGAATAATCTAAGAAGTACCCAAAGTGCAGGCAGAAGTAACTGATGGACAAGCCCAGTTTTCCTGCTAAGGCCTTTTTCTTTCTGTGGTTGTTCTTCTAGCAGATTTATTAGGATCTGCCCTAAATGTGTTTTAGAGAGACTCTGGCAGTGCCCACTTCTGTTACTTCTCCTGTAAGTAACAGAAGGTAAAAACATCCTTTTGTGTGGCTTACAGAGGGGGAAGGTGTGGAAAGAAGAATCCTAGATCTTTCCTTGAACAGTTTCTCTCATTAAGACAAATTTGCATAACTTAACTAGTAATTGGATTAAGTTCAGGAACTACAATTTAAAATCAGTCATATTCAGTAATGAACATAGACAAAGCAAGAATCATTCATGTGAGAAAATTTGTAGCAGACTAGACCTTGGGAAAGGCAGGCTTAAACTTGGTATACATTAAAAAGGAAATGGTGGGCCTCCCTGGTGGCACAAGGGGTTAAGCACTGCACTATGAAGCGCCCACAGCCACTACAGCAAAGTCTGATCCCTGGGAGGGAGGAGACCCACAAGGTGCAGCAGACCTCTCCTGCCTCTCCCGCTGCTCCCCTCAGCAGTGTATTTCAGTTAGTCTGCCTGTTCTGCTCCCCACTCTGTCTCTGGTGGATCCTCTTACCCCCCACACTCTGGCCTGTACCCCAGTTCCTGTATGCATAAATAAATCTTTGAAAAAAATTAAAAATAAAAAGGAGATGGCAAAGAAGTGGCAGCATAATGAAAACTCAAGGGGTGAGGGCTTTTTGTGGGATGATCTGCTTGAAGCAGGATTGTGATGGATAATCAGATATCAAAATGGCCCTATAATTAGAAATTAATGGCCCATAGACATAATTCTCTGCAACTTGTCAATCTAAAGCAATTAAAGTAACAATGTACCTTTTACTTGTGCTTCAGTAAAATCTAGTAGCAAATCCATAGCAGCTGGGTGCTATCAAGTCAGAGAGAGAGAGAGAGCAAGAAAAGGTAAGAGGGGGAGGGGAGAGGGGAGAGGAAGGGAGAAGGAGGGAGAGAGGGAAGAAAAAATGAAATTAGCATTATTTTATATGAATTAAACACTGGTAGTATCAGTTTAAACAAATCAGTTACAAAAACCAGGGAGATTCTTTCCTATCCATAATTCTTTTCAGGGCCTTAAGTAGCAGTGAAAGGTTTAGATAAAGTTTGTTTCTACAGCAGCATTAGGCATTGTGAGGCTCTTTCTAAATCACATTTAGATCAATTCATGTAAATCTACTGGAAGAAAATTTACAATGAAATAGTATTGATAAGTGTAGGGTTAGAGAAATCAGTCTTTCCACCCTCCTGCCACTGGTATAATGATGGACACCTGCGATGCTGTGCGCATGCCTAGGTGGGCATGAGCAAGTGGGTGCATCTGAGTTTGGACATGGGCTTATATGGGCGGTGTCATGAGGATGCCAGTACCAACCAAAAGCAGCAAGAGCAGCAGCAGCAGCAGTAGCAAAGCAGCCAGAGGGTAAGATGTGCTGGGGGTTGGGAGGCCTGGCAGCCTCCCGGCCCCCTGGCACCCATGCCTGCCATGTGGCACCCGGCTACCTCTGACAATAAAAAGCATAAAAGTCATCGAGGGCTCCAAGACTCCTTCCTTTACCCCCCGTCTGCTAAGAACTATTGAGAACTTGCTCTGTGGCCTCTTCCTGCCACTACAATTGGCGTAGTCGGCAGGATGGTTCGATACAGACAGGTGCGGAGCCCTAACAAGACTGCAGAAGGGACTGAGAGGTGGCAGGCCACGAACATGTAATGTTGGCGGTGCAATGGCAGCACAGGAGGTGGCCGAAAACCAGGACGCTGCGGGGAGAACCAGAGATGCTGCAGGAGCACAGGAGGTGGACAAGGTCCAGAATCTGCGGGACAAGACCTCGAGTGGAGGAGGAGACACCCACGAGAACCAGCCCACAACCCCTGAGGCAGCAGACTGAAAGAGGACCACGGTTCAGAGCTCGCCCACTGCTGACACAAGGAAAGGACTAATGGACTTGGACTGACAATCCCACCAGAAGGCTGGGAAAATTTGGCAGGTTATGTTTATGGGACCCTGGGGGTGGATGATTGTTTGTACACCCCAGGAGATGAGAATCGAGGCATGGCCCGTGGGCCTTGATGGCCAAAAGCAGCCTGAAAAAGCCTAGAGAAGGCAAAACCTGGCACTAAGATTGGGAAGCTCTGAGTGACTGGTAAGCAGCCTAGGTTTGTTAAAGAAGGCCAGTGAATCTCTTAAAATCATCTGTGGGTGATGCCCTCTTTGTTGCAGAGTGAGGGTGAGGAGCTGAGGAGCCACCCTAGGGGGACAGGAAGGGAACGTGGCTCGTGGTGGAGCCCACAACCGAAGAAGGGGACCCAAGAGAGGCCGCATGTGGAGCTTGTGTCCACGGATCCCCGACCCGTGTGCGTGTGCACAGGGATGGCCTGAGTGCAGGGGCTGCGCGTCTCATTGGTGTTGGAGTGACAGCAGAGAGTACCTGGGGATATTGCGACTACCCCCAAAGAGTATAGAATTGCCAATCCCGAGAGTGAGAGCATCCTGGGGGTCGGTGTGGTGTGTGGCCTGTGGCTGAGACCACAGCCAGAGAAGGCCAGGAAGCCTGACGGCTCCTGGCGTGTGACGGCAGATGCTGTGAGTGGTTCCCGCCTCATATGACCAGTGCCTTTGGCAGCAGACATGGTGGATCATCTGCTGGTGCCAATAATCTTGTCTTTTGCCCCTAGGTTGGTGGCCTGCCTAGGCGTATTTGTGTTCTTTTGTATTCTGTTGATTTTATTGCATTGCTTTATTGTATTTACTTTTGCATGGCTGCAATGTTCACATTTGCCCAGAAAAAACTTGTTTAATTTGTATGGTGGAAAAATAAAGTTACCACTTTTTTCCCTCCTAGAAACTAGTTTTTATCATTACAACTGTATAAACCTAAATGAAAAATGCAATCTTATCTATCCCTGTATGCCCCAAAAGCTATTCAGCACAAGTTAATCTTTTCAACAGAAGTAGCCAACTTTTCTAGCAAAGGAATTTGCAGTCTTTGTGGTTTGGGTATAAAGGTAGCTCATTTTACTTGTTTCTTGATGAAATACGTTTCATGATAAATTCAATCTTTCCTCAAAAAAGTTGCCCAAGTGTACTTTTTATGCAAAATTTGACATGAAAGTCTTTATTGAAGGAGCCAAATACTGAGTTTGTGTAGACCTACGCAGTTTTGGATCCAAGGTTAAAGATATTTATTGTTGGAGGTATTACATGTATTCATATCCACAAAGAATAAGATCCAACAGACTGACACTGTTTTTCAAATATATTAATTTACTTTCTTTTGTTTTAGGGACAGTGTTTTTCTTCTGCTCTACATTCTAATCCTTTTCCCCACTTGGTAGAATTTGGATGGGTTTTTGCCAGGGATAACTAGCAAAGGTATACAATGTGTGAATACACAGGAGATCTGCCCGGTTTCACTGCACAGACTTCAGAGAAAGTTCCTTGCACTCTGACTTTGGCATAGCATGCAGGAAATTCCTCATTGGTCTGCCCAATGCAATAAACAGACCTCCTGCATCTAACCACATCCATGCTGAAGTTTCTTATGTGGGGTTACTTATGCTTTTTGTGTAAAAGTTAAGGGTCCCAGCATTCCTATTCCACACTTTCTTTGGCTCCTAGGAATTTGGAATTTGTATAGAACCGTGTTTAGGGACCAGTAGAACTTGTGGTTTGACTTAGTCTGTGTTCTTTATGTACATACTGAAAAGGTAGACGAGGTAAACAGATCTCTGTGGATTTGCTTCTGGTAAACCTTCCATTACATCAGATTGATCAGATCAGAGCCTAGTATTTGCATTTCATTGCTCATTAAGGATTGCTTGCTTATTATATTTAGTGCAGGTGAGTTCTACAGTAACCTCTGCTACTCAACATGTGGTTCTTCATTGGACAGCCTTGACCTTGCCAGAGAGAGGGCTTGTTAGACTGCTGAATCTCAAGCCCCAATTAGGAAGTACTGGACTGGAATCTGCATTTTAACCAGAGCTCAGGTAATCTGCGGGACATTAAAGATGAAGTCCCGAGTTTCTTCCAGGCCACCAGAGTGCCTCGTTCAATTCAGTACAAGCTCCAGGGCAGGTGACAGGCAGAAAGCAGGCTGTACAGTGAGGCAGAAAGGAAGGCAAGCGGGCGGACATCGCCTGAGTTAAATTATGCTCATTAATTCAATTTGAGGCAGGAATGTGTGTAAATAAACGCTGGCAGCTGGAGAGGTTCTGTTTCCTGCAGGTCTCAGGCGGGAATGCAGGGGCCAGTGGCTGTGAAAACCTAACTGGGGATCAGTTAGATAGCCCTGCAACCACCAGCTTGTGACAGAAAAGATGGTGTTTGGGTCTATCGCATCAAGGAGGTTTTCTGTGTAGGGTGAGGTGGCAAATGAGGTGGAACTGGAGAGCCTGAGGTAGCATAGATAAAAATCTCAATTATTTGAAAGAATTAAGCTTACCTGACTGCTCGCTAGGTAGGTCTCTCTCTCTCTCTCTCTCTCTCTCTCTCTCTCTCTCTCTCTCTCTCTCTCTCTCTCTCTCTCTCTCTCTCTCTCTCCTCTCTCTCCTCTCTCTCTCATCAGTGCAGGACATTTCTAGGGGTTAAAATAAGTAGAACAATGCACAGTCCTATACAACCTTCAGCATTTCCAAGTAAATAAGCTGCTCATCCACTTCTCCCACACAAAACTGAGTCCATGAAAATGGGAAAGAGAAAATTGAGCTCTATAGGTTAACAGCAAGTCCTTTGTACCATAAACCTTTAAAATGTTTATAGGTTTGATTTTTGACACTTCATGTTCATTCACTGTTTGGAGGTTGAGCAATCCTCACCAGTTAATATTTATTAAACCATATGTGGTGTGCTGGGCAAAGACACTGCCTAACCATTAAAAGATAGTTCTTGTCCTGCTATTTTTAGGAGCCCATTGAATGTTGTTTATTCTAAAGAAACATCTGTTTCCCACCTTAAAATTTAGCCACAAAGCTCTAGTCCCTACTCTCTAAGAAATTCCTATAAATGAAAAGTCTATTCTTAATCTTGAAATGTTTTCCTTAATGTCTCTGTGCTGCGCTGCTGCTGATGAAAATAGTGAACCGCTTGCTTTCATAAACAAGAAGCCAGGTCCTGCTGAAGTTAAGGAGACTGCATAAGGTCACAGAGTCTGGAGGTGAGGAGGAGTTTGGCCTCAGGCTGCCTCCAGGCCCTTAACATCCATGTTTTTTTATTTTTTTGATTGAGGTAACATTGGTTTACGACACTGTATGTGATTCAGTGGTATAGGATCACACCTCCTCAGATGTATGACCCTAGCCACTCCCACTACAAGGCACCATAGGCTTGCACCAGATTCTCTTGCCCCTCCCATCACCCCTTCCCCAGCCCTCCTTTATAACAGTACATTCTCTGATTCCTTCCTGATTCTCCAAAGTGCTGCTTGCCTTCTCCCTGTTCTTAGAGCTCTCTGCATAATTTGTGATGAGAAAAAAAAATTATTTTTAACATCATTACAGACTAATATACATACAAGTCTCTCACCCACCAAGTTGTTTAGAGTTTTAGTAAACGGTCTGGTAGAGAATAGGCCGTCAGTGAACAGTCATTAATTCTTCCCTAACAGCCCTGTATCCTCGCTCTGCCTGCTCTAGTACCGGAGAAGAACTTACAAGGTAATAGGACTTTATCAGCATTGAGCGGGACTCTGGAGAAGAGTGGAGAACCCTGTCTCTTGGCCCTGGCCCAGCTTCTTTAAATGGCTAAAGAAAAGCACTCCCCTATAGGCCACTACAGGTAAAACTGGAGAAATCATCAGCACCTCACAGTCTGTCTGTCTCACCACATGGAACTCCCATTAACATCGATGCAGCCCACATGTGTATGTCAAGGGGACAGAAAAATCTTGCAAGTCATTGAGGCCTTGATTGACAGTTTTGGCAGACACACCGCTTTTAGCTTAGGAGGGATTTAAATTCTGGCTGAGAATGACAGGAAACAGAGCAAGGAGTTTTCATTTCTAATTATTTCATCCCCTTTGTACACACAGCTTTTTCCTTCAGGAGAGAGTGAGTTCCAAGCAACCAAAAAAGATGAGAAATTCAATTCTTCAGGTTCATCCATCCAGCCCACCCTCAATGTTCCTAAACTTTAACATCTCAGGCGAATAGTTCATAGGGGCCTTTTCCTCTGCCTGTGGCCTGTGGCCGGCTTCAGCACACCAAGGAAAGCTACAGCTCAGTGAACCTCTGCTCCCTCCTCCATCCCAGCAGGGCTGCAAGGGGGCTCAACAAATTCATATCAGTCCTTAGAGATTTAGGATAGTGACTGCACAGTGTTGGGGAAGAAAACCACTCGGGATGTCATATTCTGTCACTCATCACCCACACTCCCGACTTCCAAATATTCAGGGCCTGATTTATTTGGGGATAATGCAGTTCCCCTGCTTCTGTGCTCTCTCTTGCATTCTCCCTTGCCTATTTCTACTAGCTTCCCCTGCTCATTAGCAGATGATCGGAAAGCAGGCGACAGAAGAAAGCAAGAAGCTAATTCTAAAATCGTATCTGCTTTGGCTTGCACTTCAAGTTTGCTTCCTTTGGAAGAGAAAGGGTCTTGGTGTCCAGATCCCTTGAACTTGCAGTGATGAGCTTGTTGAGCTCACTCGCTCGCTCACTCTCTGTCTGTCTGTCTGTCTCTCTCCTTTGACATAGGCAAACTTAACTTTGCACTTCCAAGTTCTTGCTCCTTTTCTTGCCTGAGAATATCCTGAACATGGTTTGAGAAGGAAGATATTTGAAGAGCAGAGCCCAAATGAGAGTGCAGATGAACAGAACTCAATTTCCCCACAACTGTTGTTTCTCTCTTGACGTCAGTCACTTGGCCTCCTCCCCTGAGTCCTCCTCAAACCAGGGGTCCCTTCCTCATCACCCCAGTGTCTACCCTTACCCCCTCCTTGCTTCTGCTGACTATTTACTCTGAGGAGACCAAGAGAATTCTCTGCAGAGATGAAAGGGACTTGGCTGTGAGGCCCTTGCCTCCCTCTGTGACCTTACTGGGCCATCGATGCCTTTGTAGTCAGCACATAGGAGCAGCGTGTTTACCGCTTTTCTGACCCTGTCCAGCTTTGTCCTGGATTTCTCCCCCTGCTCCAGTGAAAGGGCCAGTCTCCTTTGTTCATTTGCCACTTCTGTCCTGTTTCTCCTGCCCTGACCCGGCTCTTCCCTTCTGTCCCAGAGAGAGAGGCGTGATCCTCAAAGAGATGAATTTGAGGGCTCAATATTAGATCTGGTCACTGTTGCAGGACTATCACTGCCCCTTTCCAGCTTTTTAACAGAAGAGGGTGGCTGCTGTGGGAGTCCCCGGTGTCTCCATGGCTCAGTCTAAGCCCAGAAAACTCTTTGTGTCCACTGTTTCTGATTATGCTGTTTGCTCTCTTTTAAGTCTACAGTCTTGTTTCTCTTAGAACTTAAGTCATCACCTGATAGGAAGGGAATTTGATAGGAGCAGGGTATTTGTGGAGCACAGGCATTTTTTTCTCTTTTCAGATTGGCCTTTTGCTCAGCCACGGGATTGTGCCCATTCCTTCTTAATGACATGTTTATTTACCTAGACTCGCACAATTCTCTCTTGCCCAAGGTAATCCAATATTATCTTGTGTTAATCAGGAATTCTATTGAAGGGAGGGATTTTTCAAAGAAAAGCAAAGAGAATTGTGGGCTCAAAATTCCCAAGAGAAGTTCTGATTAAAATCCTACCAAAGAGGATGTGGGAAAATAGCCGAATTAAGTGGGACATATTCTAGAGCACCACATTGCTAGCTATTTCTGTTGAGGTTCTGATATTTTAAAATTGCATTTGGCTTGAAGGAATTTTTTTTTCCTCCAAGAATACTGCAATGGCCTGTACTTAAATTGTCAAGCAACGTTTTATTATCTCTTAAATAATGTGTGTGTTTTAATATCCCGTAACTAATCATAACGACATCAAATTAATATGAGACCTTGCCCTGCTCCAAGAAGTTGAACTGTGGGGATGATGATGGTGGAGTAAAGTTCTTGAGATTAGGTCTTAAATCTGAACTAACGCTGGTTCTGGAAGATTCTCAGCATGGAAATGGTAGCTTTGGCTCTTGCTAATTTTAACTGCATATGTTTTGTGTCTTTTTTTATTAGAAGAGGATTCTGTACTGCTTTATATGTAGTGCCTGTTGAATGTTGCCTGCCCTCTGGCCTCCCTGTTTTTGTCAAATCTGCAGGTGCAGTCTGCCTATTGTAAACAGGTCACTAAATCCAGATGAGTGGCGTGAAACACAGCTGACACCATGCATGTCCTTACATATTCCACATGTGCTAAATGCCAGTGGAAGAGAGAGAGGAGCACGGAGGCCCTGACCTCAAAAGCCAGCCCCCTGCCCCCCAGAGCCACCCCATGGAAATCTGTGCCAAGTGGCAGCCCAGCACCTCTTGGTGCCATCTGGTAGCTGTTGAGCAGCGAATAGGAAGAATGTTGTAAGACTCAGATCCTTTTGAGAAAGATGGTCAGAGATTTACTTCCATGAGAGTGAAAAATTATGAGAAAAACATGAGGCTTCCAATTCCCAGCCCCATAGTAATCCATAGACTTTATATGCCTGGTATTGCTGGTTGTTCATTATCAAATCAAGTTGCAGGAAAAAGGGAATCAACAGAGGCGCATTGACAATACCTAGTCAACCAGCAACCACAGGGCATTTTCCCACATACTCGTCAGCTATCTGCATAATGTCTATGTGCTCTCTATAAACAGCTGTGCTGTGCAATTACATTCGTAGAAATTTTCAAAATTTGCAAAACTGTTTTATGGCATTGGAGATCGGATTGTGGTTACCCTTGGATGGAGAAAGGATGGGTCAAATATGGAAAAGGTATGAGGAGGTTTCTGCTAAGCTTATTTTGGTGGAGTTGTTTTTTGTTTTTTTTTTTTAATCCCAGTGCTTGATACCAATGATGGTATACATTTGAGTTGTATACATGTGATCTGTGTACTTTGTTGTTGTATATGTTTTACTTTGATGAAAAGTTCAATAAATAAGTTTGATAAAGGGTGTGATAAAAGTATGACCAAAGAGCCTAAGGAAAACAGTTTTCCTCAGTTAACCTTTCAAATAGCAAATTCAGACAAGTGAAGGGAGAAGAGGGTACCCTGAGATAGAAACTTTCTTTATTTCTATCCTATAAACCGTTAGCTTTTCCTAACTCTTCTTCATGAGTTTTGGTTTATATATTGAGGAAGGTTCTAGTTTTGATTTTTACCCTGTTTTTTTTTTTTAAACAGACATAAAGGGTATATCAATATTTTTAAAATATCAGTAGATGGTTTTGAGTAAAGTCTTCAGTTACTGCTGATGCAGTAAATAATCTCAAAAATTCATTTCAATCCACTGACTTGGAAATCCCCACATGTGGATGGAAGAGAAATGAGAGTG
This sequence comes from Galemys pyrenaicus, assembly GCA_019455555.1. Taxonomy (NCBI): domain Eukaryota; kingdom Metazoa; phylum Chordata; class Mammalia; order Eulipotyphla; family Talpidae; genus Galemys; species Galemys pyrenaicus. The sequence goes on from JAGFMF010011574.1 coordinate 13,901,233, forward strand.
GATAGTGCTGTCCTCATAGTGGGTAAAGAGACAAGAATAGAAAGGAGACCAGAGCCCCCAGCAGACACTGCATCGCAGGGTAGCATAAGTTAGCCAGACCGTGTACAGCAATCTCTCCAGAATGGTTAGTTAAATAATGAATCTTGTTTTTCTTTATAAAAGTGAAATGGCTTTAAACCGCTGTGAAATGCCCTCTCAGAATAAGACCAGACAATACTCTGACTGAGAATATAATAGCTCCACCTTTTTCTTCATTAAAGAACTAAGAGATGCCCTTATATATTTTATATAACATTCTTGAAATTGACAAATAAGGAAAATTTCTTCCTTTTTTGATCAAGTGCAGAAAAAACTGAAAACCAAGGGAAAAGCAGTGAGGTATGGACACTGTGCAGTAACTAACCTGGCAGGTTCGTGTGTCTGGAGTGCCTAGGGCTCAAGGGTGGAGCTGGCCTGGTTGGCTCTGGGCACTCATAGAAGTGTGCAGGGCTTGTGGGGCAGTCTTGTAGGTGGAGCTGTTATTGGAGTAGGTCACTTCTTCCCATTTTTTAAAGTTTACATAAAAATGTGATTTCTGAAGCATCCTTTTCTTCCTTATAGTAACGTGGCTTTTTTTTCTATGACCTGTCAAACACTGCTAGGAAACAAACCATTTAAATTCCACCAATGAGTGAAACTTCCTTTTTCCAAGGGAATAACTAAGTCCATGTCATTTGGAGACCATCTTGAGACAATAATTTATTCATTTTTACTGTTGTTGTTGTTTCCATTATGGTCTTCTCATTTCCCAACCCAGTACCTATCAATGCCATTAAATTTGCTTTATCATTCATCATGTGTCATATATACACATAAAGCTTAAATGATTTTTAATTGCTGTAAAATAATAGAAAGTTTCATGGTTTGAAGAAATTGATAATCCCCTGGGCAGAACATTATATTTTAAGTTGCTTTTTTTTTCTGTACTTCTTGGCTAGAAAATTCTTTAAGAAATGATTTCACTTCTTTATGAAAGAGTTTGAGACATAGTCAGATCATAACTCTTTTCACACTTGCTCCAGGGCCAACAGTGGGTTAATAAAGTATTTTTAAGAAAGACAATTATTTTAGGCTCAATATATATTTTTTATTGAAACTTTAGTGCTTTTCCAGTTGGATATTATCAATAGTATTTCCACAACTTCCCTCCCTTCCACAATAACCTTCATGGTAGTTAATCTCCTGGTGGCATGCACCATTCATAGCTTCTAGAAATATTGTCTTTTGCATAACTATCACCCGTCTCCCTTCACTGTTACTTTATCCCAGTTTCATTAATTTGTCCTACTCCATGGCTTATCTCTTAATCATAACCGATTTGAAGGATTCGTTCCTCAGCTATATTTTTTTCAGTTTTTCCCTAGATTGCATCTTATATACCAAAGGCTAAATTCCAGCTAAAAACTAACTACTTCCTACTATATGTCTTTAACCTGACACTTGACTTCCCCGCAACTTGACTTACTGGAGGCAGAATTTTTTTCATCTTTTGTATTTCTTTAAATAGCTAACAGAATACCTGCTATGTGATAAATATTAGATGCATGAAAAACATACTCCTATCAGTAAAAGTTTCTTAATTTCTGCTTTTATTCTAATGAAACATCTCTCAGACAGTGATGTACTAGAAGACTGACTATGTCTCTTTCCTTTTCCTAGCACATACTTGTACTTCAGTCATGATGCCTAACAGGGACCACCTTCCCAGTTGCTGTATTATTTTTAAAGATTTATTTATATAAGAATTGGGGTTCAGGCCAGAGGTATTGGGACTGAGAGGAATCACCAGAGACAGAGTGGGGAGCAGAACAGATGGACTGACTAAAATACATGGCTGAGGGGAGTAGCAGGCAAGACAGTAGAGGTCTACTGTGCCATGTGGGTGCCCTTCTTGGCCAGAGATCGAACTTTTGCTGCAGTGGCTGCAGATAGCTTGATAGTGCTGCACCTCTACCCCTTGCACCACCAGGGACCCCCCCCCCCCATTGCTATATTTTTAACTAACAATTCTATCAGACTTCTTACAGAAGTGCATTTTGGGGATTGAAATGCCACTCTGCAAAGTCAAAGTCATTCCCCCCCACCCTTATTCATGTGGGACAGACTGACTTTGAACTTAAGTTCATGGAGCAGAAATGTTAAAACCTCTTTTTTTTCCTAGTGGGAGCTTTTTATTGCCAGAAGTGAATATCCCATACAGCTGAAGAAAGACCTATGAAACTTAGCTTTTAAAAACAAAGCTGTGTTTAAGTTCTGTGGAAACAGAAGGTATTGCTTAAAAATGACATGGCAGATGTTATGAAAATTTGTTTTAAAGCATTTCTCTCAGGTTAAGTCATGTTTGCCAAGTTACAACCTGGAACACATTTTGACAACTCAGCAGAGCTCAGTAATTGAGGGTCCACAGTGATAACGCTCACCTTGCATGCTGGGCCATGAGTTCCGCTGGGTCAGGGCTGGGAAATGGGCCTTACGTTGCTTGAGAAGTACCCTGGTTCTCCTGGGTCAACTTAATAAAGCAAAGTAGAAAATACAAGCTGCCTTGTCTTTAAGACTGACCTCGTTTTAATGAAAAATACATCTTAATACTGAAGAAAATTCCAGAAAACTCCTGGTTTTCTTCAGTGTGTATTTGGTGGTCCTTTAAGACAAAGATATACAACTCAAAAAAGACCATGTTAAAAAGCCTACAGTATTTGGAATGCAGTATGATAAATTGGGTTGCTTCTTAGGTCTGAACCATTTAGTGCCTGCCACCCCCCACCATATCTCTAGGAATTTACTTTATATTTTATTATATATTTATATATATTTATTTATATATATATTATATTGATATCTCTAATACCTTTGTATACGTGTGTATTTTATATAGATCTATGTTATATTTTCTATATCCTACATAAAACGTATGTGAGAATATGTGCACACATACATAGCCATACAGCCAGGGATCTGAGTAACTTTGGAGTGTACTTGCTGCAGCCTTCACTGCCGCGCCTAAGTGTATGAATATTTCTACAGAAGGACCAAAGTGTCTCAAGCTGGGAAAAGGACAAAAGCAGAGAAAGCAATGATGGTTTTCCTTTGTTTGACACAGGAAAAAGAAATTTCCAGGCAGCATGTCTCACAGATTTATCGGATTGATTTTTTATTGTTGTTGGCTGGACTTGAGGCTTCCCAGCCTTTAGAAAATACAGGTGTGGCCTTTCCTCCTTTGTCTTGTGTGTGGTGTCAGTTCGGGTGCCCACTATGCAAACCCTGTCTTGGCATGGTATGGTGTCTCTCTGGCTATGGGATAGTCAATTTGGCTTTAGGGGTGAAATTTCTTGATGCCTGTGGAAAATAAGCTAAAGGTAATGGGAACAACAAATGAAAACTTTCTTTTCACACATGCACCCCTTAATGACTTTTCTTCTTTCTTTGTGTTACTGAGATGTTCGAGCACATTCTGTGCATAGTGTAAGAGATCCTCCTGCCTCTGTGTGGGAAACAGATGGCAGAGTGGAAAGAGTGAAAGCATGGAGACCCCTGCCCCAGCTCAGGTTAGACAATGATGGTTTGGATTAGACGCCTTGGTGGGGGAGATCCAAGATAGAGAGAATTTTTATAGGAATTAGATTTGAGGCTTAGGGAAAGAGAAGAACCCAAGACACCTTCTATAATTTTGTTCTTAGCAAGTGGGAGATAGTATAGTATTGTCTAGCAAGATGGAAAACACTGGGAGAAGAGGGACTTTGGAGAGTAAATCAACTCCTCTGTTCTCTTAGTTGTAGGAGATACATAGGAGCAGGGAGAGAATCAGTATTCATGGAGCTTGGGTCTAGTTGGAGAAAAGACTAATTCACCATTTGATATAAGACTACCTAAGACATAAGCCATCTTAGACTCAGATGGGTAGTATAATTAAGATGTGGATAGTATGGTTAGGAGGCAGATCCAGAGAATGAATTGTGTAATTGTATGATGAATGGTATAATAGGAAGGGAATAGTGAAGAGAAACATATAATAGTGAAGAGAAACAGCATAGTGCAGAGAACACTGAGATTTCAAAAAAACTGGCTAAAGTGAGCAGCTCAGCAAGACTCATGAGATTTGCTGAACACCCCACCTCAGCAAGAATCACTTCTGGAAGCTTCTGCCAACCTGTTGGTAGCAGAAGTGCCTGAAAAACAGGCTTGAGTCAAGAGATTTTAGAATTAGATGTTGGGGTAAGAGTAACCTTAGAATTAGTTTGCAGAAGAAAAATAATAAATTGTACTGAAAGGGTCTTGGGAGTTTTGTGGGACTTTTCTTCAATAAGGATATCCAGTGGCATCTGTGTGCATGTAAAAAAAAAAGTCTCATGTATACTTAGGGTTGAGAAGTTCTATATGTATGCATGTGCCTTAAAGAGATTAAATTTTATATTCAGTAGGTATATATTTTAATGTACAAGTTTATCATAGCTAAGAATACTGACTCATCTGGCTATATCACATACATATATAATTTAAGTGTGATTTTAAGAGAAACTAAATCAACTAGATAGGACAATAAAATTTTTTATCCTTTTTCCATTATTTCTTATACAAATCTTAGAAGCAGGAGCAGAGTGGTTTCAAAAGTCAGTTTCTGAGGAGAGAGCAGGCAGGCTATTTAAATTGCCATTGATAACAAAGAAACTGCTATGAAAGTTGAGGTTTCAAAGTTAGATTAGATTTCACTCTAGAGCTTATTAGCTAAGCTCCCCTCACTCCACAGAGGCTTCTGTTGGCTGGGAAACTCTCTCCAAACAGGATATGGTAATTATTTGTAAATGATCATTGCTCATTCTGACAATAGCTCATCACTGGGTACTCAGGGGAACAGCTTCCTTTAAACATGAATATAAAGATGCTTTGAATGAAAATATCATATGTACCAGCAAATAAAAATACTAGCTGCTCTACCAAATTAGAAAATGTCAGAGTAAAAAAAATTCACAATAATTTAGTTATATTAACCTATATTTTAGATCTATCTAGTAATTAACCTAAAATTTATGAAATAGCAAAGTAAAAAATGCTCAGCAATCAATGAAACAAGAACACAGGGTTTAAAAAAGGACAATGAAAAAGTTCACTGAAGGGGAGAGAAGATTGCTTACTAGATTTGGTGGAAATCATTTCTACCACCACCATCTCTACATTTCAAACGGCAAATGCAATCTCAGTCAGAAGACATTATCTGTCTGCAGAGTGATATGCTAATAGTGTCTTTGTTTTTGTTTTTTTTTAATCCTTGCACAATGAAACTTCAGTAATATCTCTTTACCACCAGCATCCCCAAGCCTTGGGGAATTACAAGACACTTCTCTATACAAACAGATTGGGTTATTTATCCAAATGATGGGCATTTTCAAAATAGGAAAACCAGCTTTTGTCTATAGGAATCCCTATCTGATACATGAAAAATAGAGTATATTGTGTTTCTGATATTGTAAATCATGACTATTTGAAACGATCATTTATATCCATTTATTGAAATACTTAGTCACATCATAACTACATCATCAACTTAAAAGAGAAAAGGATCTTCCAGTGATGTCTGCGTTGTGTGTCTGTGTGTATATGCCTGTGTGTATGTCTCTGTGTCTATGCTGTCGTTTGCTGAAAACCAGTTCCTCTTCCTCCAGTTGTCCTTGTATGTTGGTATCCCAGTTGCTGGTTTCCACCCTTCTGTCCCTCACTCATTTTATGCTTTCAACCACAGCTCTTAGATGGTGATCCCAAGTCAGGTCCTGCCCAAACCTCCTCCTGAGCCGCAGGTCAAGGCTCCTTGAAAGACTTCCTGAGCTCTTAACATTTTCTCCTAAATATCTCATAGTCTTTAGGCCTCTCAAAGTAGGCATGTCATAATATTAATTAACTTGATATACCCATAATACATACACACACACACACACACACACACACACACAAGGTCTGTGCGGGGGGAGGGGGGGAAAGATTAGGGAGGGACAGAGCAGAACAATATCTCGTTTCTCTTGCTATAAATCCTCTCTTGCTTTCAAGTAACCCAAACCAGGAACCTGAGATTCACTCTTGACTTCTCCCTGTCCCTTAATCTCGGGTGTGAACAGTCCCAAGTGTGGCAGCTCTCCTCCTTTCTTTCCTACAACCCTGGTCATTATCCTTCTCAACCACAGCAACAATCACTTGACTGGATGCTGCCAATTGCCTCTTCTGTCCCTGCATCTCAGCCCTCCCTACAATGTGTATTCAACTTCCACGCTTCTCACCATCCCCCCTGCCACTACCTAGCTGTTCTCTCTCCTTCTACCCTGGATCCTCTAAGTCAGTTCTCAACTTGGCAACCAGAATGATCCTTTAAGAACTTAGTCACTCATGTCATTCCTCTATTCAGAATCTGCCAGCAACTTCCCACCTCATTCAGAGTAAGTCCTAACAATACTTGAGACCATTTGTGACCTTCCTCTGTTACTGCCCTCCTCCCACATTGCTCTCTGCTACACTGGACTTGTCATTAAACCACCAGAAGTGTAATCTGTCCTCAGACTTGTGTGCTTGTTGGTCCCTTTGCCATCAATCCTCTTCCTCAAAATCCCATGTCCTGGCACTGTTACCCTCTCCACATCCTACTCATACTCAGCAATCACCTCTTCAATTGCCAGAGTAGATATTGTTAGAGTCCAGTATTGACCACCCCTCAAATGAACAGAGAACACTCAATAATGCAAGTCACACAATGAGGTTTTATTTCCAGCTAGCTGGGGTCCAAGTATCTGCCCGACACAGCGGGTTTCAGCAAGGACCCTGAGCACTCAAAGACAAGGGTTTATATATCATTTTCCAAAACATCCAACTCACAGTAATTTTCCATAGCTATACATTTTTCTGCCTTGTGCCACATCCTGGTGATCTGACAAGATAAGTTTTTCAGCCAAAACATCTGGTCCCTAAGATATGACCTCCCGTTTCCTGATTACTTAGTTCCTTCTTCCCCGACTCCCCCTCCCCAACTTTCTGGTGCCTCAAGATTACCTAGTTTCCCCTTCCCCAACATTCTGGTGCCTCAAGATTACCTGGTTTCCCCTTCCCCAAGTCATGTACTCAGTGAAATGGCTTCTCAGAGTTTAAGATGGCCGTTCTCCTGCTAACCTACTCTTACAATATAATGTGCAACATTTTTCTTTTCATACTAATTTTTATCCATAGTGCTACTCCCTTGATGATATACTATTTAATTTACTTGAGTCTGATTTCTCTTCCCACACCCATCCATCTGAAATTGCATGTTTTTGGGGTTTTTTTTCTATTTTATTCACTTTTGCGTTCTCAGTTTAAAATAATAAGAACTAAATAGATAGTTTTAAATAAGTGGACAAAAATAGTCTAAAGTACATTAAAAACCACTGTGTACAAATTCTGCTTCAGACCTATTAAATCACAACCTCAAGGTGTGAAGTTCAGAAGTTCATATTTTTTTAGAGTTACCAAGTATTTCATGTCCAGCCCAGGTTGAGAGCCATTGTTGGCAGACAGAGAGATTAAACTATACATATCTCAGTTTAAGACCCTTGAGCAGCTTCCATTTTCCTATAGAGTCATGCCCAAGGTGACAGCCAAGGTATGATTGCTGGGTGGACCAGACTCTTGGGGACATTTTAGCCTTGTCCTGCCATTCATCTGCTTGCCCCAACCTACCTATAAGAGGGGAGAGGAAACTTCTTCCCACCCCTCTCAGTCTTAGGCCTGTTGAGCACGCAAGTCAAATATAGACAGATTAGCAGGAGAAAAACAAAATTCAGCTACATGTGTATGAAGAATCTATATGGATGCCGACTCTAAAGTTAATGGGGTAAAATGAGAGAATATGTCCTAAGCTAAGGAATGGATTAGAGGGCTGGGACTTCAAGAAGAGGAGAGTCCCATGATATGTAGAAAGTGACTCCTCTGACATAGACCAGATGCACTGTAATTACATGTTTACCCTACCCTACCATATAGATTTTCTTTCTATAAAAAGATTGTTTCTGATAAAATACTAATTCTGGATAATACTCCCAATTTTCATTTTTCTGGGTATTTAAGGGAGTGGTAAAAGTTTCTAGTGAGCCTCCAGGACCTCAGTTAACCTCAAATTGAAATACAGACCTCAAAGTAAAATGTCATAAGGAAGCCAGTCTGAACATCTGTGGGAAGACTATCTATGCTTCATTATCCCATGGAAGGGTCTGTCTCTCATAGTGTGTTCTGTGGTGTGCACATCCCTTTTCTCTGCTGAAAGTGCTTTCTTCCCGCTGTTGATTGAATTGTTCATGGTTAAAGTTTTGATTCAAATGTCAATGGCCCTGTATAGTTTTGTCATATATGCTCTTTTTTTCTACAATCATCACGAAATAGTTAATAGTTACTCTTATCCACATGTTATATCCTATTCATCTCATATTCTATTATAATTAGATGACTTCTCACTAGACTCCAAACTCCTAAAAGAGTATAGGAAAACTCTATTGCTTTATCTAACAAATTATTAAATAGTTACTTAACTGGTGTACCAAAATAAAAAAAAGTATCTTAATAATAAGATATCTTAATAATAAGAAGAAATAAATATACTTCTTGAGTATTCAGTAGCTAGATAACTGAATGCATGCATGAACACACACATACACACACACACATACACAGATGAGTCCTAAAGAGAACTGTGTGTGTCTACCTGGCCCCTGGGTCCTGAGGAGAGAGATCAAGTTACCCATTGTTCTGAGACTGTCAGTTGCCCACCTTCTCTTCTTTCCCTAAATTTAATCTCTGCTACTCTCCATTTCAGCAAATGGCCTCTTTGTGTAATTTAGAATTTTTTCTTTAAAGGGAAACTCTCTGAGTGACCTCTCTTACATGTTCATTGCTGAAAAGATAGAATTTTCTCTTCCTCTCCAGTCTTCTATCATTTCTTAACCCACCTTGATTCTGTTTAAATTGCTATTCATATGCATTCTCTCTTCCCAAGCCCAGCACCCACTACTCACCCCTTTTTTAGTTTTCTAATAGTCTGGTTTCTCCTTTCATTTAAAAAATAAGACAGTAAAAACATAATAAACTGCTTCATCCCTATGTTGTGCTCTCTTGGCCACAAATTCTCAAAAGTTTAGTTATATAAGCGCTGCCATTTTTATTCTAGCACCAGCCTGTTTTCCCACTCTATGGAAAAAAAAGTATTCAGTCCTAACCTGAAACATCATATGTTTAAAATATAACTTTTCTTCATCCCCTTTAAACTATACCTTCTCCTAATTTCTCCATTTCTGTCATTTACCTGCTGACTCATGGTTCAAGCCTCTGATCATCTCTGTGGTTCCCCCACCCCTTTAATTTTCCTTTCACAGCCAATCAGTCTTTGTGTCCTGTTGACTTTTTCTTCCCTTTCCTAGTATAAACCTACATATCATTTTTACTGCTTCTTGGCTTACTCCTTTGATGATATGTACATATGTACAACTACAACTTTGACTTTTCTAATAGCCCATTTTCATTATGTCACTATGCTCATTATATGCAGTGGTTCCCTTATTTTTCTTCCACATACTCTAATTTTTCAGACTCCCCTTTCCCAGTCCCACCTCATCTGTTCCCTAGCACCTGCTGCCCAGCAGTAGAGTCTTCCTTTCTCCATTCTTGTCTGCCTCTTCAGGAGTGTTTTTGTTCTTCCTGTATAAAATACTCTTCCTCCTTCTCTCCACCTTGCCACTCTGCCCTTTCTTCCTGTTCATGCTCCTTTGTGAGTTCATCTAATATGAGTCTTTGCTTTTACTCTTGCTTTTTCTACTTCATTATCCAGATGACAAAGTGAAAGCCTTAGGATAGGAAATCTGCTTTCTGTGACCTGTAATCCTGTGTTCTTCCCTGCCCGGGCCATGGGTCTTCCTCTGTTGCTCCCTGTGATTAAATGAGTGTTTGTGCAGAGTTCCTCAATAAATGTTTTGTTGTTGAACATGCAAAAATAGGGTAGAAAATATTCAAGTAACTGGAATAGTGTTGCATCCCAGCAAATAACTTTGAAAAAGAGCTAAATTAAAATCAAACCAACAGTTGTTTGAAATCTTGGTCTCTTTCATGGATTTCTCAATGATAAAGGTCTTAGATTTCTTTATCTCTCTTGCTTTTCTCATTTATACAGTAAATGACTTATTGACTCAGCCTTTCAGCTGTCATTCCATGAATAACTATGACGATATGTTGATTTCTTTTTTTGCATTGAATGCTACATTCTTTACTGAAAGCTAAAAGCTCAGTACTAAAAGCAGACACAATGACCAGAAACCATTGCTATACATGCTATAGAAGCATACAGTAACTATCTGGCCTTTACATAAATTTTATAAAGATAAATAATGGGTATATTTGCAAGTCAGACCACTTGAAGTCACATACAAAGTCACACATAAAACACACATATATTAAGTACAGTATTTATATAAATATTCTGACCCTGAGTGATCTAGTGGTTTACACACACACACACACACACACACACACAGTCCAGTAACACACACTGCCCAGTATTAGGCAGAAGCAAAGTCCTTTTCATCAGATGTCTTGGCACCTCCTCTTTACTAAATTAGATCTTGGCTAGTTTGGTTTATAAGATATTCTATTGATATTAAGACTTGGTGATAATTTTCTTTATTGTAGTGGTCACACTATATAAGCCTTAACTTCAAAGTTATAAATCTTATTTTTTCTTCTAGGAAATTGTATTTGTTTAATGCTTTTTATAGAATTTTGAATCTATCCACATTTTAGCACCACTTAAGTCACTAAGAAGAAACAACAGGACAAATCTGAGACATAATTTCTTGATTTCTGAGGCCTCTTTCAATAGCAGTGACATTTGACATCTGACAAACAACAAAGACCTTATTTGAGTAGCAGGCTGCTGAGGGACTTTTTTTTTTTTTTTTTTTTTTGCCATTTTCTTGTTGATATTATAGTCTTTCTATGTGCCTCCTCCTTTACCCCTTCTTTTTCTAACTTTATTTCTAATCCAGGGTGAGGTCACTATGCTTTCAGCTTTCAAATATCACCTTACACCCTTAAAGAATCATAGTAGAATATAGACTAAAAAGAGATTTTCTGAATTGTAGGATATACCAAAGCATGAGATGATAGAGCTAGTTCTGAATAGAAGCAGATTCTTGCAGCTTCTTTTCAGGAGTTAAACTGTGCTATTACATTTCCTTTTCACTTTGAGACTTTGACTTGTTTCTATATCCTTGTCAAATTTTTTTTTTCCCAGTGTTTGGTAATGACAAGTTAACTCTATGGTCTAGATATCAGACTATCAAAATTGAAATAATTTATATAAATTCTATCATTTTAAGTAAACCTTAGAAATCTTATACAAAGATAGTCTTCCAGTGTCTCATGGTTTTCTTCTGAAATACTTTTTTTTTTTTTTTGGCTTCTACATCTAATGTAGCAGATCCTTTAATACAACAGTCCAGTAATTTTTATAAGCCAACAATTCTGACCACTTCTGGTCTGCTATAATGGTGACCCAAGTATATAGAACTTTGTTTCATCCATCAATTTGTCTTCTCTGGTTGGTAATAACAAAAAACTGAAAATTTCTCCACTAGTCCTTGCCAGGCTCTTGAATACATTTTATTTTGCAACTTCTTGTAAGAAAGTAATGAAGCAGTGATTGGCCTCTCGATTCAGGACAGACAAAAGTGTGCATGAGACCCAAGTCCCTCTAGGTGTCTTGTAACTGCATTCCACAACAGCTGTTCTGTTTTAAGGCTCAGTGCACTCAACAAATTCCAGACCCCTGGCTGCTGTAGTTACTAAATGGCGGCTTCAAGCTTCACTTGGTTCAGGCCTCCAGGGAGCTGAGCCAAAGCTGACATGACTTACTGTTCAGCAACATGTTCCAAAGAGAGAAAACATTTCAAATACCAACTAACTGCTGCTTTCTTCAAAAGAAATTGATTTTACAGGAGCAGTTCTGGGCAATCATGGTTCTGGTCCCATTTACTTGGACAACATTTTTGGTTCCTGGGGGACAATTTCATCCTGGGTATAACTGACTCAAGGTTTTACATCCACACATCCACACACCTCCAATAATATTAAGAAATATTTTAAAAAGTAAATACTTTGTAGGCAGACAGGTTTAAATTGAACTATGCTGTTAAAATGTTTTATTATATAAGATATACTTTTGACCTTTCTTATTTAACAGTAATATTTATATGTTAACTACTTGAACCTGATATATTTTAATTAAGTATGAAAACTTTACATTGGAATTGTTGATTTATTTTATAATTATTTTTTACTTTTTAAAAAGGAAATTCTGGGTACATGTTTATATTAGTAAAGTAATAATTAACTTATTTCAGAATAATAATTTCCCAAGCTTAAAGACATGAGTGTTTTGTCTATAATAATATAGCTGGTAAAATAATATGATTAATACTATACATGTCATATATTATTTTATGTTTTTGATCATTTTAACTGTTTTAAAGTCTATAATTCACTGGCATTAAGTATATTCACAGTGTTATGCAATCATCACCACTTTGTATTTCAGAATTTTTCATCATCTTAAACAGAAAATCTGTTTTCTTTTAATGATTTTATTTATCTATGCATACAAAGCTGGGGTACAGGCCAGAGTCACAGGAGGTGAGAGGATTCACCAGAGATAGAGTGGGGAACAGAACAGGTAGACAGACTGAAACACACTGCTAAGGGAGCCCGGGCGAGACAGGAGAGGTCTGCTGCGCCATGAGAGTCTCCTCCTTGGCCGGGGATCAAACTCTCCCTGCCCCTATACTTCACAGTGTGGCGCTCAACCTGCTGTGCCACCAGGGAGGCCCTTAAACAGAAAATCTAGACCTATTAAAGAATAACTCCTCATTTCCTCCACTCATCCCCTAGCCCTTGTTACATGTTCTATTGTAACAGGGTGGTCCACAGGAAAGGCTCGTTCCAGAATCCCGGTTCTGCCCTAAGTGGGTGAAGCTAAGCAAAAATAGAAAAATGTTAAACGAAAACGGAAAGAGGACAGAAGGAAGGGAGGAAGAAGGAAGCAAAATAAAATGCAGCAAGGAGGCTTGGAGGAGGCACGTGGAGCAGAGGGACATGTGAAGAAACTGCGCTTGCTTTTTAGTCTTAGACTGGTTAGAACAGATGTGAGTGAAAAACCCACGAAAAGCTTAATAATAGCAGCTTTCATCTTAATTTCAATTTTGCTCTTTTCCTCCCAAATTTATCTAACTCTTTCTAACCCTTTTCTATATGTCTCTACTAAAAGATCCTTTAAGTTTATAGCAGGCTTCTGGGCCTTACTTTAGGCCAATTCTATTTAGTTAAACTTTTACCCTCAAAAAAATAAATAACTTTAAATACTTAAAACTATATTCTTTATCCTTTCTATATTATACCCTAATTAAAGTTCCTTTCCATTAAAAGTCTTATATATTTATCTTAATACGGCATATAACAAAACCCATTTAAAAAAGGCAAATTTAAAGGTTCTGGGGTGCCCCTCTCCCTGCCCTATAACACTATCACTGTGAATTTGCCTAGTCTTGGTACCTTGTATAAGTGGAATTATAGAAAATGCCCAGCTTACTTCACTTAGAATAACATTTTCAAGGTTCATTCAAGTTATGACATTTGAAGGAATTTTCATTCCTTTTTAATGTTGAATAACATTATTCCATCTACTGTTTTATAGAGAAGAAAAACATTTTCTTGACCCCCCTCCCCCTCAGTGTCTCCTGCTGGATCTGAAAATTAAACTGATAAATACAGATTAACATGAGAAAAACATACAGATATATGTAATTTTGTGTAGCACAGTAAATGTAATATGGGAATGAAGACCCAAAGAAGTGATTAAACCTAAATATCTCTGTCAAATACAGAGTGAAAAGTTACAGGAAAATATGATAGAGCTGAGAGTAGGAGCTAAGCGAGGTAAACTGGGGGAATTTATCAAGCCCTCTGCTGGAATTCTTCTCAGTGACCATGACTGTTCACTGTGGGTATGGAGAAGAACCTCTCAAACGAGAATCTTAGGATCTGCCTCACAAGACAAGATGAGAGAAGCCTTCCTGCTTCTGCCATTTTCTCACATTCTTTTATTTTTTTTTTATTTTGCAATTTCACTATGACTTTAATGGTAATAACATTTCAATATAATAGTCTATCACGATCAATTTGCCAACAAAGTTTACATAAATGTCCAAATCATAAAATAGTACAACCAGCATATGCATACAGCTTCCTTTGAAGTAATATATTTTAGGCAAATCAGTGTCTTCCAAAACAATGAAATAATAGATTTATTTGGACAAAATATATGTGACTCCAGTATATAAGCATATATATTTTTTTAATTTTTAAAACTGCATTTAGCATACAAGTTTTAGGTGTGCACCACTGAGAACCAACAGGTGTAATATATTACATTAAGTTCACTGCTAAAAGTCCATTTCGATCCTTCACCATACAATTCAGGCTTTTTCCCTAATTTACCTACCTCCTTTCCGCTAACCATGAATTGGTCTGATAGTCCAAAGGTTTATTTTTGTTTTTGTTAGTATATTTATTTGTTTGTTCTCTCCATATATCACATATGAGTGAAATCATACAGTGCTTGTATTCATTCCTCTGTCTGGTTTATTTCACTAAATGTAATTTTCTCTAGGCTCATCATCTTTTTTCACAGTTGAATGGTATTCCATTACGTGTATACACACAAACACACACACATAATATATATTATGTCTCACATTCTTTTAACTTAAAACTTCCCACATATCAAGGTGAAATGTTTTGGGGTAGTGTGTTCTGAACTCCATCAGTTCATACCATGTGTATCCATTCATCTATTAGTGGACATTAATGTTGTCCATTCTACTTTTTGGTTATTGTGATAATGCTGCTATGAGCATGAGTGTATACATTTCCATTTTAGTGTTGATTTGATTTTAAATGTGCCTCACATGATAGGAAATACTTTTAATAAGAAATATCAAATACTTTCAAAGTGATCTAGGATCAGCCTTTATACTCTTTTCAAATGAAATTGTTCATGGAATATAAACTTCTAATTGGAAAGTCTGGGTGGACTAGTTAGAGAATTGTGTCAAATCTTCATGCCTTATTGTAAACACCATCTTAACACTATCAGGCACTTTCTCAACACCTACTAATGACTATGTAAATATGGTGAGA
This sequence comes from Galemys pyrenaicus, assembly GCA_019455555.1. Classification (NCBI taxonomy): domain Eukaryota; kingdom Metazoa; phylum Chordata; class Mammalia; order Eulipotyphla; family Talpidae; genus Galemys; species Galemys pyrenaicus. Next base: position 13,916,515 of record JAGFMF010011574.1, read on the forward strand.
AGACTAATTATGCCCCTTTAGATAAGACTAGGAGATTTGTGGCGGAAGTGTGTTTTGCTGTGAACAAAGATTCTAATGTTTTCCAAGAAGTTTACCTTCTAGAAGCTGTCAGTCATGAATCTTCTGGGCGCCCCAGCCACTTGAGTCATTGCATCCAGGCTGTAGGATTCATACCAAAGAACCCCCCGGGAACATGTGCATGTGGTTTCCCAAGTTCCGAGTGGAACTGCACTCCTGTTGAAGTTTGGCTATCACATTACAGCCACATGTGTGAGTCTTGAGAGTGTTAGGTGGAAAGCACAGAGGGAGTCAGCCGATTAGGTTGTGGGTTTTCCCCCCCACTTTTAATTCCGCGTTTGAAAAACGTAACAAAGGGTATCTTCTATATTTAGCTTGTTCTTAGACGAGATCGGGCGCGTTCAGGGTGGTATGGCCGTAGACTAGCTTGTTCTTAGATACAAACTGGGAACGGATGAAAGTGTTTTTGCTTTTGTTTTTACATTGGGAAAGCATAGTATTTTGTTCCCAAGTTTGAAAGAAGGTGGTGGTCTTTGTTCAGTATCATCATCCAGTATTAATACATTAACAACAATTGAGCTTGTAATAAAGAATTGTGACCTTTCAAATTATCTGAACTGTCTGCTGTATGTCACATATTACCTTTTTAGAGAAGTGCTAATTCATGTTAAGTCCGCCTGAGAGATTTGTTTAATGAGCAGATTAAATGGATGATTATCCCTCCCTTAATTTTTTAAAAGGAAAGGCTCCTTGTCATGCCCTTCTGCTATTTGGCACAGGAACACAGAAGGGTCCTTTTAAAATTACCCTGCAGGGTCATTGGGACCCAAGCTGTTTGCTTCATTAAACCCTGGTGGCTTCTTTAGAGCCTGTGTCCTCCAAACAGCCCGGACACAATTGTATCTAAATTAGCATCTGACTGACCCCCTTTCTCTCCTTTTTTTGAGCCCAGCTGACAGGGATTGGCAAAAGATGTTAATTGGTTGGGCCTGGCTCAGAACAATAGACTTGCCAAGTTGACAAAAGGACTAATGTTTCTTTCAATATGCACCCAGATTCACATAAGTACTTCTTTTAATTACCAGGAATTATTGTAATGCCTGGTCAATGGAATAATTGACCCTCAACAACTAGTGCTTATTCTGTGATAAATAATGGTACAGGCCTAGTCAGAGTAGCAGATACTAGGGTGATTTGCTGGACTAAAAAGAGATTTTCTCAGTCAGCCTCCTATGATGTACCAAGGCAGCCCAGTGGGAATCCTAGAGAGGAGACTAATTTGGGTTTAACTGGGAGGAAATGTGCTGAGAGCCGTTAGAATCTATCCTCAGAATCATAAAGGTGTGCATAAAGGAATGAGTTAGGAGTGCGAAAGGAATTAGTTGGTGGTTTGACAGTTTAGGACTCTGGTCAGTGAGTGGACAGGGTGTGCATCAAAGGGTTTCAACACTGGTAGAAATGTCCCAGAGCATTTGCTTCTACACATGAACATGCAAGGTTCACTTCTGATCTATACTTCAGTTCCCTCTTTAGAAAAAGGGACATTTTAACTTTAACTGTTAGGTTAAAATGAGTCCCCAAACCTAGTATCACCTCACTTCTTATCATCACAAATGACTAGATATCTTACAAATAATTTTGCACAGTATTGAGGTGCTCATAGAATTTGTTTTTTAGAAAGTAGCCATGTCAAAACGGGGTGGGATGCACTACAAACTAAAATCCTACTCTTCAGTTTATGTGTGAAATTTAATCTGTTTAAGAGACATTCTGCAGGGAAGAGGGAGGGATTGGGATTAAGGCAGGGACAGGAAGAGCACAAGGGACTATGGTGACGGTGCGTGGGTGAATTGGTGGTGGGAATTCTTTGGGGACTACAGTGTAAAAAATAAATACATTTTTAAAAAATTAGCATGAACCTCACCCCCAACCATCCCAGTAATATGGTTTGAGGGGTACTTGCTGTCCAGCAAGTCAGGTGGAGCTTTCATTCTGTGATGGTAACAATTCAATTCAAGTAGGAAGTGTTTGTGAGACCGCTGAAATGTGATAGTGTATCTGGTAAAGGTGTAGCCTTTCAGGTCAGAGAGGATTGGGTTCCCTTACTCTGACCTTACACAAGTTAATAAAATACCTAAGCTTAAGTTTCTGCCTTAAAACATGGGACAAGGGGAGAAAAAAAACGCCTTACTTCATAAAATAGTTGGCGAGATCAGTTATACCTCATCTTTCATTTCATTTAGTAGAGCTCCAGGTAAGTAGTAGCGCTTCCTATATCCTTTACAGTTATAGTTACTGCCCAAGATTGCATAGCCAGGAAATGATGGAGATACAAAGTGAACTAACTGCTGTTAGACTTAAAAAGGTTATGTTACAGGGCAACCCTAATATAAAGTGGGTTTGCCTGACTGGGTCCTCACCCACGTGCTCGAACTGCACTTATAATGCTCCAACTGCAGGCACACACAGCAAAGGTTAATAAAGGGTTTTATTTACAAGGGAAGGGGAAATAGCGTAGTGAATAACAAAAGGGGAAGAGAGGGATACAGGTCTATAAATGTCCTACTAGTTCCTCGGAGCTGGAACCCAACGGAGCACTGAGAGCTGGCTCTCAAGGAAAAGAGACCCCCAAAGCCCACATGTCTGCTTTTATACTCAGCCTGGCTGCTTAACTCCACCCTCAGGTCCTAGTGATCTGCTCTTCGATAATGACCTTATGGGATTTGTAGTTCTTGGATCTTGTAGGTCTGGAATGGGGGTCGAAGTCCATAACCTATTTCTGTAATCCATTCAGGAAAGTCTCTCCCCCCTAGCAGTTACACTTTTCCAAGATGCCCTACTATCAATTTATCCTTATAATTAAAGAGAAAATATAAGTATACTTTTCTATCATTTAAAACAGCAGTGAAGGGGAAAAAATGACAAAAATAACTGAAAATTCGTAAGTACCATCATGATCTTTTTGGTAAGGAAATTATTTTCCTTTCATAAAGCTAGGATTACTTATTTATGCTAAGGTTTTGTAGGGGAAGGGGAACATTGAAACAAGATCTTGATTGTTAATTCTCAAGATTGCTATGTATTTTCCATGAAAAAAAGTTGCAATTCAAACACTAGACTTCAGGGATACATGCTGATACTTGAATTTGATGTAAAAGATGTTTGAGACTTCAGATATCCCAAACAGATGTTTATTTTGCATTTGTTTGGATAATTGACCAGGTAAGTTCAATAGTTAAGAATTAAGTTCTCGTAGGTTACATGGATAAATATGAAAATAGAACTGGAAAAAAATCCTGCCTTTCCTGAAATAGCTTGAGTTGGGGGATTGATGTAGAGTACCAAGTTTTTCTGAGCTTCTTTATGAGAAATCGTGGTTCAGATTATGGTGAGCAGACTTAGTGGGAAACACAATCGATCATCATAAAACCAAGTTTCTAGTCTAGAGTTTATTTGTTTTTGTTTTTTTAACTGTTTAAGTAGTTTGGAGCCCTTGAGTAATTAATCAATCTGTTTCTTGTAAAATTAGGGTCTAAAACCAGATGACCTCATATAACTCCTCAACAAATTGACATGTAAGATTAACTATCAAAATACCAGCTCAAAAGACATAATCGCATTTGATGTTTGTGTTATTATAATATTCATGACTACCATTTACTTATTAAAACTTTTCTCTGTTGATATTCAAATTATTTCTCTTGCCTTATTTCCTCATATCCATCTCTTGCCATATTATATGCTAATTCTTTTCCTTCCCGGACCGCCTTCTAGCATAATGTTCCTTAGAGTTCAGTACTTCATGGATTTTTTACTTCCTATGATCTTTTCCACTCCCATGGTTCAACTGTATTTAAATTTGTATATTGCAAATAGGAGTCGCTAGCCCTAACTTTCCACCGGTGTGTATATGTGATCACCTAAGAATGACATACTGAAAAATACCAAACTCATTGTCTACAACCTGTGTGCCTATAACATCAGTATATCTGTACACTCAAGTATGAGACATGAATCTTTCACTATTCCCTAACCTATACATCTATCTTTTTTTCCATCTTTTCCTTTACCAGTATGTCTTGCAAATCCATTTCCTTTTGTATTCTCAATAGCTGCCATGCGAGTTGTGGCCCTCAGCACCTTCCTCTTCATTCTAGCAATTACTCTGGATGATCAATCGCTGTGTCATAACATCCTCATGCCATGCTTTACCTAATAATACAGCCCTGTCAGTGCTTAGAAACTTGGTAAGGGCCACAACTCTATAGAGCAGACCCTACTCCTTGGAAAAGTTCTCAATATTCCCCACAAAAGAGACTTTCTCTACCCTCATACCCACCTCTTCTTTTACTCAATCTGGAAACATGCTGTGTATTCCCAAGCATCTGATTATACTGCTCTCTCTGGAGACTGCCCTTTTTCCTCCCTTGTCAACTCTTAAGATTTGGCTCACCTTCATGAACCAAATTTGCCAACTGACAGGTGTTAAGTCTTCTTCATACTTTCCAGTATGTCTGTGCCCATCCATAGCTCTTAAGTGTCTTTTTCAAGCTGCTAAAAGAATACTATACTATATTATCAGTAATGGGTAGTTGATCAGTCAGGGTCTAACCACAAACATGCAAAACTGGGGGATGTCACAGTTTGTGGGTCCTTACCCACATGCTCACAACTGCAAGACACAACACAAACTCAAGGTGCAATAACAGGGTTTATTAACAAAGGGGAAATAATTTTTTAAAAAGAAGTTTCAAAAATGGCTGTCTTAGCCCATATAGTGGCCATAATCCCATAGTCCAAACTAAAGGCTGTTTGTGCAAGATGGCATTGACCCTTCAATGAGAGCCTGGAGCTGGTGGTGCATCAGTAAGTGGTGTACCAGGACCCTCCTCATGATGATAGCTGGAGGTAGTCACAGGTGGCACTGCCGAGGCAGCAACACAGCAGAAATCCAAAGGCCAGACTGGATAGTACTAGATGCCAGATACGCTGGAGGCAGGGATGGTGGTCATGTGGTGGTGCCAAAGGATCAGAAGCAGTGGACAGCCTTTTTAGGGATGGTAGGCATAGACCAGCAGCCTGGTCAGCAGGTGACATGAATGCAGAACTGGAGGCAGAAGTAACGGTCAAGCTGCAGTTCCAAGTGGGAATCAGATGCAAAGGTCTCCTGATAAATGAAGCTGAAGCAAAGGTCTTGATTTCAGTGAATGAGAGTCCAAGGAGAGGCTCCTAATGAATGGGTGTAGCTGCTCACAGCCTGGCTTAACATTTCCTTCAGGATACCTACCTTTCTTTTTTTTAAAAAAGATTCATTTTTATTTATTTATGCATACAAGAGCAGGGGTGTAGGCAGAGCTGCAGGTTGTGAGAGGAGTCACCAGAGACTAGAGTGAGGAGCAGAACAGGTATATCCACTAAAATACACCGCTGAGGGAAATAGTGGGCAAGACAGGAGAGGTCTGCTGCACCATGTGGGTTAGCTCCCAGGTTGGGGATCGAACACATGCTGCAGTGACTGCCAATGGCTCCATAGTGTTGCAACTTAACCCCTTCTACCACCGTCAAGACCCAGGGTGCCTACCTTTCAAAATGCATTGGTCCATTTTTAAAACTGCCCCGGTTTTCAAGACTTCATTGGCACTACTGCATATTTGAACCTGATTGGTCCTTTAACAAACCTGAATGGAGCTGCTGGTCTGAGTGCAGATGTGATTGGTTTATAAAACCTCATGGGTGTTAAAACCTAAATACCACTAGCATGTGGAACCCCATCTGCACTGAGGTCCAGAAGTCTTGCACTTGTGGTAGTCTCTGTATTGGAGCCTGGCAAGCAAGCTCTGCTGCATCCAAATAGCCCTCACTTGGTTTAAACCAGATGCTCCCATCTCCAAAACTACTAGCATTTTTCAAAATCCAAACCTAGTTCATGAGGGTGTGGTCATGGGTGCAGGGTGCTTTAGAGGAGTGGTCATGCTCCACTGCACTTGACTGCCGAGGCAGGCTTCAGCAGGGCCTGGCATAGTCCAATGCACACAGTTGGTAGCCCCCACCCCCAAGTCAGTCCTCACTTCCCTCTCTTCCCTCTTTGACAGGTTGTACACCCATCTAGAAGCTGCTGGGGGTTGGGCAGGGGCAGGGTGTGCTGTCTTACAGCAGCAGAAATTTGCTAATTATTTAAAATAGTCCATTTTTTTAAGATTTATTTATTTATACATATAAGAGCTGGGATACAGGCCAGAGTCGCAAGGATTCACCAGAGACAGAGTGGGGAGCAGAACAGGCAGACTGACTGAAACACACTGCCAAGGGCAGCAGCGGGCAAGGCAGGAGAAGTCTGCTGCGCCATGTGGGTCCCCTCCCTGGCCAGGGGCAGGGATTGAACTCATGCTGCAGTGGCTGCGGTTTGCTTCATAGTGTGTGGCTGTGGTAGTGCATTGCACCACCAGGGAGGCCCCTAAAGTAGTCCATTTTAAATCAGAAAATTCATTGCAGGTAATATAAAGGGATGAGAGAGAACTATGAAGTGAACCACAACAGTATGTTCCCACTGCACTAGGCTGGGAGGCTAAAGGTCAGGTGCAGAAGTACCAGAGCCCAGGAGCTGCATTGCTCTGCAGAGTAGGAGTTCTGGGGGCCTACTTTTGGAGGCTCCAGGCAGAGGGGAGAAAACCTTGCTTGTCCCTTCTTCCCACACTTTGATCTCTTGCCAGAACCTCTCACTGGCCAACCTTTCAGTTGGAGCTACCAGAATTGACAGCCTGCAGGAAAACAGCAGAACAGGAAAGATACAGAAATTTGACTGCAGAAGAAGTCAAGTGTAGGCCCAGATTGCATCTGCCTTCCCAATATATTTCAAATTGCTTAAAAACAGAGACTCATCATATTTGTTTTCGTAACCATAGTGGCTAGCACCAAGTAAGCTTTAATAAATATTTAGCAAATTGAAATGAACTCTGAAGTTTCCTTCCAAAACTAAAATTATGCTTTCTCTTACTATTGTGTTGCCTCCATTTATCATGTTGAAATAAAAACATAAAACATTTCCATGAAATTTTTCTTTATAAAATCATAGATTTTGTATAATTATTTGTTTAAACTCATGCTTTAGTCCGGTCTTGACCCTGTTCTTTTATTAACATTAAGCCAGAGCTATTTATCAGCTCTGAGTTGATTTGAGAAGCATATTCTACCAACTATGAGTCAGATTAAAATACAGGCAGGGAAATGGAGATGTTGGTTTGATAAATGCAAACCATGTGAAAGAAGAAAAGGAAAGATATTGTGGACAATTTTCAGATAACTCATCCTAGACATGCCTTTGAACAGATACCTTTCCTGGTCTGCAGTCAGGCTCCCTGCACTACTGAGAACAGACCTGCAATGTCTCAGAACCCCAAGGGCAGAGCATGGCAGGGTTGAGCTGGAAAGCTGGGGAGTCAGTCCCTGCCTGCCTCTGAGTTGTCTTGCCAGCTTCAGATGGGACACTCCAAAGAAGAAAGGCTATCTCCCCTGCAGCACCATGGCCCTGACCTTCATCTGAATTTCAGTTTTACTCTTCCAGTGTCACCTGGTCATTGCAAAAATCCTGTGGGTTGAATAGATTGAACATAAGGTGATAACTTAAAAATGTACCACTGGATCTAATGTCTGACGCATGTGACAGAGCAGAATGGGAGGGGATTGTAGAGAACATCCCAAGTTTTTATTTAAGCACTGCTTAATGATGACAGAGAGGAAAACTGCTTTCTTCCTTCCTAGGTTCTTTGACTGATCTAGTAATTAAATTAACATAAAACAGATTAAGAAGAGAAATAAATTTCTTATTCATGGGAACTTCCAAGACACAAGACTCTAGGACAATGAAACAGTGAAACTTCTCTGTCATGCTGAGCTAATGTAGAGTTAGGGAAGATAATTCACAGGGAGAAGAGTAAATGTTTCATGATCAAATGTTTGTCATGCCATACAGATTAAATCTTTCTGATCAAGAAATTAATTTTTAAAGATTTATTTATTATTCATGCATACAAGAACTGGGGGGTAGGCCAGAGGTACAGAAGGGTGAGAGGATTCACCAGAGACAGAATGGGGAGCAGAACAGGCAGATCAACAGAAATACACTGCTGAGGGGAGCAGCGAGGAGACAGGAGAGGTCTGCTGCCCCATGTGGGTCCCCTCCCTGGCCAGGGATCTAACTCGTGCTTCAGTGGCTTTCAGTAGCTCATAGTGCTGAGACTTAACCCCTTGCTCCACCAGGGAGGCCCTGATCAAGAAATTATGTTTGATAATAGTGTTCTTCCTCTACAGACAATACCACCACCAACCCTCCGTCTAAATTCTTTTAAGAAGTTAAGGGAGAGGTAAGGGAGAGATGAGCTTTTTCTGAGTCTACTGGATTTTACCTTCAGGTCAAAATAACCAATGCCAAAGTGGCATATTTTGGTTTTTAGATTCAGTGATGGGGGCATATTCTGCTCCCCAGCAATGGCAATACACCTGGTATAGAACCAGACTCATCTCACCCCTGGCCCACAGTTCTTGTTTTGCTGCACAAAGTTCAGATATCGTTTTAAATCTTTTTTTTTTAAAGATTTATTTATTTATGCATACAAGTACTGGGGTACAGACGGGAGGTGTGGGGGGGTGAGAGGATTCACCACAGAAAGCGGGGAGCAGAACAGGCAGATCAATGGAAGTACACTGCTGAGGGGAGCAGCGGGCACAGCAGGAGAGGTCCACTGCGCCATATGGGTCCCCCGCCTGGCCGGCAGCAGGGATTGAACTCATGCTGCAGTGGCTGCGATTTGCTTCATAGTGCGTTGCTTAACCCACTGCGCCACCAGGGAGGCCCTCGTTTTAAATCTTAACTTTCAAAGAATATTGCAGTGTCCTCTCTGTTCGTGTTAATGAATGCATTTCCTGTCTCCTTTTACTTTTAACTTATTTATGTGAATTTTTTTCTATCTACCTCTTTCATTAGCTTATTTTAAATTTGTATTCAGAGCTCATATGTTAAGCTGAGTTCTGGGTCCACGTTTCCTGCTCTTTCTAGTGTCCGTGTCCTTCCCATCAGTGTGGTTGTTCTCAATCTTAAATCTTTAAATCTCACACTCACTTGATTACTTAGTGCATGAAAAGATTGTAATCAACTCAAAATGATTAAGTCTAGCTGACTACATGTGATAGTAACCTCTACACATAGATGGAATTTTTGCATCTCTAAGATCTTCATTCAGCTTAGCTCCTGACCAGTGCCCCACTCTTTTCGGGGTATCACTGTAGTTCATCAAAGTTGACCCCAAATATTAAACCATATCCTAGTTTTCTTCCTTGCCTTCCTTGCCTTCATTTCCCTTCCCTTCTTCTTTCCCCATTTAAGGACTGTAAATTTATAAGCTCCAGTTTTAACCTTCACACACTGTTATTCACTATACTTTTATGTGATACATCAACTGATGGACATATGAATTAGAATTTATATAAATCACTGTAATTTCAGGGACAATTACTAATTAATGTTGACTTAAATAACTTACTAGAAAAATCTGTCTTTGTGAAGTTTAAAAATAGCATGGTTTTCACTGTGCTGTTAAATATTTAAAGAAAAATGTCTTTCCTCCCATTAAGTATAAAAATAATTTCTCTGTAATTGGCTGTATTATTTTAAAATATTAATCAAAATAGAAATGACCTGTAATAGAATAAGATACCTTATTTAATTCTAAAATTTCATAAATATCAGTGAAAACATTTTTATTATATGAATATTAGAGGCTCTAAAAAATTGTTGACCCTCAAGAAAGAAAATGAGGGAAGACAAGAGACAGAGGATTTTCGAAGAGAATAATTATCTGTAAAGGGACATATGTTTTTAGATTCAGTGAATTCATCTTTTATGAAGTGAAATCCTGGTCAAACCATGTAAGTGAACTTGAACTGAGTACCAGATAAGGAGCATGTCAGAAATAAAAGGTACTGGCGCAGCCTGCGAGAGAGGTTTCCCAAAGCTTTAAAATAAAAAGCTGATAAAAATAAAATTATTCAAGATGCTGGAAGGGGCATGAGTGATAGGTAAGAATATTCCTGGGGAAAACATCAGTTTCCAAAATAGGAGGGAGGTAAATTTATAACAGGAAATGAAGAGGCCAACTTTTTATATTTCTTGACTGGCCTGTATGTACTTCCATCTGTACACTGTTCTATTCACCAGTTATTTTTGCTTGGTGACTGTGTTGTTTCCCAAGGAGTCAGACCTGTGTGGTGTGGAACAGTCAATGGTGTGAAAAATTCATTTGTTACCTGTTGCATCAAAGGGAAACCTAGAAAGAAAAGTCCACTCTCAAACTAAATTTGGAAGGGAATGAGCACATGTTCACGTGACAAAATATTACAATGGCCTATTTTATTTGTTGATTTATTTATATATATTTGACATCAATTGTAGTCCCCAGGGAATTCCCACCACAGTTTCACCAGTACACCATCACCCCAGTCCCTTGTGCTCTTTCTGCCTTTACCCCAGTCCCTCTCCCTGCCCAAAAAATGACAATGGCTTATTTTCAGGAAGATTTTCTCTAATTTGTGAGAATTTTAGTGTTTCCTCCTCCCCCCCAAAAAAGTCATGAGTCACTACACAGAAGATTTAAATGCAGTGAAACCAAGGATAGTCATCATTGGCACTTTCTCCCATCCCTCCCAGCAGCCTGTCCCTGGCATTTCATTTCAATTTGGACCCCACTTGTACCATGATGTGAGGAGATTACTGTGTTTGTACAATGATTATTTCCAATTGATTCTCCATATAGTCATCATAAAAGAATGACTAAAGGTAGCTACTTAGGTTTTGGTTCTGGAATGGAGATTAAGCAGTAGGAGAAGGGGTTAGAAATACTATTCCTTTAGGGAGGGATATTAAAAGTCAATATGAGCACCTATGTTGTTTGCTACTGTATACAGTTAATGAATTGAAGGATGGAGCCAACAAGGACCATAGATGATGAATTTAGTGTTTTAACCTGGACTAAATGCTGCCTGTAAAGTAAATGAAATTCACATTTGAACAAAGTTTTGCACGTATGAAGACTTCCATGCCTACTATATTCTCTTTCAAAATTATACATTGTTCTTTTTATTGGAAATGTTCAGGTGAGCTCATAGTTAATACTTAGACATATGGAAAAACCACACGTGTTCATCTGGAAAAAATACAAAAAGGTCTTGGCTAGGCATTCAGTATTATGGTAATTGATTCATTATTCCCTTTTTATTGATTCTTTGCACTTGAACTTTTAGCTAAAGGAAGAAAGAGTTTGTGAATGCTTTTCAAGAGTGAACTGTAAGTTTTGAGATTACAGGAGGCATAGCATCTAACTATTTCTATTCTTATAGTAATGAGTTGATAAATGCTTTATGAATATAAATGTATTTATGGAAGTATACACACACACGTTAGAAAAATAGGCTAGAAACTATTCTATTTTACAGAACTATTAATAGCCCTTATAGGTAATCATCTCAATGGGGTTGGTTTCTAATTCTCCCAGAAAATCCCGCTCCCTAGTATCCTTGTATGATACTAGATATAGCTTTTACCACAATTACAGTGGTATCCTAGAATGCACTTCGACAGTTTTTTTAATTGAGATAACATTACAGTAATATACATCTTAGGTGTGCCCAATTAGAAATCAACATGTGCATATACTACAGTAAGTTCATTTTTATGTCCAATTCTATATTTCACATACAGTTGACCCCTTACACTTGATTGACCCACCCTTGTTCCCCATGTCCCTTTCCCTTCTGGTGACCACCAATGAGCCTTAAAGTCTAATTTTTTAATTTTTGTTTTATTAGTGCATCTATTTATCTATTTACCACATGTGAGTGAAATCATATGGTATTTGTCTCCATCTATTTCACCAAGCATAAAATCCTCTGTCTATCCATGCTATTGCAAATGCAGAATTTTATCTTTTTTATAGATGAGTAGTAGTCCATGGAGTGTGTGTGTATCAATCACATCTTCTATATCCAATCATTTGTTTACTGGCAATTAAGTTTTTACCAGCTCTTGGCTTTTGTAAGTAATGCAATAATAAATATTTGTGTTTTTGGTAAATACCCAGGAGTCAGATAACTGAAATTTTTATTTTTAATCTTTGAAGAGTTTTCCATATTGATTTCACAGTTTTCCTTAATAATTGCATTCATTTATATTGCTACCAATAATGCATAAAGATTCTCTTCAAGGGGTTAAGCACCACACTATGAAGCATCTGCAGCCACTGCAGCATGAGTTCCATCCCCAGCCAGGGTGATGACCCACATGGCACTGCAGACCTCTTCTGCCTTTTTCACAGTTCCCCTCAGCAGTGTATCTCTGTCAATCTGCCTGTTCTTTTTTTTTTTAAAGATTTATTTATTTACGCATACAGGCCAGAGTTGTAGGAGGTGAGAAGGTTCACCAGAGACAGAGTGGGGAGTAGAACAAGCAGATGGACTGAAATGCATTGCTGAGGAGAGCAGCAGGCAAGGCAGGAGAGGTCTGCTGCGCCATGTGGGTCCCCCCCTGACTGGGAATGAACTCATGCTTCAGTGGCTGCAGATAGCTTCATAGTGCTGTGCTTTAACCCCTTGCACCACCAGGGAAGACCCTTAGTTGTTAGTGTTGTGTTGTTGAGTTTTTAAATTTCTTTGTACATCTTGGATGTTAGCCATTTGTCAGATACATCATGTACAAATACATTCTCATATATAGTAGAGTAACTTTTCATTTTGATGCAGTTTTCTTTGATGTGTAAATACTTTTTCATTTAGTTTGTAAATCATATTTTGTATATGGTATAATACAATAGTCATTCTATACTATTGCATGTAGCTATTCAGGTTTTCCAACACTATTGAAAAGATCATTGCTCCAATGTATGCTCTTGGTCCCTTTGTTGTAAATTATTTTTTCATATATATGTGATTTTATTTGTGGATGCTTGGTTTTATTCCATTAACATATGTGTGTTTTCCAATGCCACAGAGTTTTGGTTATGGCTTCGTAGTACAGTTTGAAGTCCCAGAACATAATACCTTCATTATCATTCTTTTTTCTTTTCTGCATAGTTGCATTAGTTATTTGGGATCTTTTGTAGTTCTATAAAAATTTTAAGATTTTTTTTGCCATATTTGGGTTGGCACTTTGATAGGGATTGCACTAACTCCGTATAATTAGGTAAAATAGCCATTTTAACAATGTTAATTATTTTACCCATGGATGCATTGACCCACTTATTTATTTCTTCTTCACTTTCATTCAACAATGTCATAGTTTTCGATGCATAAATATGTTACCTCCTTAGTTAGATTTATCCTGTATATTTTTTTTCTTTTTGATGCTATTGTAAGTGGGTTGGTTTTCTTAATTTCTTTCTGCTATTCCATTGTTTGCCTATAGAAATACAACATATTTTTGTATATTGATATTATAGTTTCAAATTAGAAGAAATGGATGAATTCTTAGACTCATATTCATTTCCAAGACTTTATCAGGAAGAAATAGAGATATGAATAAATCAGTCACTAGTAGTGACATTAAAACAGTAACCAAAATGCTCCCCAAAATGAAAAGTCTCAGACTAAATTACTTCAATGGTGAATTCTACCAAATCTTAAAAGAAAATCTAATACATATCCTTCTCATCCCCTTCCAAAAACTTGAAGGGGAGGGAATGCTTATGCTTCATAACTTATTTTCTGAGGTCAGCATTATCCTGATACCAAAACCAGACAAGGGGGCATTATAAAAAAATAAAATTCTGGACCAATATCCCTGATGAACATAGCATCAGAAATCCTCAATAAAATGTAAGCCAACTGAATGCAACAGTGCATCAAATGTATCATGCATCATGATAAATTGGATTTATTCTAGGCAACTAAGGATGTTTCAACATCCACAAATCAATTCATGTGCTATGTCACATCAGTATAATGAAGAATAAAAATTATATGAACATCTTAATAGATGTAGAAAAATTAACCCAATTAAAAGTCTGTTTATGATTAAAACTTCAATAAAATGAGTAGAGAATGAATTTACCCCAACTTAATAGAGGCCATGTAATAAGCCCACAGCTAACATCATGCTCAGTGGTGAAAAACTGAAAGGATTTTCTTTAAAATCAAGAACAATACAAGGCTACTCACTTTCACCACTTTCATTAAACATGGTATTGATGGTTCTTGAATTGGAGTAATTTAAAAAGAAAAAAGTCATGTGAATTGGAAAGGAAGAAATAAAAATGTCACCATTTGGATATGACATGATATTATACATAGAAAACCCTAAAGACTTCACTAAAAAAAATTAGAAATAATATGTCACTTAAAAAGAAACTGTAGTCATATCAGAAGGATCTGGATTTGTTTTCTTTTTCCCTAAGAATGTAAAAGAATTTAATGGCTGTCTGAAGAGTAAGTTAGTAGAAAGAGAGGGAATATTATCAGAACTCTTAAGATAGTAAGAAGTGCTGAAGTGCAAATGAGGTGGGGAAACCCTCAGAGTTCTCTGCCTTACCTTAAACTACAATTCTAAGAGACGCACTTTTAAGGGAAATTTCTTTTTCAACCCACTTTCTCACTTCCAGTTTGGCTCTTAACCTGTTAGAATTGGCTACTGCCCTTAGCATTCCACTGAAATTAGTCTCACCCATCAAATAACATTTCATGTTTCAAAGAACATTTTATGTCTCTTACAGACCCCTCTATAGTTTGTTATTTTTAAAAAAAGAAAAACAAAACTCCCTCTGCTTTAAAGCCATCTACTAAGATTCCTCCATTCCCCAGTTTATTCTGGGTTCCTTTCCCTCTTCCATAACTTCTATGCTGATGCTCCCCAAAGTTCTGTCCTTAGCCAATGGCTCATTCTTTCTAAACAGTCATATTCAGTGTTCTTGAGGGGTCTTATCTACTCTTCCACTCATGCCTATGTACTTTTATGACTGCAAACTCTAAATCTGCAAAGGTTAGATTGCTTATCTAATTGCAAAATTCAGTGAACCACTACACCTTTCCTTTCCGATTACTTACCTTGCATCGCAGACATACACATCTGATTATTTTCATGTTCTTCTGTTTTTATGTTCTCATCTGTCTGCATTTCTACCATCTACCAGCTCACTTAACTAGGGGCCAGAATCCTACCTCTCATTAATTTAGTAAGTCACCAAGTTTGATAATTCTACCTCTGGCATTTTGCCAAGTCTCTCTGCCTTCTTTCCTTCATTAGAAGTGACCAAAGTGACCACAGGAGTCTCCATCCTGAGGCTTTGTGGTTTGCTTTAGCATGCTTCAGTTCCCATGTTCTTCCTTTGGCTTTAATAGACTCCTTTCCTGAATATTTCCACTATTTCCTTATTTGTACCCTGAGAAAACATTGAGGATGCAGAGGGTGAAAACACTTTTTTCACTATATAACAAGAAGCAATCTGGACCTGTTTTCCCTACTCCCACTTGTACCGTAAAAGTTATAAGTAATGAATGAGATCTAACAAAACTCAACAACAAGGTTAAAGACTTTTTGTACAACAAAATGAACCAGTGTAAGTGACTACCAAGAGAAACTTATCATTGAAACTTTTCCCCTTTTAAAATGTGTAAAAGATTATCAAATATTAGAAAAGCTGAACTGTAAATTCATATTTCTGTGTTGTATTTACTTGTAAAATCTTGTGCTTGCATGAAAGACTTAAATCTGAAAACTGAAATATGCTACTTTATTGATGACATGACATATTGTAGAATAGTAAGATATCTATAGCTTGCAGTATAATTTTTGTTGTTTTTTCATCAAATGTGTTTAAAAATAAAAACTATATTAAAATACATTTCTACATCAGAAAGAGGTTAAATAATTTATTGAGGTGAATATTTTACTTTCTATGGTTTATTTCTTAGCCTTTTTAAAAAAAGATTTATTTATGCATATACAACTGGAGTATAGGCCAGAGGTATGTGGGGTGAGAGGATTCACCAGAGACAGAGTGGGGAGCAGAAAAGATGAATTAACTGAAATACACTGCTGAGGGCAGTGTGGGTGAGACAGGAGAGGTCTGCTACACCAATTGGGTCACCTCCCTGGCCAGGATTGAACTTGTGCTGCAGTGGCTATGGATTGCTTCATGGTGCTGTGACTTAACCCCTTGTGCCTCCAGAGAGGGCCCCTGTTTCTTAGATTTTGAAATATAAAAATAATGACGTTCTCGTTTTGTGAAGTTTGAGAATAAGAGCTAACTGCATTTAATGTTGAAGAGTAAAAATTAGCTGTATTTTTCAGAGATACAGAACAGAACAGGAAAATTCTCTCTCACACACACACAAACACACACACACAGATGGACTATACCCCAAAATGATTTTTAAGAGTTCTTCAGCTATAAAAGTCTAAATGGATCCGTCATAGTAATCAGTAACACACATTTTTAAAAAAATCTCTGTGGTGATTTGAGTTTTTTTTAATAAACTTTCTGACCTTTATTCTTACATTCAAAATTTGGACATTTGAATGATCCTTAGCAGGGGCCCTTGCAAATTTGTAGGAATTTAGAACAAAAGAGTGATTTTTATAAGAATAAATCTGATGAGTCTGAACCACTGCAACATTGTTTTAGACATTAACAGTGGCTGATGACAGGATGATGAGATCTTTAGATCCTGAAATTTCAGTGAACCACAAATACAAGGAAATAAGTTGACAACTATCACATTATGGAATTGCAACTATTTCCAAAGATGACAGAAAGGCACATGTGTTTCCAGTCAGTGAGCAGGGCAGCTGCTTGCTCCTTGGGTGGAAGGCCACCAAGTGCTCCAAGGTTATAAATAAGCAATTATCAGAGCCCCTTCAGAAAGCATTAAGCAGAGGGGTTAGTGACTCCTTACATTCTTTTTTGTCCTGCTATTAAAATTACTTTGCCACATCTAATATGCCTGCGTGTGTCCAAATATCACTGACAGAGGTGGGGTCTCCACAGAAGGGGGAGTTTGCTGTGCTCCACACATTTGTTGCTCATCTGTTTGCATCTCAGGCAACTGCCAGCCAGCCGTGCTCTCCGACTATGACATGCGCTAATTCTAATCCTTGTATCCCCATTTCTGTAATTGTACCCAGAGCTGTTAGAAAGTCCAGAGAACGCCTTCTTTTATGGGAAACCAATCTCGGACTCTGTGCCATCGGTCAACATCTCAGGTGGAATATCTTCTTTTTATTATCAACTTGAAAGGGTAGGATAGGTGGGGTTAAACAGATCCAGAGTTGGCTACCCTGTTTGCTTTAGAAAGCAAAGGAATGACCGAGAAACACATGTCTTGGTGGGAACACAGAGTGAAAGGAGTGCCCCTCCTCACATCAGAAAATGTTCAGCAATTATCATATTTGGCCGAACAATGTAGTAAAGTTTTCCCATCACCAGATCCACCAGCCCAGTCCTGCCAAGAGCAGCAGTGATGTGCTTGCCAGTTCATGAAGTCTTCTAAAATAGTGTTTTATTAATGTCTTTTATTTCACTTTCAGTGAGCACATTTTGTTTGCCTATAGCAGGCCAGAGCTGCACTAAGCACTGGCGCAGTAAAGGGAAGCCGTGGCCTGTGCCACGGGGCAGTCCAAGCAGTCGAGAACACGAATAGCACACTGCAGGAAATGTTTTCCGCCTTCTACTGTTACCTGTTTTCAGATTAAGAAAATTTGTTCTCTTTGATGTTGCTGTCCATCCAGTTAGCCTTTTCAGAGAAATGGTTGAGACTGAAATCCCGACGATCAAGTCCAGATTCTGTCCCACCCACAACTTACACTGTCACCTGGGGATAACTCAAGCTCTAGCCTCCATTTTTCTTCTATAAAATGGGGATGATATTAAGTTCCTTTTACCTAGAAGTTGTCAAAATAATGAACACAGAGTCCTGTGTAGTGTTCTCATTAAAGTTGCTGCCCACATCCAGGGCCAGAAGATTTTATGATGGCTTTGATCTTTTTTGTAGACAGCATTGAATAATTTATACCCTGCTGGCTTTATTTTTTTGAAAATATCATCTAGACAGGATTATATAATGGTAGCATTTTCTGTGAAATTGTTCCTGACCGTGTATAACATTATAGAAAATAATAGTATAGTTATAGTGACTGATGCATTTGTATTATTATCAAAGGGTAATTCTTTTCCAAATAACTGGCATCAGAGGGTAACAAATGCTGGCCAGGTAGTTGTCCCTCGACTCACTTTCCTATCTTTGCCAGAATCAAAGGGAATGCTACTTTCTCATAGTGTTCAGTCCAATTAACAGTTTGTACTCTCTGGGCCTCCCTGGTGGTGCAGTGGGTTAAGCAATGCACTGTGAAGCAAACCGCAGCCACTGCAGCACGTGTTCGATCCCTGCCACCAGCCAGAGAGGGGACCCACACGGCGCGGCAGACCTCTCCTGCCTTGCCCGCTGCTGCCCTTGGCAGTGTGTTTCAGTCAGTCTGCCTGTTCTGTTCCCAGCTCTGTTTCTGGTGAATCCTCTCACCTCCCTGGACTCTGGCCTGTACCGCAGCTCTTATATGCATAATTTAATAATAAAATCTTCAAAAGAAACCAGTTTGCACTCTTCCTTCCAGTTGTCTATTATGTGTCTCCCATTCAAAACAGGGCAATGGAAGGCTTGATAAGAACAATTAATTATGAACAATGATCCGCCTATTAATATCTGTATTCGTTTCCTAAGGCTACTGTTAGAAAGTGCCACTAACTGGGTGACTTAAACAACAGAAATGTTTGCTTCATAGTTCCTGAGGTTAAAAGTCTGAGATCTTTTTGGCAGAGTTGGTTCCATCTGATGGTTCTGAAGGTTTTGAAGTCTCCTTGCTCCTAATGGTTTCTGGCAATCTTTGGCATTCCTGAGCTGAAGAAGTGTGACCCCAATCCCCTCCTTCGTGTTTGCGTGGTGTCCTCTTGGTGTTCTTGTCTGTGTCCAAATCTACCCCCCTTTTATAAAGACACTAGTTATGTGTGCTTTCCCCTTTCTAGTCTGTGTGCTTATCTTATATTTCCTTTCCCTCTGTCAATTGTCCATTCTTCCATCTTCCTCCTTTCCCCAGGTCTCACATACACAACTTATTCTAATTCAAGTCATTATGCTCATTTGAGATGATTCTCCCCAAATCCCCTGCATGGCTGTTCTCTGTGCCAGAGGTCCCCCAGACATCTTATTTATACCTCCCAGGCAACTCAAAACACTGGGAAAAAACCATTTGAATGGGTTAAAATTATGTATTTTATCTCCTTTATGAACAAAATTTAATGACGTCTTCATTTCAGAAGTCTATTTAGTGTTTAGTCTTTCGCTTAAAAAAAAAATCAGGCTTGACTTTCTGGAGCCCCTGAATCAGTAGTCTCAGTCCCAAATAGGACAGTAGCTGTCTGTGTCAGCATTCTGAACTTTTGTCGTCATATTGCCAGTTAGTGTTTCTTCAGCCATGTAGCCGCTCTTAGACCAACATAATAAGAAATGCCATGAGGAATGCTGTAGTACATGAGTTCATGCTGAAAAAGATCTGTCTTGGCACTTGAAGATTTAGAAGGTTTGAATATGCATAAGGTCTTAATCTAAACCACTCACTGGTTATTAGTTCTTCACATTAAGTTAAAGATATGTAAATCCTCAGCGGTTCATGGTATATCCAGGATGAATAAATCTGAATCTTTAAAAAACAGAATTGGCACACTGAATTTTCAGTAGGTATCTGTTCATTCTTCTTTGTGGGCCACTCAACGCTTTTCTTTCTCATGCTGTTTTCCATCACAGAGGATGGCAAATGCCCAGATAAAATTATATTTTATTTAGCTTTATGTTTATACCATTTATCTTCTTTTGCTTCAGACATTTTACATTGATGAAGACTTCTTTGAAAACAGAACACCCACATTTGGTATCGCTGCATTCATGTTTCTTATGTTTTAGCTTCAAGTATGGTGCTTTTAATATTCATGAGGTTTGAAAAAATAAACATTCTAGACTATTTCCTCTGAATGGAAATGTTATGGTTTCAGCCCCCAGAGAAAACAATTGGTAAGCTCTGCAAACCCACATTTTCTCCCTGTCAGTTGGAAAGCAGCCCCATCCTGGCAGAAGTAACCTCCTCCTTGACACTTTTGGGCTTCCCAGAGCAGATGTCTGGGGGACCTGTTTTAAGAAAGAGGCAAAGAGTCAGCAGACATGCATATTTAAAGACTCTCTTTAGAATAATACTCAAATCCTTTCGGTTTATTCAAAATTATATTATTTCTGTCTTTGAACTATGTAGAAGAATTATGCATTCCGTTTACTGGTGTTCCAATGAAAATTGTTGAAAATTTTTCTCAGCCCTCTCTCTTAACTTACTTACTGTCTGTAAAGATATTTATGTCTTTAAACTTACTTAACCAATTGCTTAAATACTTTAAAGAATATAGAGCAAGCACTTCCCACAAATTTGAAAGTCAACCTTTAAAGACAAATAAAATGATTGTATTAAAACTGATACTTGTAAATGGTCTTTCAGTAGCAGAACACTGTACTAGGATTCACATGCTGGAACCATCTGGATGACCCGTTTTGTTGCTTATATATCATGGTTCCCAAGGTGGCATTTACAAGTTTGCCAGTTCTCTCCTGAATCTCCTCCCTCTTTGGCTCTCCCTCTCCCAGTCTCTCGTGTCCCCACATGGGACTGGTTCCAGCTGTTTCACATACCTTCAGTTTTTATATTTCTCTTTCCCAAACCACCTCTATATTCTCTTTCGTTCTTGGAAGCTATGTAATTTGTCTAAATTCATAAGGTAGGACCTCTTTCCTATCATATGCTATATCTCTTTGGATGACTCAAAAACCATTAATAACTACTTTCATTTCTACCACTTCCCACTAAGGATGAATGGGATGATAGATGATAGGATGATAATAAATATTTGTTCCCCCAGCCTCTCTTGTAACTATGAGTGACTATGTGAGCCAAAATGGGCTAGCAAGAACTGGGGAAAGTTGGCCAGGGCCTTCCAGCATGAGAGTGGAGCTGGGTGAGGCTAACTTTCCTCAGATGTTGTATTGTGCTTGCCATTTTGCTAAGGAGTCTGTGCTGCAGTGTTTCTTTTCTTGTAGAAGATCTCCTCTTAGCATTACTTAAGCATTACTGGTGATTCTAAACTCCATTAGCTTCTGTTTATCTGAGAAAATCCTTATTAACCCTTCATCTTAATTGATAATTTTGCAGGATAGAGAATTCTTGGCTTACAGTTCTTGTTATTTAGGATTGTGAATATTTTCTTCTATTCTCCTATCATTTGGGGAGTGGCTGGAGAGAAATTAAGGGAAATCCTAATTTGGGAAACCTTATATATAAGTTACTATTTCTTCCCTTGCTTTCTATAAAACTTTGTCTTTGATTTTTGATAGTTTGATGC
Source organism: Galemys pyrenaicus (assembly GCA_019455555.1). Taxonomy (NCBI): domain Eukaryota; kingdom Metazoa; phylum Chordata; class Mammalia; order Eulipotyphla; family Talpidae; genus Galemys; species Galemys pyrenaicus. The sequence continues at coordinate 13,937,997 of JAGFMF010011574.1, forward strand.
ACCTGGGTGTGGATCTTTTTGCATCTAAGGATTTAGTTGTTCTCTCTGCTTGGTGGATTTCCTTACTTAATTCATTCTATAGGTTTGGGAAATTCTCTCTCTCTCTCTCTCTCTTTATTCCAAGTAGGTTTTCTAGTCCTATTTTTCTTCCCCTTATGGGAGTCCAGTCATTTGTAACTGAACATGATGTTTCTTAACAGAGCTTTCTCACTTTTCCTTTGTTTTGAAGTTCATTTCTTCTAAATGTAATTTGAGTCTTCTACAGCTGAAATTCTTTCTTTTGCCATTTTGATTCTATTTAAAGTGCTAAGTTTGTCTACATTTCATTCAGAATCTCCTTTTGTGATTTTTTTATATATTCAATATCTTTAGTGAAGAACTCTCTTTGTTTCTGGATCTCCTTTCTGAGATCTTGTGTCTGCCTTTTTTGCCTTTGATTGGCCTTCCAGTATCTCATTTAAGAACTTTATTATTGTTGTTTTGAAGTAATTTTCAGGTAGTTCTTCTATTTGTGTCTCCTGTATACGTGTCTGGGGCCTTCTATCCTTTTCATTTGCCTTTCCATCTTGTGTTGAGATTTCTCTTGCTTTGTAGGTATGTATATTGCCTTAGTTATGTCTATTTATGTGTGTATATGAGATTGGGGCACTGGAGGCTTATCTATCTTTGTCTTCTTCTTAGTTTACCTCAGTGTGAGGTGGAGAAAGGAGGGATGTCTGGAGCTTTAATACTTAATCTTGGTTTAAGGAGTGATGTTAGTCACTTCTACTTCTTGTTTTGTTCTACAATAAATGATATTCTGTGCTTAAGATGTCTTCACCCCCCCCTCCCCTCCCCCTGCCACCTCCTTGTTGTTCCTTGTTTTCAAGGGTCATGATCTAAGAAACTTGGGCCTCCCATTGGGGAGAGCAATATCCGAATCTGCAGGCTCACACTCTGGGAATAATTACCACTTGGCTCAGAGATGGCACGTAACACCATGGTTGCCCAGTGGCCATCACTGCTCCACCCTTGCCTCATCTTCTTCTTCTGCAGGGTTTGGAAGTATACATGCTAATGACTTGCCTTCCCAGAGGATTTCTGAGTTTGGTCTAAAGTCCTCCTTTCTGTTACAGGGCTTTTTATGGAGTCCAGCCTGGATCCACTTGGCTCTTCTTTTATCTTTGGGAGCAGGGAGGAGGGTGGTGGAGGGAGAGTTCTCAGTGGACATACCATCCCAATTGTGGGGTTCCCAATTTCCCAGGTCAAAGTCTTCTGAGCGCCCATAGCTCCCACTGCCCCAGGTTGGGCCCAGGCCACTCTCACACAGGAGCATTCCTCCAAGTAATTTCATATGTCCTGGGTTTCCTTTGGTGTGGGAAGTCGACCCCCAAGCCTGACACACTCTCCCTCACCTTCTCCTATTCTTTCCCCTCAGTGGCAACTAACCTTAGTTCTTGACCTCTCTAGGGATGTCCTGGAGCTGGATAGCTGATTCAAAGCATCTGTTTTTTTTTTTCTGTGAGTACATGTCAATGTTTTCCTTCTAGTTGTTTTCAAGAGAGGGTGGCTCCAGCCTTTTCAGTCTGCCATGTTGTGGGTGGACCCACCTTTTCACTTTAATAATGATTCTATGTTCAGAAACTTTATATTTTAATGTAGTTCCATTTATTTATTTTTGCTTCTGTTTCTTTGCTATTGAGGACATATCTACAAACATAATTAGGACTGGTGTTTTCCTTATGTTTTCTTCCATGTATTTTATGGTCTCACATCTTATATTTAAATGTGTAATCCATTTTGAGATGATTTTTGTGTGTGATGTGAAACATTGGTCCAGTTTCATTCTTTTGCTTGTAGTTATGTGTTCTCTAGGTCTGGTGCGCATGCTGAGCATAGGGACTTGCTTGATAGCCTTGCAAACAGGTGAGCTGGGAGGCTGGTGGTCTGCTAACTGTGGAGCAGGGAGAGCATGCTGAGTGGTCTGTCTAAAGACCTGAACAAAATTAAGGTAAATCTGGGAGGAAATCTTGAAGTTCTTAGCTAACCTCAAAGGAGAAGATCCTTGATAAGATGTGCTGAGTGGCCTCCAAGTAACAGCAGAGGCCAAGAGTTTAGGTTTTATAGTAAACGTCCCTATAAGGTATGAGCATGACATAAATTCATCCCCTAAAGTGAAAAAAAGAGCTGCACTGAGGTGGTTGGCTCAGTTGATTGAGTGGGTGTTGTGCTGAATATAGATCCGAGAGAGGAGCGACAAAGGAACAGCCTTCTGTGTGGTTGTTAGAAAGGCTCTACCAAGCCCAGAAATGTAGTCTGCTTAGGGATGCCCTGGTGCCTGTTTTGTTGTAGCTTCCTACAAGAAAGAAATATTTTTTGTCATTTTTGTAAGCACTGCCCACAAAAGAAAGTACACAGGAAAGTCTCCCTTTGGGTTGACTGTGAGCATCAGCTATAGCTGCTCTAGCAAAGATCAAATCAGAGTATTTGCACCTTGTGGTCATTGGAATCAAAGGCCACAGGTTTTCTTTCCACCTTATTTTAATATGCTTGTGAGCCTTGGGAGGGTTAATTAAAACTGCAGGGGAGCCAAAGTAAGCATATAAAGGAACTGTTTTGATGCTTCAAAAACCCAAGCAAACAGAATCTGGATTATTCAATTAGGTATGCTTATAAGATTTGTCTTGGGTGTTTTGATTGCTCAAAGCCTGCTGGGGAAGCCAGTCGTGAGGTTTAAACCTGAAAGGAACCATATTTAATGCCCCCCAAATTTCACTTTTCATTTTCTTATTTAGGCTTCCTATTACTAGCACATTATTGTGAGCTATACATGAACTTTTACTGTGACTTCTGTTTACTCAGGTCCTCTTTTTCCCAATACCAGATAACATGGAAAAGGCCAGCCCAATTTTTCTGCCTGGTTTAGCAATCATGTTCTTGGATGCCTTTCCTACTTTTCAGCAGTGGTCTTTGCTTTAATAACACACACGTTTCCCTGAGAGGTAGGGGAGCAGGATTGTTTAGAATATGGGATATCCCAGTTAGACCGCTTCTTGTCTGTTTGACCTTAGACAAGTCACCTAAACTCTTTTGCCTTGTTATATCATTGCAACAATGGAGATTGGGTGATGGGAACTGTGCCAATATCATAGGGTCTTCTGTGTTATTTCAGTAAAAGAATTAGGTATACTCGTGGGATTAAAGCACTTGTCACATTAGCTGGCCTTGGTGTCCAGTAAGTGGGAACAATTATTATATCACATGCATAAAAGGCCTAACCTAATATCTGACTGTTGGAAAGTCACCTAAGAGGAAAGGTCTACCTGTTGCTGATCTGAGAATCCTTTGGTGTTCAGACAGTCTCAGTTGCTAAAGATTTACAGTGAGGTGCTACCTGGATGGTATTTGCATTGGAAACATGTACCATGGGCTTTTATCTTCCTTTCCAGCCCCAACAATGCAGGCTGGACTGGATATATAGTATACATATGGATAGCCTGTGCAGGAAATAGTTTCCGCTTCCTTTTTTCTATGAATCTATTAAAAAGTGACGCCTTGTAGCAAATCAGGTGCTATGGACACAAGAATATAGAGAACACATTCCTACCATTAGGAGGCTTTCAGTGTGATGACAAAGACAAGGAATCAGCTGAGCATGACATTGAGAATCACGAGGCACAGTAGGAGGATCCTGCACTCTGGGTCTATGGACCTGGAGCTGATGGTGCTCCAGCAGTGTGACTTTGTGAAGTTCATGTGAACCCAAATTCCACCTGTTACTATTGTAGGGTCCGTCCTATGTGTATGTGTGTTAAATGAGTAGGAGACAAGGGTCTGGGAAAGTGCCTGTCAAATGGTAGCCATTAAAAAAGAAATGGCAGCACTAGAATTGCTTTCATTATAGAGGAACATGTGATAGAAGAACATAGATACATGTAAGTCTGCTGAGAAGGTGATATTTGAGCTAATCTTGAAGGAAGAAAAGGAATTCTTAGAACAGTGGCAAAAGGGGACATTGTATCAGCCAAGCACGAATGAGACTGGCAAAGTCCAGTGTAGGCGTAGAAATTAATGTCAGAGAGATTAGTAAAAGAAAATAACAAATTTAATTACATATGCATGGAGAACCCACCTAAGTTTGGATTCTGAAATAAATGGGGTAAAATGAAGGTATACATCCTGAGCTAAGGAAGGCGTTAGTGGCCTGGGGCTTCAACAAGAATGGAAAGGAATTCACATGACAAAGAGTAGCTCATGGAATAAAGACCACATACTTTGTATTTACATGTTTTCTCCACTATATAGGTAGATTCTCCAATACAAAAGTTATTTCTGGCAAAAACCTAGTTCTCTGTAATACCCCCAATTTTCATTATTCTAGGTCAATAAAGGAATGGTACATGTTTCCAATAAGCTTGTCCTTGATTAACATCAGTTTGAAATAATCCACATATCAAATAGCACCTCTTGGAAAGGCCTTTTTTGGACATTTTGGGGAAACCTTTCCTTCACACACAAATAAAGAACTTTAAGGAATTGGAAAAATGGAGATAGTTCAGCATGGCCAGAGTGCAGAGTGCTAGTGATGGAAGGCCAGGACAAATAGGTCAACCATGGCTTCAAATTCCATTCTAGAGAACTAGATTTTGCCAAATGTTGCCATATATTAACTATTTCAGTGCCAGTTACTTTCCTACTTATATATGTATGCTGAATGTTCAACAACCATCCTACAAAGAAAGCCCATTTTTGCAGATGTAAAGGTGGTTACTTTATCATTAAAGTCTTCATCTTAACATGTGGTGAGGTAGGCAAGCAGCTGACCTCCAGGATATGTTGTCTCATTTGCTATTTCATGCTAAATCCTGTTGTCTTATTTTTTGTTTGTTTCATCTTCACTCCTTAATATACTTTGGATCCATTTTGAACAGAGCAGTACACCAAATAATCAATAGTAGAACTTGAATGACTTTGAATGATAGGCAATTGATTAGGAAAAGTGGAGGTGTGGCTCACTCTCAGAGTGATGCAGAGATTTCTTTTTTACTTTGGATCATATTGTTCTCCCCAAATAAATCAAGATTATATTAAGAACAGCACAATATATTTTAATTTTCTATGAGGGGTATTGGGCTTGAATCCAAAATAAGGTAATATGGGGCATTTGGTTGAGGTCAAACCTATGGATTTCATGAAATTTTGTGTGTCACACAAAAAGGAATCAGATTCAGCCCAACTTGAGATAGACCATTTTCAGTCAAAATATTTGAAAAGTACACGTTAGCATCAACACTAGGAACGAGTGCTATGTAATGTACCCACTGATCCAGAGTTTTGTAACCTGAACTGCTGCTATGAACCTCAGCCCCTCAAAATACTCAACACACATTTATTTTGGATGCATGCTAAACAGGTGTTTCCTCTATGTCACAAATAGTTTAAATGAACGTCTCGCTTATGTCTAGCATGTTCGGCTGGAATCACAGGGCCAGCTGATGCTCTGTGAGCATGTTTGCTCATCTGTGCTGATGCTGACAACCAGGACTTGCTGATTCCCACGTTGGTCAGCACTGGACATAGAACAGATGTTGGGGATTATGGAAAGGATTCAGGGAGGCTATGGGTCCAAGTTTTGTGCGGAAGTAATTCATTGTGGAGACATAGACAGGTCCTATTGAATCTTCAGTGAGAAGTTCTATGAAATAAGTCTCAATGGGCCTGAATATCAGGACTCAAAGCAAATGTTTTCCTCTGTCCTTTAATTGATGGAAAAATAATAAATCATCATCTTCAAGTCAAGTTGAATGGAACTGGGAAAATCCTAAGCCTACAAATTTTCATGCAAGTTCTAACCTACAAAATAATTAGCGAGATCAAGATGCCAAAAAAAAAAAAAAAATCAGAGTAGAACGCTCTGATTGATTCCATGGTGAGTCATTGGGAGATAGTTTGCAGAGGACTGCAAGTTTGCCCCTTCCTTACCCCGCCTGGGAAGAATTAATTTAAGGCTGAACTCAGTTTACCACAAAATAAATCAGAGCTATTTCTTTCTGACCATGTCATGCTGACCTGAAGTTTCTTTGTCTAGCTGCTTCACTGGTGGTATGTCTACTATTCACCTCACATCCAAGCCTAGAATGCTAGAGGTTGGGGAAGTTTTAGTGTCTGTTCAGTAGACCAGCTACAATCTCAATTCTTACTGGAGCCCTGCTCTGTAAAAGCTAACAGAGCGGTAGCACCTCTATAGATTTAATGAATTCTAGTTTTGATTTGGTTCATTCTAAATTATTGGTTTAAAAATATCAGATCACTTAAAGAATTATAAAGAAAGAGATATGATAAAAATTGTCTTGACCAGTAAAGATCATCTAAGAAAAATTTAGAAATAAGACTTTTAAATAGGAATTCTTAGTGTGATAGAAGTCAGAAAACATGTTTTTCAAATTTTTCTTTTGCATTGGTTCCATTGCCAACTTATAATCTTTTAAGGATTTCAGTAGAAAGATGTAAGCTCAACTGCCTTGAGTTGATTTGACTTTTCTTTTTTTCTTTTTTGCAAGAATGTAGTATATATGTTTTTTTTCTGGGGCTCAGGATATAAATGTTTCTTCTAAGGAGAAAGCAGTTTGATAGTATGGAGAGAAAAAAAATCCAACAATAGTTGACTAATAAATGTCTTAAAGACACTAAATGTCATAGTGAGTAAGTAAAATATGAAGCAAAACAAAATGGAGCCTTGCAATAAGTATTTTGCAATCAAAATTTCAAATGCATTACTAGAATTTACTCATCCAATCAATTAGTTGGGTTTCTTTGTTTGTTTAAAGATTTATTTATGCATATAAGAACTGGGGTACAGGCCAGAGGTGTAGGGAGTGAGAGGATTCACCAGAGACCGAGTGGACAACAGAACAGGCAGATTGACTGAAATACACTGCTGAGGGGAGCAAAGGGCCAGGCAGGAGGGGTCTGCTGTGCCATGTGGCTTGCCTCTCTGGCTGGGGATCGAACTCGTGCTGATGCTTCATAGTGCGGTGCTTAACCCCTTGTGCCACCAGGGAGGCTCCCAATTAACTAGTTTTTGTAACAGCAACTCAAAATAATTTCATTTTTTAAAAAGTGGGGGCAAAGACTTATATTTTGTTGCTTCTTTGAAAACACTTCTCCAAACGTAGTAGAAATATAAGAAGACAAGTTTATAAAAGCAAAATAAATCCCCCAGAACCTTTAACTATTAAAGGGGACAAATACATAAAAAGAGAAGGTCTGGATGGGTTTATGAAGCCTATAACAGCAAATATTTACATCTTAGCCCAATTTTAACATGGGGAATTGCTCCAAATGAGAGGGGCTTTCATAGAAGGATCAGTCAGATGTTCATGTTTGATTGTATCTAAGATTTTTAAACTAAGGAGACTGTACTGAAAAGATAAATTGAAATATATGGGAAAGGGAAATGTAGCTGAAGTGTTTCTATTAGTGTATGTTTAAAAAATTGGATCTGTTTTGTGTAAATTTTCAACAGTGACCTGGTAGAGAAAGTCAAAGGCACATTAATTAAATTTACAGAGCCAAGAAAGGTGAAGACCCAGGAGATTAAATGTAAAAAATACAGATGGACTGAGAGAGATGAGAGGAAGTGGACAGACAACATGATATTCAACTTGGAAATATGCAAGTTAATCCGATGGGGAATACTTACCAAAAAGCAGATAGCTGGTTTAAAGAAAAAGTTAATAAAATGTTGAGTCTGAAAAACTATACAGACCAAAGCCAGGAAATTACAAAGTTATGAATCCCGCAGTAACTGTAAATTAACCCCACTGCACATATGTAGTATTTCATATTGCTGTATATGGTGTTAACTTTCACGCCTAAACATGCGTGCATGTGTGTGTGTTTCGTCTGAATTACAGTTGTAATGGGAACAAAGGTGCAAACAGGACATGTAATGGATTGCCTGCTTCTTTCACAAGTCACCCAGGAGCCCTTGAGGCCAGGCTGCTCCTTCACCTAGGAATAGAGGGGAGGAGACAGGCTTTGACTCAAAGTCTGGTGGTGCATCAAAGGAGCTAGGAATATATGCACATTTCTTAGCTGTGTAGCGATTGTAAAGCAGTCACAAGCACCCTGGGTGCATGGAAGGAAGTCTGTAGCACATTCCAGAGAGTACACTGGATTGAAATATGTCCCCACTCCTAGTTTCTCCTTTCCTTTTGCTCAATGCATGTGAACTACTCCTTATCTAACATTCCTTTACCTCTAGATTTTTCCAAGTTACTTCATTTCTACTGCCTGTATAACCCCTTTTTCTTGTTGGGCTCATTATAGGAACTAAAACGCAGTGTTTTCCCTTTAAAGCATCCAAACTATTGATCTGATTGTTTCTTTTCTTTTAAAAACAAACGTTTTCTGTCAACTTATATGGTATACACTTCAATACCTTTGTCTTCCCACCTGGCATTATCCTGGAGGAGTCCACATATTTCTTCCTGATGTATCTTCCAGGCCATTTCTCATCTAGTTCATGTGTTTTCTGCAATAGATTTTCACTCCTGCTATATCATTGGGGATTTTTTTTTACCTATGTGGACAGCTCTTCTGTTTATCATGATTTCATAACCCTTGACCTCCACCTTTTAAGCCCATTACCATAGCCACCTACCCATTCCTTGGCAGGATTACCCCTCTACCACCTTGTCACTGAAATCTGTGACTTCTGCAAGGTCTATACACCTGAATCCCTTCAACTTACAGTCCCGTGTTCTTCCACTGCCTCGAGGGCCTTGAACCTGCTTTCCCTGATTTCCACCCTCGCTAACATTATCAACCTTGGAACCTTATAGTGTAACCAGCAACTATCCTGTGAATAAGCACTTACCAGTTCTACCCACTTTCCTCTTCCTTTTTCCCTTCTAGGTTCTAAAATCAGTTATATCAATCCTACATTCATTCTTATCAGTGCTCTTGCCCTTTTTGGTCCTGCTATTTCTACCCTATCCCTCCCCACCATCTGCTTGTTTAGCTCTGTGCTCTGAGGCTATTCAGCATTTTTAGAAAAAGTCCATTTATTTGTATCCTCATCAGAGTTTTCTGTGTATGCTAGTAGTTGAGCTCCCATTGGTTCCATTCTCCAAGTTGCATCTTCAAAGGTTTTTCTCCTCTGTAGCTCCAGACTACTTTGGCTGCACCTTCAACTTACAGAAATTGTGGCCATTTCCATTGGTTTGGCAATATCCTCCTTGCCATCCAAAGGTCTCTTCAAATTACCATCTGCTGATGCTGCCTTCCTCCCGTCTCTGACTTAACAACTGATCTTGAACTTCTAGAACCAGGCCATCCAACTTAGCACCTGATATCATCTTCTCTTCCTCACTCTGGGACCACAGTGTTTTACCAGGTCCCCATTTGAAATTCTACATTTAAGATTCCTGCTCCCTGCTGTGTCCTTCCCCACCTGCCTATCATCTGCCTTGTGTCATCGACCTTTCCCCCAAGCCCCCTTAACCCCTGCATACTGCTGTACCTTCTTCTCATTTGTCCCCAAGTCTTTTCTAAAACTTCCTCACCTTCAAAACCTCTTTTTCTTCCCTCCCAATGATTTAAGGGAGCCCTGGCTTCTTCCTCCTCACCTCCCAGTATAGCCATCACAGTGATTGTACTCTTAAGCTTTTTGTTATCACACATGCCCTTTCTTTATGATCTCGTATTTGCACAGGTTTATTCCTTGCTGTGAAAGAAACGACCCCCAAATATCCTGGACTAACCTACCTGTCTTGTGAGAGAGTTTCAGTTCTAGGTACATATCCTGGCTCCATGCCAGTTCTGTGACCCTGGCCCAGTTACCTGACTTCCTTTGCCTGAGTTATTTCATCTGACAGACAAGAATTATAGTAGTGCCTACTTCAGGGTTATTGAAAATGAAATGAGCTCATTTGTGGCAAGAGCTGAGAACATTTCCTGACACACAGCATTGGCGTGGCCATCCCCCTCAGCCTCCATGTGTTGGATTGTATTTTGAGCTCGATGTCCATATTTCCTTAGCCTATCTCCAGAACCAGAACTTTCTGTAAGTTAGATTTAGTCAACCTTTGGATCTATGGCTCCCCCATATTGCCTGCCCCTCTTTCTGCATAGGCTCCGCATTGACCCTCCTACCTGTCAAGGCTCTTGTTTGTCTCCATCTGGCCTTCAAGAGTCTACCCTCACTTTGATCACTCCCAGTTTTGGTGCCTTGACTAATGCTCTGTGTAGCTCTTTGTTGTTCCTAAATGAAATCTAAGCCTCTCAGTTCAATATTCTTCCTTCCCTTTTCAGATATTCCTACCTACACCTGCCCTAAATGGAGAGACTATATGCCTACTATTCCAAATCTGAAGCTTTGTTCCTGCTCTTCTTCTAGCTAGAGGGCTTCTCATTACCTATAACTCGAATTTCAATGAACCCCATACAGGATCTCTCTTATAGAACTTTTGTTATTTACTTTGCCTTAGAATTATCTCACTATTCTTCCTCCACTAACCAAAAGCTGCTGGAGGACAAGGACTGGTACTATGATCCAGGCAGAATCACATATTGAACTGAAGCTTTGTGAATTCATATCTGGAAACACAGCCTTCAAATCCATACCTTCTACTGGTTCTTACACAACTGTGCCAGATACAGCTAAATATGGAACTGTTCAGTATTGTGACACCTTTCATAAGTAGAAACAAAGGATGTAGAATTAAACACCCAGCCTATTCAAACAGTAATATGTCTTTTAAAAAAATATTTATTTATGCATATTAGAACTGGGGTACAGACCAGAGCTGTTGAGGGTAAGAGGATTCACCAGAGACAGAGTGGAGCACAGAACAGGCAGACTGACTGAGATACACTGCTGAGGGTCTGAGGGGAGCAGTGGGTGAGGAGGAGAGGTCTACCGTGCCATGTGGGTCACCTCCCTGGCTGGGGATCAAACTAATGCTGCAGTGACTGAAGATGCTTCATAATGTTGTGTTTAACCCCTTATGCCAACAGGGAGGTACCTTAACATGTCCTTTTTGAAGAAATATAATATTAACTATATTGTTTAGTCCCTCTCCCAATCGATTTCCCCTTGAGATAAAAATGTTCTCATTATTTTAATATCTACTATTTTCTTGCATGTCTTCTATGTGTATACACCTGAGGAAAATATAAACAATGTGCAGTGTTGATTTTTCTAGGGATTTGATGTAGAGTTTTTATGTAGATTTTATTATATATACCTTCTCTTCAACATTAAGTTTTTTACATTTATTTGTTTTAATTGCTTTGTAAGTTTATTCATAGTGATAAAATTGTAATTCATTTTAATGCTGTTTTCAGTTATGTAAATATGCCACAATTTATTTATGTGTCTATTGATAAACAAGTTTCCAGTTTCAGTTTTTGTGCTGTGTTGCTTGCTTGTTTGCAGTTACCAAAGATGCTATAGCATAGAATCCTATCCTGTTTGTGTGAGTTTCTCTACAGTATGTAACTGTGGATGGAATGTGCATTAGAAATCTATCTCTGGCTTTTCTTTAAACTTTTTATGGTGTCTTTTAGTGCAAAGTTTCCATTTTAATGCGGTCAAACATATCTCTTTTCGTCCATGGTTTCTGCTATTTTGTGTTGAATTTTCTAAAGGTTAATCAAGATCTGAAAAATACTCTCCCACATTTTTTCTACGTACTTTAAGGTTTTACTTTTTGGCTTTAATCTACCTACAAGTAATAGGTGCCTGTGATGTGAATTGGGTGTGATTGGGTGTTCTGCACCAGAGAAGCCAAAACGTGCTCCAATAGGAACTCCACCCCCTCTGATGCACAGGCTACTTAACTGCTCCAAATCTAGTGTTGTCCTATAGGAGGATCCTTTGGGTCCAGGCTATGAATCTCTGGTGTTGCGTCTGAGGGGCATTATCTGACAGTGCTCCCTGGTGCTCCCTGACAGCCATACTTAGAGGAACATGAGCATTCACAGTCAGGATTTTAACATGGGGAGCAGCTGAAATGGCCCAAGATCTATGCATGGGAGCCCTATTTTCCCTAGAGAGTTTCAGAGTAATAAAATCTCTGCCATATTTACGTCTATGCTTCAATAAACTGGAAGTCTTTGGAAAACTGCAGGACCATCACCTGGAAGTCTCCTCTCCTCTCTCAAATTACTTCTTTTATAAAAATGAGTATTTTCTAACCTGTCTTTGCCCTCTGGCATGTTTTGAAGACTAAGATGTTATTTTTGCTTCCTAGATACCAACATTAGTAAGACTTGTCCTACTGATTAGCAAGGAACCATGAAATCCAGTCCGATCCCATAGCTTATTTAGATTCTAGGCCATCTATTAATGGATAGGCACCTTGTTGTTTGTTAACTGAGCTGCAAGATGTGGAAGCTTTGGTTTATTAAGTAAGGTTGCATGACTACTTGCTCAGTTAGCACAGCTGCATCATGGTGGGGGAATAAAAACATCCCTGTGAAATAGTTCAGTTATTGAATTCATCATTTAAAAGTGTTATATTTTAAGCAGAATAGTAAAAGTCAAGGGTCAGAATGTCATCAAAGAATTAATTTATGTATGGTAAAGTTAGGCTAGAATTTCTGGGCTATAAATTGAAGCTGCATTATACAAATTGAAGGGCCTACAATTTATTAAAATGACATTTTTGAAATGCTAGCATATCAATAAAGAAGATACTGATAAACCATAATCTGTTAAGAATGTGACTCCAGAGTCAGAGAGACCTGGGTTCAAATCTTGGCTAACCCCCTTTTACCACATGATCTTGAATTGGCCACCTAACTGCCACCCCTTAGTTGCCTCCTCCATAAAATGGGGACAATTAATATTTTCCTTGCAGTGTTTTTGTTTTTTTTTTAAAGATTTATTTATCTATGCATATAAGAGCTGGGATACAGGCCAGAGACTCAGGAGGTGATAGGATTCACCCAAGACAGAGTAGGGGAGAAGAACAGGCAGACTGACTGAAATAACTGCTGAGGGGAACAGCAGGCAAAGCAGGAGAGCTCTGCTTCGCCATGTGGGTCCCCTCCCTGGCCGGGGATCGAACTCGCACTGCTGTGCAGTGGATGCTTCACAGAGCAATGCTCAACCTGCTGTGCCACCAGGGAGTCCCTCTTGCTGCATTTTTTTGTGGAGTTTAGAAATAATATATGTCGAAGTATCCAGGAAGAGAGGTTCAATAGAAGAGAATAGAATCTGAGAGCAATATCTGCTTCTCACTGTGTCTGAGGCGCATGATGTCATTAATGAAAACAGAAAATGCCAGGGGTTGAAAGAAGTGAGGGTTGCTTTCCCGTGAATAATACACATGTATATAATTTGGGATACCCTTGTTGCGAGTTTAGAGTTACCGCTGAGTGAATCCTTAGGTGCATCTGGCAGTGTGTGTAGAGATTAATCGGTCACTGAACAATGCACTCCATTCTGCCAGTGTGCGGAGAAGCCTGTATGGACACCGGGGGAGGCGTGGGTGTTCTTCATCTCTGTGTCTCTCCTGAGGCACTAATTGGTGTTCAGACACTGCTACAGGAAGGAAGGCCGATTGGCTGTTACTGTGAAGTTCTCAGTTTCATGAAAGAAGTAAATCAAGCTTACAAGTAGAAAGCACTACTTTACATTCTTAATTTGATACTTGGGATGGATATTTTGCTATATTCATTTGGTTATCTTGAAAACTTTATTAAGTCAAATCTCTCCCCAAGAACATTTTTCTATTAAAAAAGAAATCTGAACTTTGGTGTGGAGGAGCAGTAAAAAGTAACAGCAAGAGTGAGAGAGAAGAGAAATATGCAGCAGGAATCCCTGGGGTCCTACAAGCCGCTGCTAAATTTCAGTTGCAGTTGTCAGAGTAAAAGAAAACATTGGAGAAAATGTCTCATCGAGGGGTCCCCAGATTGTTCTGCTTCGGGAAGGCCAGCTGAGGGGTGGACCCCAGCCAGCTGGCAGAGGCTCAGACGCTGGGTACCACGCACGCTCCAGCCACTGAGCTCATTTGCTCCATCTAAGTCATTTTACAGTCAAAGCTGTTTCAAGATCAGCACAAGGCAATGTACAGATGTTTGGGGGTAGGGAAGCCAGGAGAATCTGAGGAAGGAAAAAGTATGCACTTAATTTTTTTGGAAGAAAATATTATTTTTATATATTTATTATTATATTTTCCTAAATCCTTGTGCTCCCCTCAGGTGGAGTCTCCGTGGTTCTCCCGCCACCAGAGCGCCCAGGGACCATCACCACCATCCCTTGTGTTCTTCCCTCCCCTCCTTGACCCCACTTCCTTCCCCTTCTTACTGTGTGCCTCAGATCTTTGTCAGCTTGTAAGTTTTGTCTTTTTCCTGACCCTTTCTTCCGTTTTCCTAAGTTCCACCTGTAAGTGAAACCATTTGATATTTCTCCTTTGCCTTCAAACTTATTTCACTAGCATAGTCCCTTCCATCTCCATCCATGTTGCTTAATTTTGAAGGTAAAGCTCGGGGCTTCTTGGGGCTTGAGGGAAATGGATGTGTCTGAATACAGCTAACTGCGCCAGGCACAACAATCCTGCCATGCAGATGCTGTTGGTATCAGGGTCTCATAGGAGCAAACTGAAGCAGAGAGACGTTAGTTCAGCTTTTTTCATGTTACAGTCTAAAAGTCAGAGACACTATATCCAGGTCCACATGAATCCAGAGTCCTAGCTCCTTCCTCCTAACTCAACTGCTGAGAAAATCCAGGGAGAGCAGTAGTTAGCCCAAGGCCCAAGTTAGTTAGCCCAAGGCTGCCACACTGGTCCTACAGCTCTGCTTCCTCAGATCTATGGTCAGCTTGTAAGTTATGTCTTTTTCCTGATCCTTTGTTTATTGTATTTATTGTGAGGAAAGAAGTATGGGGGGTGAGGGGTGGGGAAGGGGAGGGCGGTCTTGCTCTACTCGAAAATCCTCCTCATGGACCTCCCTCCACTATGGGATATAGATTAAAAAACACCTCAGGAAATCCAGTGAGGTGTGAAACAGAAAATCCTTGTTCCATAGCAGTGACCAAGAATCAAGGGAAACCCGCATCTCAGTGAATGTGTGATATATTCCAATTTAGTGATTAAAGTTCTTTCTATGTCCACCCGTAGTAAATGCTTGCTTTCGGTTCCTGTGCTGCTGATTGGCCATCTAGCATATAAATTATTTTCACATTCAAATACATATTTGTGACTGTTAATTCTACTCTCCTTGGATGGGCCCATGAAACCCTCCCTAACAGTGGAGGACAAAAATGACACACACGCTGGGAGCCAAGCCGTGCACCATGTGGCATTGCATCTCAAAAAGTTATTTGAAAACTTGAAGTTTAGGAAAAAAGCGTTCAAATTGATTGTGGAAATGTTCTTGGTTTTCATATGAAGTGACCTATTTTTTAAATCTTTGATTGAGAGTAAAGATCCAGGATGTCGTTTCTTGTTTATCATGTGGTGTTAAATAAGTACAGAACATTTGATACTCTAATTAGGAACACACAAATTTTCCAGGTCATAGGTATTCTAACACTTTCAAAGGTATTCTAAATATCCAAGGATTGACTGATAAGAATTTTCAGTCATACTTTGTATGCTCATTTTATTTTGTTTTTTAAGATTTTATTTATTTATGCATACAAGAGCTGGGGTACATGCCAGAGAGGTGGCAGGGGGAGGGAAGGTGAGCATTCATCAGAGACAGAGCAGGGAGCAGAACAGGCAGATCGACCAAAACACACTGCTGAGGGGAGCAGTGGGTGAGGCAGGAGAGGTCTGCTGTGCCATGTGTGTCACCTCCCTGATTGGGAATCAAACTCATGCTGCAGTGGCTGCAGAAGCCCCACCACGGTGCAGCGCTCAACCCCTTGTGCTACCAGGGAGGTCTTGTATGCTCATTTTATTGTGTAATTCCCATTAGTTTCAAGTAGGAAAACTGGGGAGATAATCTTTTCCCAGAGTCACTCCAGTCAGGTCATCTGAGTTGCTGCCTTGTAGATGTGAGGTCAGTTCTTTGGGTTAGAGAAGTCTTTTGTCATCAGCAGAAACAATTTTATATCTTCAGTTTGTGGTTCCTGACAACTAGGAGTCTACAGAAAAATGTGAAGACCCAACCAAATGTGATGGTGTTTGGAGACAGGACCTTTGGGAGGTGATAGGTTTAGATGAGGTTGTGAGGGCTGGGCCCTCATGATGGGATTAGTGTCCTTTCAAGAAGAGCTATCAGGGAGCTCAGCTCTGTGTATGTAGACAAGCACAGCATGCACACACATACACACACACACGAGGTCAGGGGAGCATGCTATGAGATGACCACTATGAAAAAGCCAGAAAAGGGCCTTCATTTGACCCAACCTTGCTGGCACTCTGATCTCTAGCTTCCAGTCTACAGGCCATGAGAATGGATGTTTGTTACTTATTTCCATAGTCTCTGGTGTTCTGTTCTATTGTGGCAGCGAAAAGTGGCTAAGATGATTTCTTAAGAGTATGCAGTCCAACCAGTCACCGATACCTTGAAAACCTTTGAAGAAACACTGGCTGGTCACTGTCTGGTCCTTTCAACAACCTTCCTTCAACAGTGCCTCCAAGAGCTTCCTCTAAGACCTTGATTTCACCCACCTTTGTGAAAGAGTGGACACAGCACATCCTTGTTCTACCCAGTAAGTGTGCTGACTCCCAGGCTATGCTTCAGGGCAGGTATGCAGGCACCACAGAACCAGGGAATGGAGTGAAAACAGCACCTCTGTTCCAGGGTCCTGAGCTATGTGGGCCAAGACAGCAGCTTGCCTATGCCTGACACTGGCATCTGCACCTCTGGACCATCTAGATGATAGGCCAGTTAGTCATGACCCTTCTGGAGGACCCCTTGCTCTGACAGCCAGTGCACTCTACTCATAGAATTGCTTTGATAACTCTTTGGCAATTTGTTATCAAGTTACTTCCCTTATTTCAGAGCGATCCCCATCTAGTGAGATAGAAACATGTGTATGTGTATATAAAAAACATTTGTACAAGCCTGTACATAGCAGACTTATTCTTGATAGTAGGCCAAAACTGGAAATAACCTAAACATCCATCCACAGGAGACTGGATAAACAAGTTGCACAGTGGAATATCATTCAAAGAGTAAAAAGAATGAGTTACAGATACCTGTAACAACATGGGTGAATCTCAAAGATAATCTTTTGAGTTAAAAAAGTCAGATTCAAAGAAAAATGACTACTCTGTCTTTCCACTTAAATGAAGTTCTTTTTTTTTTTTTAAAGATTTTTTTATTCGTGCATACAGGAGCTGGGGTACAAGCCAAAGTGTGGGGCGTGAGAGGATTCACCAGAGACAGAGTAGAGAACAGAACAGGTGGATCTACTGAAATACACTGCTGAGGGGAGCAGCGGGCAAGACAGGAGAGGTCTGCTGCGCCATGTGGGTCCCCTCCCTGGAGGGCAGCAGAGATCAAACTCTGCTGCAGTGGCTGTGGATGCTTCATAATGCAGTGCTTAACCCCTTGCACCACTAGGGAGGCCCTTAAATGAAGTTCTAAAATAGATAAAATGTAGCTTTTGTCACAGAAATCAGAACAGGGATTGCATATTGGAGATGGAGATTGACTGGAAAGGATACAGGTCTCTCTGGGATGATGGAAATGTCCTATAGCTTGTTTTGGGTGGTAGTTAAACAGATGTAGATAGTTGTCAAAACTCTGAACTAAGTGCTTAAGATTTGTGCATTTTATAAG
This sequence comes from Galemys pyrenaicus, assembly GCA_019455555.1. Taxonomy (NCBI): domain Eukaryota; kingdom Metazoa; phylum Chordata; class Mammalia; order Eulipotyphla; family Talpidae; genus Galemys; species Galemys pyrenaicus. The sequence continues at coordinate 13,955,724 of JAGFMF010011574.1, forward strand.
TCAGAAAATGAAAGACAAATACCAGATGGTTTCACTCATATGTGGAATATATAAATAAACAAAGCAAATGAGCTAACAAAACACAACCAAATGACTCCTAGATTCTGAGAAAAATATAGTGGTTATAAGAGAGGGGTGGGAGGAATGGAGGAGAGAGGGTCAATTTGAAAATCGTGAATGGTACTAGAATTGCACAGGGTGGTATATGCGCATATTGAAGTGTGAAGCTGTACTCCTGAAACTTATGTAGTATTAAAAATAAATGGTAAGTTAATAACAACTATATGAAAAATAAATAAAAAATATTAAAGTCACAAAAGAAAAATCTGTGCATTTTAGCATTTATCAACTGTAATACCCCAAGATATTCCTTCATTCTCCTGGAGGGTGCATATGATTGTTAAGAACATAAAGCAATGCTTAGGCAAAACCCTTATCCTGTGACTATGTTAATGAACCACTAACTTTCGAGGGTTTCAAAATAGTTACATATACTGAAAAAGCTTCCTAATGCTTTGGTAAAAAAAAAAATAATAGTACTAAAGCTCACTATCAATAAGAGTGTGGTCTATCTTTTGTTATTTAAAACACTACATTTGCAGAAATGATTTTTTAGATGGTTGCTTAATCTCTCCCACATTCTGGGGTGCAGATAATAAGAAGCTCACATGACGGATTTTTGTACTGGAGGCTGTGGGTTCAAACCCACTAGATATGCTGCTGGGTTGATATTTGATTAACTGGATGAGTCTGATGGGTAGTTTTTGAGCTATCACACACAGCATGTAGGTGCTTCTGGGATCACTTGATTGTTTTCTAAAAACTTTGCATTTGCATTCACATAGGGCTTCTAATATGAGCTCTTGGAAGAATAATCTTCAGCAGAAATTCCAAGACAGCAAACTGAAATGTCTTCCCCCTTTTTAGTAAATCTAAACTTAAAATGGTCACTAACCAGTAGGTATTTGTATGGGAAACGAGTGGGTATGAATGATTACATGGAATGAAAAACTTGATTTCAACCCATTAAATAGAATCTGCTTCCTTACTCCTGTAAGAAGTGGATGTGGTATCATAAGAACTTTCTGGCCATGGTTTGTGCATTTTGTAAGTCAGGGGGCTGGAAGATTAGATGCAAAAGGCAGATATGCAGAAAGGAGCCAGCTGATCCAATTCCATCCTGTGGTTTGTTCTGGAAGAAAAGGTGTAGGAGGTGTGCTAAACATCAGCAATCATAGTAGATCCTTCTGATGTACTGTTCTATGCATTTTTTTTCCTGAACATACAAACATGATGATACATATGCAAAGGGGTTGACAGTCTCAGGTCTACCAAGCCAGAGGCAAAGAGTTTCCTTTCCCAGAACTTTCTGCTGTATGACTGAGCCCTGATCTGTCCTTCCAGGTATGCCAAGGATTTGCACTTTGTGCAGAGGCTGTAAGGGGCACAACTCCTCAGCATCACTATAGTGCTGCCATCAAAGCATATAGATTTAGAACTTACATGGTTGCCCTTCCCAGTCAAGAGAGACTTGAAATTTTCACATGTACATTTATGAAAAGCAAGGTGTTCAGACACCCAAGCCTACTCAATGAAACTCAGGTATTTGACGGGAAAAAATCTTAAAAGAGAAAGGTGAGGTGTAGTGATCTAGCAGAGGTAGGAGTTGCCATCACCAGTGTTCTTATGAAGGTGACTGTCACTACTGGTTTGATTTGCTGTTCTTGTGGCTGGGTTGGGGTAAAGGGACTATAGGTTTTAGTTTTTGTTTTTTCCTTCTGGTGTTTCTGTCATTTAAAAGATCTATTATTATTATTATTATTATTATTATTACTATTACTTACATTTGAATTTGGTGCCTGGCATTTCTGGCTTCAATTGAAGTGTCTTGTGCTATGATTGCTGGGCTGTCTCTAACCTAGTCGTGTTCTCTTCTGCTTTGGGAGGTGGGAGAAAAGTCCTTATTGCTTATGCTTAGGGAATGAAGGTTTCTGGGTAACAAAATTGGTTTGCATCCTGACAGCTCCATTCTCTGGCTACCAGGAAGAAGTTGCAGACTTTTCTTTTCTTTTGTATAATGGGGACAATGAAGGGTCAGTGAAGTGTTTCATGGGCAGGCATAGCATAGAGCAGAAGGCAAAGAATTTCCCTCTCTAAGTTCAAATTCAACCCAGTCAGGAACACAAACCCACCTTACCTCTCTCAGGTTACTCCAGTCTATGGCCACATTCATGGATGCTTGATCTTGGGCACTGTGGGATATGCATGTATAATTAGTAGCTCACCTGAGTGAGTCAGTGTACCCTCCTGATCACTGGTTTTGCATGTATCCCTGGTTTGTGCTCTTCTAACTGAAGGCTGTGAGGTTCACACAGTGAGACAAGTGTCCAGTTCTGTCTAGGCTCTCACTAGCTTGTGTCCTAATTTAGCAAGTAATTTCACCCATCTGAACCTCTCTGTCTTCCAGTTTACAGTGGGTTCCTATGCATTTGGCACCTAAGTGGTTAATAGTTGTTGCAAGCTAAAGACTTGTTAACTGAGGGCTGCACTGTTGCCAGTGGGACTGTTAGCACATCAAAAGGAAGTTTTAAAAGACTCCCTTAATAGTATTTGAGGGGGAGGAGGGTGTAATTAAGTGCCATTTGTCACCTAGTAGCTCAATAAACATTTCTTTTGTTATGCTAAAACAACAGGAACAATCTACTAAATTTAAATAACTAATTCTGTGCCTTAGCATAGATTTTCAGCCTTTGGACCTCAGTCAGTCTGTAAAAATCCTGAAGACAGACCCTTTCTGGAGAGATACCTCCAAAATTAGTTCTATTTAGGATATCCTCACAGCTTCAGATTTTAAAAACCAACAATACTTATAAATCTGCACATAACCTTTGATAATTTGGGAAAAGGCTTCATGATTCTCAAAGATTCTCCTAATTCAAAGTTTGCTTTCCTTACTGAGCTTCATAGTCTATTTTCAATAGTTCTTTACTGTTGTAAAATGTGATTTTTAATGACCATATTCTTTGATAAATACACCTAATGATAAATACACCAAATGATTGTGGACATACCCACCCAAGCACAGCTTGAAAATACACCTACTGTGGGTCAAGTGCCATCTTAAGTGTTTAAAGCAAAAGTAAAACACCAAGTGCTGATTGAATTCAGCTCCTGGGGACCCTTGTCAGCAAGGGGGTTGGAGGATTAGCTGCAAAAGTCAGACATGTGGAAAGGAGCCAGCTAATCCAACTCCTTCCTGTGGTATGCTTTGGAGGGAAGGTGGAACAGGAGGTGTGCTAAATTTTTCTTTCATGTAAATAGTATGTTTTCTGTAAAAAAAAAAAAAAAAGCAGGAAGTAGAAATAGTAAAAGATTTATGAAAATAAACATCAGCAATCATATTATATCCTTCTGATATACTGTTTCCATTTTTACTGAACATACAAGCATACAGATACATACTCAAAGAGGTTGACCTGATTTTCTCAGGTCTATCAAGCTTGGGCCATTCCACTGTTTCTGAAGACCTAGGATGATACTTTGTTTTGTTTTTATGTGAGGAAATATCAAGATAGGCTGACAAAGAGCAAGGTGTATATCAACATATGTTGACACAATATAATGCTTATTAACAAATGACACAAATATGTGGGTAGACTGCTCCTGGAAAAACATCTCAAGTTTAAGGTTGAGACTTAGGTCAATTTTGTACTTTGTTTTTCACACCCTTCATGCTGTGGTAGCTCCCCTATAAAAATGTTGTCTTAGTAGTCATATTTTTCCTTAGAAATACAACCTGACATATCTCTATGACAACAAATATGGTTCTATGTCAGTTTAATTGCTGCTTAAGAGTCCATTGTACATAGTTAGCACATACATTTAATAAGTCCTCCTCTTGGACAACTATTTCTTAGATAAGTTAGCACTCTAGCAAATATTTTTATACTTGCTTTTTTACATATTTTCTATTTCATTAGGATGAATTTTGAGAGATGTAACCTGATAGAGCAAAATGCACCCACATATTTTTAAATTTTCAAATTGTTTTTGTATACCCTATAACTGTAGCGCAGCAGAAGAAATATTATTAAAGTGGTCATATCATTATTAAAATGGTTTAAAGCAATTCACAAAATCAATGCAATATCTAGCAACATCGCAATGACCTGAACGAACAATTATAAAATATATAGGGAACCACAAAAGGTCCTGAATAGCTAGAGCAAGGAGAAAGAGGAAAAAGTGGAGGTATTATATTCCTGACTTCAAACTATACTACAAATAACAATAATCAAAACAGTATGGTTTGAACAAAACAGAAACCCAGACAAGTGGAATAGAATAGAAGCCCAGTGATAACACACACACAAACATGGGCAAAGGAGCTACAGTCACACGACAGAGAAAAGAAAGTCTCTTTAACAAATTTTTTGGGATGCATGGGTAGCCAGATACAAAAAATAAAACTAGACCCATACTTCATACACAAAAATAATTCAAAGTGGATTGTAGGTCTAGATCTCAGAAACAAAACTTTAAGATACTTGAACAAAAACAAAGATGATATGCTAGAGGATATGTATCACAAGAATGTATTTAGGTAAAGAAATCAAAGCAAAAATAAACAAATGGAACTATATGAAGTGTTTGTACCTCAAAAGAAAGCATCATAACAACAAAAAAGCAGGGTCCCCTGGTGGCCCAGGGGTTAAAGACACAGCGCTCTCAAGGGATTACCAGCCACTGCAACATGAGTTCAGTTCCCAGCCAGAGAGCTAACCCACATGGCACAGCAGACCTCTCTTCCTCACCTGCTGCTCTCCTCAGCAGTGTATTTCAGTAGATCTACCTGTTCTGCTCTCCACTCTGTCTCTGGTGAATCCTCTCACCCACCCCCCACACCTCTGACCTACACCCCAGTTATTGTATGCATAAATAAATAAAACTTTTTTTAAGGCACTTCCAGAATGGGAAAAATGTAGTTTCCCATTACATACCTACAAAGGTCTAATTTCCTAAATTTACAAGGTACCAATCATTCATTATCACTTATTATAAAGGAAATGCAAACCGAAACCACAATGAGGTATCACCTCACTCCTGTGAGAATGGTCCATATCAGAAAGAATAGAAGCAAGAAGTGTTGGTGAGGACATGAGGAAAAAAAGGAACTCTTCATCTACTATTGATGGAAATGCAAGTTGGTGCAACCTTTATGGAAAATAGTGTGGACTTTTCTTAAGAATATAAAAATGGATATTTCATATGATTTAGTAATACTACATTAGTTATACTAAAATATGGAAAACCCAAATATGGAAAGATTTATCTACACCCAAGTTCATAGCAGCCAAGTCGTGGAACCAACATAAGTGCCCTCCAACAGAAAACTACATAAGAAAACTGTATGATGTATACTCGGTGGATAACTACACAGCTGTTAAAGACATGAAATAATGGCTTTTGGGACAAAATAGATGAACCTTGAAGTGATTATGTTAAGTAAATTAAGTCAGGAAGTGAAAGATAGATATTGAATGGTTTCACTCATCTGTGGGATATAAATAACCCAAAACATAAAGCAAGAATAAATCTTAGGCTTAATGAAAGAACTTGGTAGTTGCTAGAGGGCAGGGGGTAGGGAGGAGGAGATTTAGAAGGGAGGCACGTGGGATATTGGCACAGATCTTTTGGTGGAGAGAGCATGGACCATGTACACATGTGAAGGAGCAAAAGTATAACTCCAAAATTATATTTTAAACATCTTTTAAAAGAAAGTAAAAAATTGATTTGCCTTTCAGAAAGCCAGTACTCCCTTTTTTGAAAAGGAAAGCAAGTCCTTCAATGCCAAGGTTGGGGTTCAAATTTGAGATTCCAGATTTCATTTCTTAGTTTTATTGTCATAAAATTTAAAGTACCATATAGGGTATGTGATGGAGTTCAGAGACAAAACAGATTGAGATTTGGCATGGACTTTGCTAGATCAGCAAGCTGTGGCTACCCCAGGATTTGGAGTGTGAAGATGGTGAAGCTATGGAGACAGAAACTCAGAGGCAGCCCATTGGAGTTAGATGGGTAACACCTAGCTGAATGGACTTAGATGGGTAACAAGGGCTTTCCTGTATGGTTGGCCCACTGGAGCAGAAGGTGGAAATCAAAGAGTGAGCTGGAGCTTGAATGCCAGCCTAGACTTGGGCCACTTTTATGGTACACCAGTAAGAAGATTGTTCTGGGGCACCCTTGGTTCCAGTTCCCTGCTCCAGGTCCTGAAGGGTCTCTAAGGTAGATTGAGCTTTGACCCCTCTGCTCTCCCTCTGTAAACCTGACTCCACTCTGTAATGCCTTTTAGCAAAACATACCTATTATGGTAGGATCAAATGATGAGAACTTGAGAAAAAAGAAACACAAAAACTGGAGAAACACGAAGGATTCTGTCATACTTTAACTTTGGTCCCTTTTCTAAATACCTCAGCCTAGGACAATTGCCAGTTGCCAGGAAGTCAGCTCCATGCACCTGGCATTGCTCAATAGAAACCACACTTTAGGCACTCTATATTACCAGCCCCAATTTGTGTTCAGAGCAAATTCTTCCCTCCCTTTCCTTTTTGCCCTAAGTTCTCTTTTCAAAGGCTCACTCACTAAAGTCTAATTTGGTCCTGCACCTCTGTTCCTTAGAACCCTCTACCTGTTTCCTCCCAGACTATCACTATCTGAGCATGTCAGGAACAAGGAATTCTCATCAAGGACTGCACCGCTCCCTGCTCATCTTCCCACCTGGAATAGCCCTCCTCAGTCCCTTGACATCTGTTGAAGTCCTTTCCAGGCACACTCCATACTCTGTCCTCTTTAAGATATCTTTCCAGCTACCCACCTTCTGCTGAAGTCCTTTAGTGGAATATGATTGTGATATAGACTATACTCCAGGTGTAATGTAAATTGTATTTACATTTTAATAGTCCTTCAAGACAGGACTTTAACCTACTCATCATCTTCTTCTGGATGTTGAGAATCATAGACTTGCACCAAGACACTAATTCCAGGAAAGAATTAGCTGCAAAGGAACATGAACTTATGGATAAGTGAAATAAATCAAAGAATCCCAGTGGAATGAAGTTTGTTCTGGAAGAGTCTGGCAATTCCAGCCTTTCCCTGTAGGAGGAATTTCGTACAGCATCATGATGGGAAAGGGGGTGGAAGCACCAATAAAAGCAGGACATAAGAGCTAATGAAGACTGTGGAGATTATCCCTTCAGCACCTCTGGACATTCTTCCTGGGTGTATATTTTAACTTGAATGTAATATTTTTTGTTGCTTTTGCATTAGGAGATGTTTTGCATTGATCAAATTATACCTTGTTGTTTTGGGGTGAAAAAGTATTTATACATGTGTCATTTCTGTTTCTTACAGGCAACTATGGTCCTGAGCTCTGCACACTTCTGGCTGGGATTATTTCTGGTTCCTACTGCATGTTTGATAGAAGATGTGGCCTGGAGAGCGTAAGTGAAAAAGTGAAGGAAGCACTCTAAGTCTTGCCCATCTGTCTCACGATTGTGATGTGAGCTATGCTCCATGTTATTAAGTACTATGGAATGTCTCAAAAAACAGATCTCCTGACATCTACAAACAAAGAATGTAAAGGATGTTGGGATAGTTTTGTTTGTTTGTTTGTTTTCCTTTAACCTGTGCTTCACCTTGATATGAGCATACAGACAAAAAGGACCCCAGGAGAGACTCCTTGAACGTCAGTGGGCACATTGCTTCTATATGACTGAGCACAAAGAAGAGTTTTTAAGTACAGAGCTAGTCCATCAAGTTTAGTAATTTGACTCTAACTTCATTCTCCATATCTCTAAAAATCAATGCTAAGTGATATAAATATAGCTTAACATTAAATCCCATGCTTAATTCATTTCAGATGACAAGAATGAAGTTATTCCTCATTTTTCCAAATAATTCATGGTAGGAATCTTTCAAATTCATGGTAGGAAAAGTTCTTCTAGGCTGTTATTTTAAAGGAATATGAGAAAAATTAATCAAAAATGTAAAATTAATTCAGGTTAAAGTGAAATAATTATTGATTAATTTTAAGTATGTTTTAAATACATTATCTCAGAAATAATTTGTATACAATGTAAAAGAAGAAACTAAGTTCCAAGATAATAGAAATGTTAATTTCACACATAAGCAAAGGATGGGATACTCCAAAGGAAACAATACTAATTTTTGGATCAAGCAGTGTTCATTCTTCCTGCAAATATTTGCCAGTCTCCCTAAGAGTTGAGATTCCTGGATTGGCTTTACTTCGGGCAAATCATAATTATTTTGAGGCCCTGAGGTAGAGAATTCAGACTTTAATCCAAACCTTCCAGGAAAAGACATCAGATTTCATTTTTCTCTCTCCCTTCCTCCCACATTCAATGAGAATTTTTCTTGCCTGACAGTTAAGATGACATTTGAAAAAGTCTTCATTTTGGCATTATCTTGACAACTGATGATACCTAATGCAGAGAAAGGGAGAGAAAGAAATTTTATAGCACATATTTTGTTGTTTTTTTTACTTCTGTTCACTAAATTTTCCAATCGTTAGTTAAAATTAAATATTTCCAACATCTTAAATCCTTTGACTTAGCACCACTTCCATTTTTATCTACTAAAACTGTGTTCTGTAAATATCAAAATCAGAATCCTTAGAAATGAAATGATTATAACCAGGAAAGGAAGTTTTCAAAAGAAACATTAATTCTGCTATTTGCTCTTGTAGCACATAGCCCAATTATGACACCACATATTACTTGCTGAATTTCTTCAATTTTTTAAGATAACCAAGTTAGTTTTAGGTAAGTTTGACATGGTCTTGGCTTGAGAATGGTAACTTTATTATCAATTAATTGCAGCCTATTTTAATTCAACTATCTTTAATTAATGTGACGAAAAAAATTTCGTGGCGACTATTTGCCAAGTGAGACTTTAGCAGCTCTGCCTTTCTACCATCTCAAAGCAAATGTTTGCAGATGACATCTTTGCTTCCTGGTCTATTTTTCTGGATATTTCCCAATACCTTCCAAGTATAAGTCTCAGGTCACCATGAATCAAATTATACCTTCAACCAGGATTTGTTTTTGAGTTCTACCAGCACTATAAATTAGTACCATTTAATTTTAACAAGGATAAATCAAATGATACTGCTTCCAACTCCACCAGATGGGTAGAATGAATGTTACTTCCTTTCCAAGAAGCTTACCAGCCTGGTAGAAGCAGAGGGTCCTGTGAAGAAGGTGCTGATGGGGTTGAGCAGTGACTGGCTATGGTATTGTCCTTCCCACCACGCAGGACCACAGCCTCTCCAAGGAGAAGACAGCCACTGACTTTGGGCTGAACTTGAAAGTCCCAGGCCCTTCCTGAAATGCATTTTCCTCATGTCTTATTTGGGGGAGCAGAAAGATGGCATATGTTCACTCTTGCAACAGCTACCCAAACTCTAAGTTCAAATTGTAATATACTCATAATATCTATGCTAGAGGCACCTTTATCCTTAAAAATAAGAATTTTGTAAATTTATTGGATCATTTTCCCTCTGATCACAGGACCCATGTTTTATCACATTGCCCTGCCAGCGGTCACATGTGTTACTGAGTCAAATAAATTCAGAGGCTTTTGCCGAAGAAAGAAAACATGTATGAGTTGCCTCTCCCTGATAGGCCACAATACTAAACCATGAACGTCAATCCTGAACATCAGCTGTAAAATGTGTTGTTGTTTTTTTCCTGCACATTACACAAAAATGTTGATCCTGATTATCCACAACCACCCATCATTTGGTTCAGAGTGCCAAGTGTTGATTGACACGTGATGTGCTGTGATGTACCTTGGACTTCTAAGAGGAATTTTAAATTGAGTTGAAATTAAGGAGTAACTGAAGAATTTGCTCTGTGATGGCAAAATGGCAAAGTTAGGAATCTTCCATGGTATTGTTGCAGCTTTTCATTTTAGGACAATCTAAAGGATTTGGGGGGTTGAATTTCGGTAGTTAGCTCTGTTTTGAAGGAGTTTTTAAATTCCAGCACAAAGCAGGCCTCCCTTTTCACATACATTTAATAGCAGTTGAGAAAATGAGTTTCTTGTCTTTCTGCACTTTTCCCCTTTCTTTGCTGAGTCTTTCTTCCATTTCAGGACCTGGGCTGTTAAAGAGTAAGAACAAAAACATGAGGCAATTCGGTTACTTTTTCCATGCAACTGTCAAGTTTCTGGATGAAGATCCATTAGTAGACTATCTTAAGTCAGATTTGGATGCCATAAAACACCTACTCTGTTATCCATCCTGTTAACCAGAATTTTCATGAGGGACCAAACTAACACATCTTTTATTAAAATAATTGATTGATTATATGTGATACCTGGCTAATGAGTGTTTTTATTAGAAGGATGAAGTTTAAATTGCCCAGAACTATTTTAATATCCTTTAGCTCGCACTCTTCTAAAATGTTTACCTATGACAGAATTCTTAGGTAAGCTGCCATGTACTTATTCTCATCTAGGAGAAATTCGTTAGTAGTGCTTTATAAAAATAATATAAAGCCCAAGGCCACTGAACACAGGAACCAATCTCCTTTTATCTGCCTGTATCTCCAGTGCTTTCCCAGTCATCACACAATACTTTCAGTAATTCCAGAATGACTTCATTTCCTTATTGTAATCCCAGATAGGCAGTTAAATGAGAAGAAAAAGTAATAAGAAATTTCTGTATACAAATGGGCCTTGATTTCTTTTTTTTAAAAAAAGCACATTGTATTGCCATTTTCATTCACATTTAGAATTTAACATCTGTCTAAGTTGCTACCCTTCCATGCCAAAAAAAAAAAGTCCAGGGAAAAATTTCAGAATACAAAAAGAAGTAAAGTTCAAGTTTTTAAGCCCATCTATTCATTTAAAGTCTCTAATAACCTGGAGATCCCCTGGGCCGTATCTAACAGCTCTTTATAGACTCTCACTCTGTCTGTGGCTGAGCGCCCCCACCCTGTACCTTCTGTGATCTCCTGGTTTCTCCAGTGGGATGTGGGGTTAGAGGAAACAAACTAGGACTACTGGGGATAAGCCATCCATGAATAATGGGCTCACTCTGTCCAAGCGGTGAGTCAAAACATGAGACCTCAATTACATGCCAGTGGCTAATGCTTAAAGACTGGTTTTTAAACCTGTATTAGCTTTTAGTTAAATTGACAAGGGGGATTTTAGAATTGTTTATCCAGTTAAGTCCTCACTAGGTAGATTTTGAAAAAACAACTTTATGTTGCTTACTTCACTGCTGCTACTCAAGCATTATGCGCAGAAAGAGTAGCGGGCTAATCCTCAGTGTTGCAATTTGCAGTTCTCATAGAGGTTACACTATATAATTGCCAAGTAACTCGGAGTTTCTTCCATGGGAACCATGCCTAGTAAGCATCAGACACTGTGATCATTTCCTCCAAGGCAATTTTGTGAATGAGTGAAAACTAGCAGCTTCGGTGTAATGGGTCAAATTCTTTTTTACTGGACCTAAACTGTAGATTTCCAGTGACCCTGCCTTCCTAGTGTAAATCTGCTTCTTTGTGTGACCCTTCTTGCCCAGCCCAGAGAAAACCCTGGGGGCTGTTTGGAGATTGCTCACTGAAGGGTGGGGGAGTGAGGAGACAGAAGAATAGCAGGAAGGATAAGGACAATCCAGAAACAGCAGGAAAACATGCATGTTCTTCAGGACTGGCCAGACAACCCTCCTGGGTCCCGTGTGTCTGGGGTGAATCTGACGGAAGTGGGGCTTGCCTCTCAGATGGCTTATTATCAAAATGGCCCCATAAAATGCAAAGTTTGGGACCAACCATATCCAGTAATATTGACTGGTGTCATTTGAACATTCCTTTCCATTCTTGCCTTTCCAGCAAAATGTTAAAATTTTTCTCATTTATTGTTTAAATTAAAATTCCACAGTCTCTGCTTTGAACTATGTATTTTATCACTACTGAGCCTCAGGATGCTGTTTGATGTAATTAAGGTATTATGTGTTAAAACCTGTGTGGTTCAGTTCCCTTGTTTACTTTGGGGAAAAGAAATGACAGGCACATATACAGTGTCTTAGTTCTGATACTCCATTACAGATTAACTTAGAGTGTCAGGAGATGACTGGGCATTATCTTAACAGACTCTTCCCTTGAAGGTGGAGGTTGGGCGGGAATTTGTGATTCCACTGAAACAGCTCAAACTTCCTTACACTTACACTTATTTTCACTTCCTTGCAGATATGCTCAGTTTTTGTTCTTGTTCTTAGTCTGTCTTGAGAGCTGGTCGTTAGCGGGATCCTCAGATGTATTTTAGTTGAAATGAAATGAATGTAAAGCTTTCATCATAAGTTAACCTGCCCTGTATTATTAGGTATGAGCCTTTCTCTTTTTAGTTTTTCTTTTCTCATTTCTAACCTGTATCTTATTAAATGACTTTTCTTGACTCTGAAATCTCAACTTTAGAAAGGCCCAGAAATTAGCCAATTATTTGAACACTGTAAAGGTTGTCCTCTTAGTTTAATCACAAAAGAGTATAGGTGACTCCTTCTATAATTTAAGGAGAATAACTTGCACAGGCTGAGGTTTAACTCGTTGTGGAAAGACCAGCTTCCTTCTGTTATTTTGTCAGTTGTAGGCCATTGATTGACTAAGTGTCTGTCTCTGTGAGGGAAGGATGGGAAAGTTATGCCTGGTTATTCTGTTGACTCCAAATTTGAGGTCAGAGTTTTGAAATGAGGAGAGTGAATTTTAGCATATTAAATCCCACTCCTGTTAGGCAGTGGCTTTTTTTCACACTAAAATGAGGAAACTGCTCATCCTGGGCTTTGTATTACACTAGGGAGAAGGGACCAGCATATGTCCATGAGGCAAGGAATTAAAGCATCTTGGGGTTTCCACGTGCTGCAGTGAAAAGCTATTGAGACCAACCCATGAATCTCCATGAGCCCCCATTTTTGGTCTGAGTGACTGGGGCCTCCTGCCAGATCTGCAGACTTTAGCAACAAGCAGTGTCTTCTGGAGAGGTGGTGACTTCTGATGTTCATGATTCCAGCATGTTCTGATGTGCTTGGGAAACTCCCCAGCTCAAGAAGGTGGAACTCTTGCCATGCAGGGGGACTGAATGTCTGTGATGTCCCCAGCCTCTACCTCTAGCAAAGGACACCCTGATGTGGCCCAAGGGGGGAACTATGATCTTTATGACAACTGTGACAATAAGTTTCTGTGTCATGTTCTGTTTGTCTTTTTGTGAAACAGGGCCAAGCATACCTGTAAGAAAACATTGCTGGAGGAGGTGCAAGAGCTGGAAATGAAGTCCAGAGTGATGGGGAAGGCGATGCTTCGGGAGAGCAATGGAAAGAGGTGGGGCAACTCCAGCCCAATATTCTCACAGCCTGTTTTACTATGGGTTTTTTTTTCCCCCCTTCTCAGTTTTCCTTATGAGCATGGGTGCTCAGTTTTATTTATTTTGGTTATTTAGTCTCTGAAAATACAGTCACAGTGACATCTCAATTGCACTCTCTTGTTGAAAACATGAAATCTGACTTTCTGGGTCACTAGGTAGATAAAACTGGAGTCCCTATTGGGTCTGAATGTGGACAAAACTACCTACATGCAGAAAATACAAATATTAGCATTATTATCTTAAGGTAGATAAGTTCATATTTAGTAGTAATATTAAAGAGTATTTAAAAGTTATTTTTTGACATTGGGTTTAATATTAACTATACAAAAAGAAAAGTGTCTGCAGTGAGGGTTTACAGGCTAAAAGAATGCATGTTCCTGATAATCTTGTTACAGTCTACCTCAGTTATAACGGTTTTGTTTATGTTTTTGGTGAGTTGTTATTTTCTACTAGTATTGAGAAAGTATTAGGTTGTCAGAAAAGTCATGACATTTTTTCTATGCAAAAATATGTAATGAGTTTTCCCACAACCCAATACCTAGTGAGCTACTGGCTGGTTCACAGAAATAAATGTGTAGCTCCCTCTCCTTCTCACTTTCCACAGAATATCTGTCACCCCTCCCTCATACCTGATGCTTGGGAATAAGAGTAGTTTTGTTCAATAACAAATGTTAAAATGTTATTAGGGTACATTTGGTTAAAATTTACCAAAGGGAATGTCTCTGGGCCTAAGAACGATTGGCAGTGTAATGAAGAGACATAGCTGGGCTAGACATGGAATTTCTGAAAATTATGAGTTTAACTCTCCTAAGTCCTCCTATCATAGGAGGAAATATGTAGCTAACAGCTAATGAAACCGAAATCTAGAAGTTAAGTACTTCTAGACATGCCTACCATGTATGTTGTTTATAATGTCTATAACATCTTTTGCAGTAATAAAGACAAAGCAACTTTTTAAGGAATCCAAACATTTCAGAAGTACTATGAGTATAATTTTAAATAACTATAGATATTAGGAAATAGGGTTATAGAGTATATTATTCAAGTTGTGGGTTTTGTTATTTATTATGTGTTATTATTTAAAAAGCAACTCAATTAGCATTCCTTGTATGACTGTTGCACTGGTTGCCATAAAATAATTATCAGTCAACAAGATAAAAATCACTCTTCGGTAGGCTTAAAATCTGAGTATGTGGCAGTAAGGTCTGGGGTGAAAGCCGATCTCTGTACAGCCACTGCATGAGACTGCACATGGCCAAGGCAGGCACGGGGCTCTTGGACCTTCAGATTCTAAGGCACAGTGCTTAGCCCCTACTAGATTTTCAAGGTGCTACAAAATCTTTTAAGACATGAAAAAAAAATTCATGCACTCTAAAAATAAGAGAAAATCTCTGAATAATGAAATTAATAGTTAAAACTACAAGATGCATGCCATCCTTATTAACTTAACCAAAATAAGCAGGTTTCATCATAATTGAAAAACTTATGGCCTTTCTGATATCTCAAGAAATCTCATATACACACAGTGTTGCTGAGAGACTATGAATAACTTCTAAGTAGAGTAAGGTTTTTGAGCCCCAATTCTAAAACTCCTTTCAAATATTTGACAGGAAAACATTGCATAGAAAGAAGCATTAAAATGCATATTAACATGCTTGATCTGTAAGGGTTGAGGATCTCCTTTTGGCACACGAAGTTCTTAAAAAGGTTGGACCCTGCTCAAGGGGACAGGGGTAGAAGAGGTAGCGATCTCAGGGTCCACCTGGCTGGGGAGCACAACGTAGGCTTCTCATTGGAATGAAAGACAGACAGGGTTTGGGTGATGTGAAGGACTTGATAGAAATGGTGAGAATAGATTTCTGGTAGAGAAAATATTCTATGCAAAGGCACAAGTCAGATTGTGTGCAAGCCCACTTGGTTTGGAAGGCCTGGTGTAAATATTTTACAAAGATCTGGTGACTTCATTTGAATTCCATCTTAACCACTGATTAGCTATGTGACCTTGGGCAACATATGTCCTAGAACGAGACTGTCTTTTCATCTGTAATACAAGACTAATCTTTTTGAAGGGTATAGGGTTTATGAACTAATACTGGCAACACATCACACTGCCTGGCCTACAGCAGGAATACAGAATGTCAGCCCCAGCCTTCAGCCGGAGAGTCAGGGTGTGTTGAGGGAAGTTGTAGGTTGTCAGCCTTCAAAAGGGTGGCGACCATCCTTGCTGAGTGCTGAGCAAAATGTTTTAAAAATTGAATTTGCTTTCAGGTGTCCTAATGGACATCAGAAGATGATTAGAGTCTAAATGTGGTTTCCTACCATCTGAATTTTAAAATCTTCTGGTGACCTTGTAAAAGGGCACAACTTAGGTGCTGCTGTGACACTGTATGAAGTGGGCACACACCACCTGGGTCTATGGCTTCCTTCGCCGCCACTATTGGTGACTTACATCACCTTTGTGTTCTTAACAGAAGGTAGTTTGGGAACGCCATGCTTCCCAGCATCTCAGCAACTCCCCCAAGATGTTTTCCTCCTTTCTAATCACTCCCAGATTTTCTGGGTGGTCCATCTGCTAACTAGATAATGGGGGCGTGCTGCTCTCTGTGAGAAATGATTCTGCCCTGCTTGGCCTCCAGAGAGCTCCTTCACAATGTTCCTTTATCATCTTTGTTTGCTCCTTTCACACTTGTCTGGATGCCTGTGCACTCACTCAGGTGTTGATGGAGGTGGGGCAGGTGACAGGGAGGGGTGGCTTAGAAATTTCTTCAACTCTGCTTTTCCTTCTAAAGATTTTTGTAGACTCCCTCTGGAGAGCCTGAGTACTTTTGTCTGTCCTCGCACCTCCCCTTCCTTATCTCCCAGCTCCCATCAGATGTTTTATACTCATACATCTCTCTCAAGTTGTTCGTCTGGCACATGGGGGACGCTTCCTAAGTATCTGTTGACTAACCTACTGAGAATGATCAAGTCTGGTGAGGTGGCAGGGGGAGGAATCTGCATTAATGGTGGGAAGTGCTTGTGCCTGGGATGTTCACACATGTTCAGAAGTAGCCACGGGGAGACGATGAGCCATGCAGGTCTTTAGTGAGAGGGCCATTTATCTCATGGCTAAGAATGTAGAATCATAGATGCAGAGACAGTTAGGGCACTTACATCCCCCTCCCCATGCAAAGGTGAACAGCTACAAGCATTTTCTCCCAACAGCCCAAGGTCCATCCTGTCTTAGATGCCAGCAAAGCCTCTGCACCCCAGGTGTCCTCAGCACCCCAGGTGTCCTCAGCATCCCTAACCACACAAGCTGACTCAGCTCAGTTCTGAAAGCCTTCTTAACCTACTTTTAGAGGACATTCTGCCAACTCATAAAACACAAGTCCAGGGGACTGGCAACTATTCTAGCCATTTTTCTTAGGAATGCATTCATAAGAAATAATGCAACAACATATGCATTAATCTTAAAAAAATTCCTCTGAGTCAAATTTTACAATTACAATTTGAAATGGTATGTAGAGATTCTAAGTGTCTTTCTAAGTGCCCTTGAGTCATTCAGTAAAATACTTCAACATTTTCTTGATCTTGTCCAAACCCCACACTTACACGTTTTGGTAAACATTAAAATTTCAGTAACTTGCTTCCACCCTTTTTCATTAGAAAAATCTTATCTTTCAAAATTACCCTGTACAATTTATGCATAATTAAGCCTGTTCTCATAACTTTGATAAAACAAGCTGATAATCAGAAATGGTAAGAACAGAGATTTAAATATTCATAAAGCATAGAGAAGTAAAAAAATTCTTAAGGTAATGAATGGGAAGTCTTGTTTTCAGTTTATCTTTTTTTTTTTTAAAGTCTTTTCTCAATGGAGCATTTTTCTTGACATGTTGTTTATAAATCTTATGGACACTAGACATGCTAATATTTGAATTGCTAGAAATACCTTCCCACAAACCTTCTTTCCCTGTTCCAGGCACTGAGAGATAACCCTGCTGTTCTCTGTGTAACATAGTGTCTATCATGCATCCTGTTTTTTGGTACTGTCTGAAAAATGAGGAACTAAGTGGAAGAATCCCTTTTTCAGTATTTTGGTAATTTTACCCCTCGGTTCTTAAAGTGTAATTCATGCTTTTTTTTTTTTTTTTTCCTGATGGAAGAAAGCCTACCCATAGCCACCTACCTTTACAAATACAATTTAAACAAATGCCTAAAATATCTTGTAAAATGGCAAATATTTTCTTTCCCTTAAATTGTTTTCCTTTCTTGGTTATGGGATAGGGGGTATGCTGATGTTTTAGACATGATGGCATGCAAGAAGGTGAATGAATACATTTGATGAAAACACCTAGTTTTTCAGTTATACTTAGTCTGAACAAACAAGGATCTCCTTGTTTGTTCTAGACCTTTCTAGTCATTAAGATTGGTGGAATGGGGGAGGGGAATAGACCTATGCTGATTTTCTCCAGTTTCAAGGTCAAGGAGTTCTGGTGACTGCCCCTGCAAGGTGGAGGATTCTCTTTCCCTTAAGTGCTTTCCCTGAGCGTGTCTTTCTATATGCCCTGGTAAAGGGAGCCATGTGCTGACCTTAAGCTGGTGGTGAGCCATAGCAAATCTCCCCATTGGTTTTATGTTCTCTGTGAACACTGACGCCTGTACTCCGTGACCCTGGGACTGAGTCTGTGCAGAGGGAGTAATATAGTCACCCTGTCTGCCTCTTGGGAATTCAGGAGGGAAATTTGACTCACTTCTCTGTCTGGGTGCCCAGCCTGTGTTCACCCAGCTTTCATTTCATCAAGGCTATGTCTGCATAGGCAAGGCACTGATCCAAACCTCCTGGCGGGGAATCTGGGACTCCTAATGGAGTGTTATCTGCTGAAAAACTAGAGGACAGAGCCTGAAACGCATAGGCAAGATTTTCAAACGAGGGAAAGATGGTTCCTCCACTCCAGGCAGCTCTCTCATATTTAAAACCAACTATATTACAAAAAATTAATAAATACTTCCCAATTCATTTTGAATTGTGAACTGAACTTAAAAATATCCATTATGCTTTGATTTTTAAACAGAAATCCTTTGATCTTCAAAATAGCATTTAAAAAGCTGTTCAATATTGTCACATCCCCAAGTCAAAACTGTTACAACTGCTGAATCAAAGATGAGTTCAAGCTCCCACACAAGAGGTGCTCTGGCTTTATTATATATTATTTTTCCAATAAACTTCATATCACTTGAGGAAAGGTTTTTCCCCCCAAGTATTGGCCGCTGGAAATGCACGTCTCTTACCCTCCCACACCTTCCCATACTTTCCCCCTAAAATATCTATTAGCTTTTTATTAGCTAAAACGATAGGGAATTATGGCATCATTTTGGCAAATGTCTCTAGGCCAGGTGGCAAACGTCTGCTTCCAACACCTGGTTAAGATTTATTTCAATTCCAGCTACATTTTTTCCATTGCTGTGTCATAAAGCAAAGGTAGTTGCACAGATTGTAGAGACAGATGAACCAAAGTTGGGCTTCCAGCCCTGCAATTCGTTTAACTCTGTGACCTTGGCTGGGTTATTAACTTCTCTGAACTTCAGTTTTCTCATAAATTTGCTTTGAGGTTTAAATGAAATAATACATACTAAATGTGTAGCAAGCATGTATCTCCCAACTTACGAGCTAAATAACAATTATATTTCGTTGGTCATTTTAACACATGTAGGTTTTTCCCAGAGCACTTGGGGAGAGCTCAGTGTGAGTACAGCAGATGTGAACTCTGGTGTCCGTCATCTGTGTGCATCCCCCACCCTCCTTGCCAGGTGGGGCCAAAGGGCAGCTGAACCCCAAACACAGCAGAGCAGTATAGGTGAGCCACTATGAGTTTGGGATTGGGGGTATGGCAGAGAGCTCAAAATCCAGACGGTTTCCCAGTGTAGCCTTTGAATTGATGTTTCAACTATGCCTTGGTTACAAAGAAAAGGGTCTATGCAGCCAGGTTGTCTCCCAAACTCCACGTGCTCGTTTAGGGTACCCATACTCAACTGCCCCTCGGCCTCATTTTACTATCTTCATCTTCAGCTACATGGTCTCAGATGTCTCCACATAAACAGGTCACCTTCCACCTTCTTGGCTATTCCCTAGTCGATTACTTCCTTCCACTCCATGATGTCAGCCAGTCTGCCTGTTGAGCTGCTTTCCCTCTTCATGCCAATCTCCACTTGGCTGCAAACATTATTTTTCTGACCCACAGCTCTTGTCATGCTTCTGCTGGTCTAAAACCTCTGGTGTTTTCCCACCACCTGTAGAACCAAGTACAAACTAGGACATGGAATGATTCTGGCCCCCCTCCCTCTTCTTGCAGCTGTGAACATTTCCTCCTGTCTCTGTGCCCTCCTCTGGTCCCCCAACAAGTTTGGATCTGCTTTAGCTGATGCCACTGCCCTTGTATTCTGTGTTGATTAGTTTTATATTGGGATTGAGCCAGGTACTGCAGCTCAGGGAAGAAGAGCATCCCCTTGTCCTACAGGGACCTGCAGCCCTGAGGACAAGTACTTTCCCCCTCCACACAGGCTCTCTGATATTACTTCACAGTTTCTGATTTTTTCCCACTGTGTCAGCCTAGGCTCCCCTTAATGCATCATTTTAAAAGGTTTTCATAATTACTTATTTTTTAAAAGATTTACTTTTTTATGCATACAAGAACTGGGGTACAGACCAGAGGTGGGGGTGGTGAGAGGATTCACCAGAGACAGAGTGGGGGATGCACACAGATGAAGGGGAACAAAACAGGCAGATCAACCAAAATACACTGCTGAGGGGAGCAGCGGGCGAGGCAGGAGAGGTCTGCCGTGCCATGTGGGTCACCTCCCTGGCCAGCAGCAGGGATCAAACTTGTGCTGCAGTGACTGCGGTCTGCTCCACAGTGCATTGCTTAACCCACTGCGCCACAAGGTAGGCCCCTTTATATTATTTATATTATTTATATTATTTATTATATTCAAATATTCAACAATATTTGAAAGGTTAACATACTGAATTCCTGCACACACATCACCTAGATTCAGCACTTACAAAGACTTGGCCACAGTCACTTCACCTAGAGCACTTTTGCCCCTGTTTTTCCTTTGCTGAAATGTAAAAAGCAGGGATGTAGCCCTAACGTCACATTATATGTTATAGTATGTATTATGACTCATACATAGTATACTTGTTTGTGTTAACTACATATAAACACTATCTCCGATGCCTGTTAACACATCTAGTAAATTAACAATAATTCCCTCTTATCAGTTCAGTCCATAAATAGCTTTTCTGTGTTGTCTCAGCCCAGTCTGTCTAGAGTTTTATTGGTGTTTATTATGATCTCAACATGGTTCACAGATAACACTTGATCTCTATGTTAAGTCTTTCTTAATCTTGAGAAGACTCCTTTCCTTGTTTTTAATGCTTTGGGCTTAGAAGAAA
Organism: Galemys pyrenaicus; assembly: GCA_019455555.1. NCBI lineage: Eukaryota > Metazoa > Chordata > Mammalia > Eulipotyphla > Talpidae > Galemys > Galemys pyrenaicus. The sequence continues at coordinate 13,976,599 of JAGFMF010011574.1, forward strand.
TTATGTCCCATTTTATTTTTCTCATAACAATTATAACCACATGCTGCAAATGAAAGCTTTCTCCTAGGTAGAAGAGAGAACTCAGCCTCAGAGAGGTGACACCAGCCACATGTCGCCCATCTAAAGACAAAGGCTGATCCCTCATCTTCTAACTTCAGGCCTCTTTCCACAGAATCAAGATGTAGAGTCACCCAAATTCTTCCACTTCTAATTTCATCTTTATCAGAGTGTCTGGAAAGCTGTAGAGTCCCGGGAGAGACTGTGGGGGGAAGGGAAGAGGTCTGCCTGGGCAAACAGAGATCCCAGAAGAAAGATATAGGGGCATGCCCAACCCAAGAAAGCTAGAAATAGTAGCTGTGCGCTGTTATCTTTCAGATCCCTAATATTGCAAGAACTTGGAGCAAACACAGAAACCATGCCCCCCACCCCCAGAAGAGCAAGAAGCCAAACAATCTGACAACTTCGGAGTAAATAAAGGCAAAGGAATTCATGAAAGCTGTTAACTGTTTTGATATGGTTCAGAAAAGAAAAGCCTAATTGAGAAAGAGGATTTCCAGCCAGAAACACCTTAATGGAAACTAGTCTGGTCTATAAAAGAAATTAATTGAATGTGTTTAATCTTGTGTGGGGAAGAACTTTGGCTAAGGCCTAACCCCCACAAATAGTTTAGACAACAAGGAGAGTTCTTAGGAGAACAATTGGGGAGTCAACAACACTCCAGAGTGTTCTGCAGAGCAAGCAGGACCAGTTAAATCTCTAGCTTTGCTGACAAATACTCAGAACAGGTGAGGAAATGCATTAGTGGGACAAAGGGAGTAAATGGTCCAGGAAATTACAGAAAGGCTGACTGGATTACCTAAATGGGGATTTTTGGTGACTGTTTGCATCCTGGGCACAGGAAGGAGAGGATGAGGAAAATAAACTCTTCAGGAAGTAAAACATCTAATTAGCATTTAGCTAATGCCTAAGCTGCCTGTGTTGACTAAAAATAATTGGTTCTCTGTTATTTTTATGGATGTTAAATCCCATGTACCTTTTTTTTCTTCTTGTTTTGGTTGTTCTAATGTTTAATAATTTTAAAAATATTTTATAAATACCATTTGTCCTTTGTTAGGAAGCAAGTGAAAAATTTCTTGTTCACCATTAAGTGGTGTTTTCATTCTATTAGAAATCTAGTCAGGGACATAGTCACTGCCCACTGTTTTAAAAACAGGGTTGGAGCATTTTTTTATGAAATAACTGCACATGGGGTGGAGGGCAGAAACAGTGTTTCCTTGTGATGTCAGGAGGTGAGTGGTGAGGAGTTCTGTGCCTAGAAGTGGCTGATAAAACATTCTCAGAGTGGATTTCCAGGATCACTTGAATACATTTATTTCTTGGATTGTGACTTCAATTTAGTTTAATGTCAGCTTTGTCTGTTTACCAGCAAGACCCCTTTATAAAAATCCCTACTACTTGTTGGGGCACAGGGAAAATCCCTCAGCCCTCTGGGTTCTCCTTAGTCTAGACCAGCGATCAAAATAGCATCAGATAAACTAGCAAAGGAAAAATGAATTTAATAACATCTGCATGGAGAATTCACATGGTTATATGTTCTAAAGAATAATGGAATGGATGGGAATTTTTTTTATCCTGTGTTTAGGGATTTGAGCTTTCAAAGGCAGAGAGGGGAGACCTGACGTGACAAACAAGGAGGGGGTTGCCCCATCTTTAGGAGTAAAGATGGACTTCTCAGCTAGAGACATGTATACTGATAAATTCATATCTGGATGTGATGCCCACCAAACTACATTCCTCTAGGTTGTAAAAAGGGGGTGCTGTGGTTGCTTCTTTCATTAGGAAAAGGGTGAAACTTAGAGACTAAGACTCTGTCTTTGATTAGGGAAGGGCTAAGGACTCGAGCAAGGATTAAAGCTTCTCCTTAGCCTCCACAGCCCTCACTGCTCTCAGCTGAAAACAGTCTGTAAGGAGACAGACCTCCAGAGGCTCACAGACCCTCAACTGACCTCTAGTTCACATTTTAAGGTGACAAGAGGCCTACTTTGGGCACACTGAGGAAAGTTTCTGACCCTTTTTGGAGTCCAGCCCCACATATTTATAAAGTTAATGTCAGCAACTAGCTATCCCTAATGGCTCATTACATCCCCTTTAAAAATAGTATGAAAAATTGTAATTTTTTTGAAAGTCAGTTTTATTTAACCCATTTGAGCAATAACAGAAACACTTGAAGGTAGATTTTAAAAAAAGCTTTATTGTATAGATCATGTAATTTGAAGAGTGATACTTCACATACCAAGCAGGGATTAAGAACTTCCTAGCAGATCTCAGGTAATCGCTGTTCTGCTTCATTATCAGTGGCCTGTTGACTTTTCAGTTTGGTTCCCTTTCTTCTCTGCTTCCAGCTGTGATGGATCTCTGAGCCAGCTGAGAACCAGTGACCAGGAACACCCATTAAGAAATTGAGTTACAAGTTGGATGTCATCCAGCGTACCCAGATTCTACTGCTCATTTCTCAATGAGTCACTCCTAAGTCCTTAGGGAGACTGAGGAAAGAAGTGTAGACTTTCTGGCACCCTGAAAGTCCAGGTGTGAAGTTGTTTTTGTAGTGCCTTTAAGAGAATTACTGAATCCCCCAATACATTGGATTATCAGAAGTAAAGGAATTTAAGAGCAATACTGGATGTTTTTTCTCCATATTATAAATGTATTCATTTTGTTATATTGTTGTTCATTTTTGAACAGTATTTTAATTCTCTCCTCAGGTGTAGTCTCTAGCACCTGTGACCATCACCATAGTCCCTTATGTTCTTCCCTGCCCTGTTTTGACACCTCTGACGCCCTTCCCTGTTGTATGCCTCAGATCTATGGCCAGCTTACAAACTTTGGGTCTTTTCTTGACCTTTTGTTCAGTTTCTCTTTAGACCACATAAGTGAAACCATCTGATACTTTCTTTTTCCTTCTGACTTATTTCACTGAGTATAATCCTTTCTAGCTCCATCCATTTTGCTTCAGTGGCATGTTTATCTTTTTTGATTGCTGAGTAGCATTCAATTGTGTATATATACCACAACATTTTGATCTGTTCATCTATTTTGGGATGTTTAGATTGCTTCCATATCTTAGCTATTGTAAATAGCGCCGCAGTGAACATAGGAGTGCAAGTTTCCTTTTGAGTTAGTGTTTTTGTGTCCTTATAGCAGATTCCTAGGAGTGGAACTGTTGGGTCATATGGCAGATCCATATTCATTGTTCTGAGGAACCTCCACACAGTTTTCTGTCATGGCTGAACCAGTTTACCTTCCATTTGCTGGACATTTTAAATGTTATTTGTGACTGCTTTTGCACCCAACACTTGTTCTGCATATGCCTACTCAGGTCCCAGGTCTGATCTTTATTCTGAGATGGAGTAGTTCTGTCTCCATGGATGGCATTTGGAAAGCCAGTTAAGGTCCACTTGGTCACAGGTGAATAAGACATCAACAACCTTATGATTGAAAGAACTCAATGATTGTGTGAAAGTTGTCATGCAAAGATGGTTATTATAGTAGGAATCTCTACTTATTGGACCTTTGGAGAGATTTCTCTGTTAATGAAAACAGGGGGAAAATGGGTGTGTCTCATGCTGGTCCACCTCAGTGTGCATGTTTCTGCAGTCCACGACACAGGAAGGACCACTTATTGTAGACTTTGGGTGTTAGCTGGTCAGTGAGTCCCAGTTAATCTTCCCTTCCAATGAGGCAGTGATAATATGGTAATTCAATGTTTATATTTCTCCAGCAATTAAGAATGACTTAAACTACCTTAGGTAGTGGTAGTTGGCAATCCATAATTTCTTTTTTTTTTATTTATTTTTTTTTAATTATTAGTTATATTTGACATCATTTGTAGTCCCCAGGGGGTACCCACCACCATTTCACCCATGCACCATCACCTCAGTCCCTTGTGCA
>JAGFMF010011574.1:13980644-14066794 GCA_019455555.1 Galemys pyrenaicus
GTCTTAGCAATTACAAATAGTGCTGCGATAAACATAGGAGTACAGGTGCTCTTTCAGATCAGTGTTTTTGTGTCTTTTGGGTAGATCCCTAGGAGTGGGGGCAATCCATAATTTCTAATGAGTGAACATGTTGACTTCATAGCAAACAGAATCAATGGCAGGCCTAATATGAGACAGGTCATTTATTCATCTATGCAACATACATTTATTGAAAACTGAATCCAATCCAGACCAGAGTGTGGCATAGAAGGAGAGAGGCAGGTTCCTACTGCATTGGAGCTCATATTCCAGTGAGAGTAACAGACAATGAGTAAACAAGTGGATAAACAAATGGATAAATGCAATCAGTGAGAACTGTTATGAGAGTAATGAGACAGAGGTTTGTAATAGAGAGTGAATGATTGGGTTTGAGTGGTTAGGAAATCCTCTCGCGGTGACACTTAAACTGAGATCTACACAAAACACTCAGACAATCAAACCAACATCTGGAACACAGCTCAGTCAGCTTGTTGGCATGAAGACCAGAGGGGGAAACATGCTTGGTCTGGCTGATGCCTACAAAATCTGTGGCAAAGTCATCTAAGGGGCCCAAGGGGCAAAATGACTCCGGGGTTTGTGGGCAAGGATAGGGGATCAGGACTTGGTCACAAGAGGCATGGAGGATAATTTTGAGCAAGGGCAATGCATCACTCAGTTTTCTAGAATATGTGATTACCATGCCATTTTAAAGCCATAGAACCCCACTCTCAAATTTAAAAGTAAAATCCCAGTATATAAAATAGAAAATACTTGTTCGTATGAATGTATTATAAAAGCCATATTAATACAGCTATTTGTTTTAAAGTCAGTTAACAGTGAGATGATTTTCAAATGACAAAATTTTGAAATCATTGTTGTGGAGGACATATATCTCATATCACCTCTATATCCATTGTTTTCCTCTTTTCTTTTGGCTGTGTTGAGAAAAGCCCTAATGTACAAAGATTAGCTGCCAATTTTAACAATGGTTCACAGTACTCTTATCACATTAGACTATATCTCTTTTGAGTTCTTGATTATATTTAATATAATATAGATTTGCCTAAATTATGAAAAGTTTATAATAGATAAGTACTATGTATTACATAATTATATAATGATTTTATGTATCATTAAATAAACATTAGTATAATTTCTGTCAATAAATTTGCTTAAATTTCTTCATTCACATACATATTTAGTAAAGAAATGATGAATTAGGTTAGTAAGCTCTAAAAGAGCAGCATGTGATGAATTGACTCCTCTTATTACACACTGACTTAGGCAGACCGGAACATGTATCTGGCAATGCCCTTGGAGGGTAGTTGCCACTATTACTTTATGTGAATGGATACCTAAAAATGCTTTTTAAAAATAGCAACATATAACTTTTCTAATAAGTGATCTACTCATAAGCTAAAGTACAAGACCTTTCATCTGAGATCTTTACAGAAGTAAATTAACTTGAAAATATCTATGGTTTTTACTATGTTAAGATTATATATATATTTTATGGAATATTTATTTCAGCTAAATATCTTTTAAATATTTAATGTAGGTAGAAGATAGAATGCAATCTAATTACTAGTGGTTGCTAGAACAGTAAACAGTACTGTAAATTTATAAGCATATATTACCCTCATATTACACAAAATTCAGATGCTTGTATTCTTCAAAAATTTGAAGTCTTCGGTAAGATTGTGTACTTTAGAGAGAGAACATACCACAATTATGTTAATATTACTTTGTACACCCAATTTAGAAATACAAAATGAATAACTTAAAATTTTGGTACTTAAAAAGTATAATTTAAGCAAGAGTTTTACAGGTACTCATTGAATTTACTAAGAACTGTAACTTTTCATTACTGATGGAATAAAAAAATTGTAATTCTCCCATATATTTCTTTTTGCCAGTTCGTCAGAAATAGACAAGATTTCAGATGGAAGAAATTTTAGATATTCAAGGTATTTCTACAATGACAGTTGTTTTGTTCTTTAAAGTGTTGGTATGTCCCCCAGATCTCTTATCTTCCCAGCTAAGTTCTACTATTCAGAACGCATTTGTTTTTTTAGACAAATGAGGACAGGAACTCGTTAAATACACTTTTGTCATGAGCACTTTGGGTTCATTGTCCAAGCTATCATCTTTTTTGCCAGCCCCACAAATCTATTGAAAACTAAAGAACTGTCCAAGATGCCACAGGCTGGAGACAAAGCCCTTTGCATGCTCCCAATTCCTGCAGTGTCTTTCACACTCTGCGGAAGATGAAAGAACTGAGCTCTCAAAAGCAGAGAGGCTGCGGGCTGTGCAAACCATGTTGTGCTTAGTGGCTGGACAAATTGGTTGCATTCTTTGAGCAAACATCTACAGATGTTTAGAGTATTTGAGATACAATGACTTTTCAGGGTAAAAATCCAAGTGATCTTTTTATTTGATAATCCAGGGAAATGCAGCAGCTACACACTTCTCTGCTCCCTTTTGGCCTCTGCTTTTTGTGTCCACAAGTCTTGCAATCTCGGTATGACTAACTGAAGACCACAATTCTGCTATCCCTTAAAGTTTTTCACTGGAGTGCCTTTATATTTTAGAAATGAAAATACACATATATCGTCAAATTCAATTGATTTGTATCTGTGCTGTTTTATAAGGCATGTGCTGTTTTATAAGGGCAAAGTGCACTGTCTGATACCAGATAAAAAATTTTCTTGAGAATCTTGAGGAAATTGTTCCATTAGGCCCAGCAGACAGATCGTTTATGTACCTTAGATCTTCAACTCTTATTGTTCCTTGTAGCAACTTTTTCTCCTTCCTCTTTTGTATGTAATATTCTCAAAGGACATAACCACATCATTCCATCAAGTTGACTTCATAGTTGTGTCACCGCTGTATCCCTTGTCTTAAGGTCATTCTTGAGCACAGCAGCTTATACCAAGCATGGTTTCATGTTCTCTAACTGTTGTTCTTTTATAGCTTGATTGGAGTATCTCCAAGTTATGAAATCATTAAGAATGTCACGTAGTTTCTGAAACGTACCTTCTTATCCATTGTGATTTTCTATGGTACCTTCGTATTAGTATCAGCAGCAAATATTTTCATACTTTGAACAATTAATAAAGAGACGCACATTTACATAATGAACACCTCTCTTCCTATTCCCACAGTCTACAGCCATAAAAGAATATGAAGTAACAACAAATGAAAACCTGACCATAGAATTTTAGTGAAGTTGATCATTTGTGTGCACCCATCTGTGAGCTGTGCAGGACATAATGCTTCCTTCATTTTTTCCCCCTATATAAGCCATTACCTGTTTAATATCCAAACTCTTACAAACCTTTTGCACAAAACAGCTCTACAGATGTGGAGTTACCCAGGCTCAATGAAAAGTTCAATGTGACGAGCCATGAGTGTAGAGTGGCAGTGAGAAGTCAGGTTGGTAAGAAGGTATGGGTCAAATCATATGACCTGTGATGATATTGGGGGTTCATTATAAAAGCCATAATAAGAATTACAAGAAATAATTCTAGGATGAGATCTTATGAATAGAGAATATTAAAAAGAGCCATTTAACCTTCCTAATCAAGGTCTTGGCAGGTTTCCCATAAAAAATAAAGCATAGATGTCCCCAGGATTCCTTTCCCATGCAGGGCTGTTTTTGGATTCATCTGAGAATCTTTGAAAGCCACACCCCTTATCCCCATGCCAGGACAATTTATATTGTGGAAAGGTTTTCTTATAGCGGCTTCCTATGCTCTTTGAGGAAAAAAGAATAGAAAGTTTAGTAACTGCCTTTCAAGTAAGCCATAAACAATCAAATGTGCAGATTTAGAATGATTCCTCCTTGGACTGACAAAAAGTTCCCTTTACCTTGGGAGAATTCATGGCACTACTAATGGGGTCAATGTTGTTTCCAATACAAGACCAAACAAGTAGCTATTCATTTAGTAGTGATAATGTCTGCTGATTATAAGGAGAATAAGGTAAAAACTAGATTACTGTTATGAGCTACATCTAAAAATTGTACTTCTAAAAATAATTGCTTAGTGTAACTCAAGGTCACAAGGCCAGGAAAAAATAGCCAAGTTCCATCTTTCTTCTCCATACGCCTTCAGTTCACTCTCCCTGCTCACACTCCTGTTCACACACTTTGTTCCTTAAAATCTATCATTGAGTCAATAGCTCTTATTTTGGAAAGGGAATTATATCAGTAGATGGTGCTTTCAGTGAAAATAACAGAGGCCCCAATTTAACCTGCCCTCAGGATGCCGGAAGCCGCCAGCTTGTATAACTTAGAAGTCCTGCTGCAGCATAGTCATGGCTGATGCACTCCTAGCCACGAATGTCATCAAGGACCCAATTTCCTTCCATCTCTTCATTTTGCTCCCCATAGCAACACTAAGTCTGCTCCCCACCTGTTGTGATTACAGGGAAATCACCCCACATGCACCCTTATTCCCAGTCCATGTAAAGGGGAGACTTTGTCTCTGATAACCAGTTAACAGGTGCGCTTTTCCTTTATGGGGCCATCCGAGGCAATCCCTACTGTCAGGGGAATGCCACAGTGGATTGGTTTAGGCTTCGATTACCAGGATCCATCCATGAAGGAATGTTGGTGGGGGCATTAACATACCTGCATTCATTGTCTGATGAAAGCCATGCCTCACCTCCTTACATGCCAATTTTACTTTAGGTTTTTAGGGTATTTGCTAACCTCCTGAAAACTTTCATTCTTTATTGTAGAAAAATTGCTCCCAGAGACAGAACTTCATGTTACTTTTAGATTTTGGTGTTCTGGAAGGAAGTACAGTGGTCAGATTGTGCTGGAGATAAATTGTGGTTTTGAAGATGCTGTTTCATAATTTTTTGTGGATGACCAAAGAAAGGTCAAGCAATAATACAGAAACAACTAGTTTCAATCATTCAATTCATTCTTTAAAATCCTTCTTATCCACAGTGTTGTTTTTTTTCCCCCATTGGGCAAGGAAATGGAAATGTGTTTTCCTCTCTCACACCCCATGAATTTTGATTTTTTACCATGTCTTTCACAACATTATCCCAACATCAGTTGCAATGAATCTTTACACATACAGCTATATACTCAGCATACTGGACTAGACCTGTTAGAACAGCCTCACATTGTGGGATCTTTTCAATGTGAATCTTTTCAATGTGAGTGCTTCTCCAAACTGGAAAATATGAGCAAGCAATGATGTGGACAATCATCTTATTTTGAAATTTTCAAAGAAATGGTTTGCCAGAAACACTGGGCATATTCAGCAGCTGTTCTACCTGGAAGAAGACAAGGACCTGATCTCCAAAGAGCCTTTTCTGTCCATGTGGTTATCAGTTTTCAGTAAACCCTGCTTTGAACATATTGAAAGAAGACTCTGGCAAAGTCTGTGTACTGTTGCTTCACTCCCCATCTCCACCGTGAAGCCACTTCTTTGAAGACAGAGAATTTGATATACTGCCAAGACCACCGATGGCCATCAGCCAAGTAGAGAGGGGTTCATATTTCTTAGCCCCATGCAACCTAGACTACAGATCTAGTTCTTCAATTGGGCAGTCTTCAGATGGCACCAGGTAACCAATTGTTCCCTTTCCACATACCTTAACTCTCAACATGCAACATAGAAATTTAAAAGACATCTGTGTTGTGGTTCTTTTTTCCACATAGAACATTTCTGCTGATTCAACCTCACTTGAAAAATTACTGCCCACTTTTTCTCTTCACATTGCTAATTTGAATGCCCACTGGTTAGTCATCTGCTAAAGAATGTGGGTTAATTTTTCTTTTTTGGATGATGCAGACATATTTCAAGAGTTAACCTAGTTGCTTGCCCACAGTAAGCAAAATTATAATTATGGATTCTGGGTTATGGAAAATGAAATTTTTGTTCTAATTGGGAAGTGACTCAGGTAATCAGTGGAGATCTGCCACAGGTTAGTGACTGAGGATGACCCAGCTGCATGTCCGGCCCAGGCTAAGACCAGGTGTCAGCCTCAGCTGGAGGCCTGTTCTGCAGTATCTCATGACTCAGGTGCCATATCTGCTCTGAGAGTAGACACCCAGCTTAAATACCTGCATGCAAAGAGGAAGATCTGGGCTCTGAAATGATAATGGTGGCAACCACATGCTTTTTTTTATATTAACTTTTTTATTTATATATATTTGACATCAATTGTAATCCCCATGGAATCCCCATCACCATATCACCAGTGCACCATCACCTCAGTCCCCCATGCTCCTGTCTGCCCTGAACCCTCCCCCTTTTCCCTCCCCACCAAGTGTCCCCAATTTGTCCTTGTCTTTTCATTTTTGGTTTTTGTTTCTTTATTGTTATTATTATTATTATTGTTTTTATTCCTTTCCTTGATCCTTATTTGGTTCCCTTATATTCCTAACCACATGCTTTTTAATCATTCAGCTCAATTCCCTGTTTGCAGTTACTATAGTTATGGCAGAATGTGTAGGCCCTGGTTAGCACACATTCATTGGAAAAGGGAGGAACTTCAGGTGCACACAAATTATAATAAGTTTTCACTGGATGTCTTTTATACTTCTCGGAGAATGTGACTTTAGGCAAAATGATGTATAAGGAAACCAGGTCCTCAAATACTGTCATTTAGTTCAATGTGAGCTAAGATTTCTTTTTCTCATCAATCTTACAAGGAAACAATGTTGAATGAAAGATGTTACTCAAGGATCTGGAACTCAGTTGCTAATATTACAGTCCTCCATGGGGGATGAAGTGGAAGAAGTATATGGGGAAAATACTTCGACACTTGATCTTATCCAAAAGTGACAGAAAATACTTCAAATGGTAGTGATGGCACAGCTACACTCCAGAATCCTTAGGATCATAAATTCATTCTCCTGCTATGATTTTTTAACACACAACCCACATTGTTCCAGAAAGGATTCTAAGCAACTCAAGAACATGAAGAAAGTATCACAATTTGAAAAACAATTTCTTGAAGTCTTCTGGCTCTCTTCATAACTGGGCTGAACTTTGGGTAGCTTGCCCATAGTCTGATGTCTTGCCAACAAATCAATACCCTGGGTTATCTGTAAAATTTCCTCCATATAATTCTTATAGAGAGAGTTTATTGTATTTCCCCATTGATTGGGCTGTGCATTTTCCCAGGGAGAGAGCACAAATAAGGCACCTGCATCCACTTTATCCTTCTCTCTGTGAGTCCTGCCCCAGCCCTCAGCGGGCTGGTGAACCCAGGAGAACACAAAGGTCAGTCTGTGCCAAGCACCTTGATCCCTCATTATCTTTAATTAGTGTTTAAGAGGCTAATTGGTAGTGAGGCTCATCTTTCTTTAATTACTTCAACAATTGAGTCAGGGGGACCTTGTGGCTGGCTTTGAATTATTCTGTTTGTTTGGATGCTTATTTGAATTTGTAAAGCCAGATGTTTATTTCCCAGTCCTCACTGTGTATTGGAGGGAATACTGGGGAAAAGGAGAGATGGTACAAGGAAAGTTATGTTACTGTAATAAATCTGGGCCCATTTAGAGAGTCTACTAGAACTTTGAAAATTTTGCTATTTTCAAAGAAAATAATTGTCATGAAGCTATACTCCACAGGTAAATTTTTGCTTTATTATATAAAGGCAAGTTCACATTCAAAGAATGTACTGATTAAAAATTACTCTTAAGTCATTACCCCATGTCTTTGCTCTCACATATTAGACGCTTTGTCAAGTCACATTTAATTTTCAGTTTTTTACGTGACAAAACTGCTAACTGTGCTGTTGGGAAATTATATTTCAGCCCAATATACTTTATTATTTAAAAACTCCTTAACACTTTACTTAAATTTTTATTTACTTCTATTGATAGCATCCTGTGCTGCTTCTCTTTAAAAGTGAAGATCACTTTTAAAATCCTCATTGCCTTCTTACCATCTGAGTTCTTCTCATCTTTATCACATTTACAGGTGTCCTTTGTTAAAAGATAACTCAGCCATATTGATTGGAATCTGAGAGTGCCAAACCAGAAGTGGTCAGGGACACTCCAATGACAGGAGCTTGGGGAGAGACTTTGTAGTGGCAGGAAGGGCGGCACTGGGCAAGTTCTTGATGGTTCTAGCAGACGAGGGTTGGGGGGATAAAAGAAGGAGTCTTGGACTGGCATCCTCAAGACGCCGCCTTTATATGCCCATGTCCAGACCCAGGAGCGCCCACTTGCGCATGCCCACATAGGCATGCGCACAGCACCAAAGGTGTCCATCATTATACCAGTGGCAGAAGGGTGGAAAAGACCTGATCTCCGACCCTACAGTCCACCCCCTCAGGTTTTTCCACCATAAACAAGTTATTTTCTGGACAAATGTTAACATTGCAGCCATGCAAAAGTAAATACAATAAAGCAATGCAACAAAATCAACAGAATACAAAAGAACACAAATACGCCTAGGCAGGCCACCAACCTAGGGGCAAAAGACAAGATTATTGGCACCAGCAGATGATCCACCATGTCTGCTGCCAAAGGCACTGGTCATATGAGGCGGGAACCACTCACAGCATCTGCCGTCACACGCCAGGAGCCGTCAGGCTTCCTGGCCTTCTCTGGCTGTGGTCTCAGCCACAGGCCACACACCACACCGACCCCCAGGATGCTCTCACTCTCGGGATTGGCAATTCTATACTCTTTGGGGGTAGTCGCAATATCCCCAGGTACTCTCTGCTGTCACTCCAACACCAATGAGACGCGCAGCCCCTGCACTCAGGCCATCCCTGTGCACACGCACACGGGTCGGGGATCCGTGGACACAAGCTCCACATGCGGCCTCTCTTGGGTCCCCTTCTTCGGTTGTGGGCTCCACCACGAGCCACGTTCCCTTCCTGTCCCCCTAGGGTGGCTCCTCAGCTCCTCACCCTCACTCTGCAACAAAGAGGGCATCACCCACAGATGATTTTAAGAGATTCACTGGCCTTCTTTAACAAACCTAGGCTGCTTACCAGTCACTCAGAGCTTCCCAATCTTAGTGCCAGGTTTTGCCTTCTCTAGGCTTTTTCAGGCTGCTTTTGGCCATCAAGGCCCACGGGCCATGCCTCGATTCTCATCTCCTGGGGTGTACAAACAATCATCCACCCCCAGGGTCCCATAAACATAACCTGCCAAATTTTCCCAGCCTTCTGGTGGGATTGTCAGTCCAAGTCCATTAGTCCTTTCCTTGTGTCAGCAGTGGGCGAGCTCTGAACCGTGGTCCTCTTTCAGTCTGCTGCCTCAGGGGTTGTGGGCTGGTTCTCGTGGGTGTCTCCTCCTCCACTCGAGGTCTTGTCCCGCAGATTCTGGACCTTGTCCACCTCCTGTGCTCCTGCAGCATCTCTGGTTCTCCCCGCAGCGTCCTGGTTTTCGGCCACCTCCTGTGCTGCCATTGCACCGCCAACATTACATGTTCGTGGCCTGCCACCTCTCAGTCCCTTCTGCAGTCTTGTTAGGGCTCCGCACCTGTCTGCATCGAACCATCCTGCCGACTACGTCAATTGTAGTGGCAGGAAGAGGCCACAGAGCAAGTTCTTGATAGTTCTTAGCAGACAGGGGGTAAAGGAAGGAGTCTTGGAGCCCTTGGTGGAGTCTCGGTGGCTTTTTATGCTTTCTATTGTCAGAGGTGGCCGGGTACATGGCAGGCATGGGTGCCAGGGGGCCGGGAGGCTGGCAGGCCGCACAGCCCTTGGTGCATCTCACCCTCTTGGCTGCTTTGCTGCTCTTCTTTTCTCCTGCTGCTGCTCGTTGGTCTTGCTGCTTGCGCTGGTACTCTCACTGTTTGTTGGTACTGGCGTCCTCTTGATGCCATCCATATCACACCCAGGTGTGCCCACTTGCCCATGCCCACCTAGGCATGCATACAGCACCACAGGTGTCCATCATTATACCAGTGGTGGAAGGGTGGAAAAGACCTGATAGTTCTCTGACCCTATACTTTTATAGAGAAAAGGAAGCAAACTAAGAAAATGATTGACTGGCTATAGCTTAAAGCTAGTTGATTGGTTGTGACTGGTTGCTTTTAGGTTTCAGTTTTGTAACCCAGACATATTTACAGGTCTGTGAGACTTGAGTTTGCTCTCATAGTCTGCCACAGCATTAGAGTCACCTTAAGACTACCAGCCTCCTCATTAAATTAATACCATTAAGTAAGGCCATGTTTTCAAGCTTCACTTGTAGGTGAACTTTGAACCTGGGGTGAAACCTACAAGGTTTCCCTTGTACAAGAAAGGGAAACCTTCTGACTGTCTCTTAGCCAGAAGATGTGTCTGTCCAAGAAGTATCCAGCCACTCTTCTTTGGCAAAATTAGAATGTAGACTTGGTAGTTCTGTAGTCCTGGAAAGTTTTTTTTAAGAAGTTCCTTGTGGCAAGAACTTGGGAGGTGAGTGGGTCGATTCCTCCCTTCTCCTTCTGGAGGAGAATGTGCCTGCTGGAGTCTCAGAAGAAGATCTGCAGTGTCCTGCTCTGTCTGTCCTTGTACTTCTGCCCAGCCTGCATTTGCTTGTTCTTTCTGTTTCTTCAATCCTTTGACAAATAATTCTTGAGTATCTACTATGTACTAAGCACTGGGGTGTTTTTGTTTTTGGCTGGGCACATAACTATAAATGAAAACATTCAATCTTCATAGAACTTCCATTCCAGTGCAGAACACAGATAACAAACACAAACTATGTGGTGAAAGAGTGATACTGAAAAATAAAGCAAACCACAGGTATAGAGAATGAGGTGGAGATGAGGGTAAGCTCTTCTAAATAGGGAGCTCTGAGTGAACTGATAGGCCCACAATGCCAAGAATGTTCCAGGCAAGGAGGAAGCAAGTGCAAAGGCCCTGTGGCAGGAAACTCAGTAATGGTTTGGAAGGTCATGCTGCTGAAGCAGAGGGAGGACAGGAAGCTCAAGAAACTGGGTTGGAGAGGAAGGCGGGGTCTTTGCATGTAGTATCTGATATTGAGCAGGTAAATGGCAGTCCAATGGGTGGAAACAGAACTTGAAAAAAGATCTTTGTGCTTGTAAAGCTGCATCTTCCCGACTGGCAAGGTAGTATTTTGTCATGCCCTTTCCCCTGTGAGGAAATGCAGAGCCCAGACTATTCCTCACTTTCTCCATTACACCTGAGGCTTTTCAACCCACCACACAGTATTTTACCGAGGTCTCTCTGGGTCAGCCGGGTGCCCTGCTAATTTATCTGTTCCTAACAGCCCCATGACTGCAACCTGACCCTTTCATAGGCTCGCCGACTAGCCCATGGGGCTCAGCCTTGTTTAAGGAGAGCCTCACTACCTCGCTGCAAGTCCTGGAATGAGGTAATGGTTTCCATGTGTGCCAGTGCTGTCATTCAAATTTGGCTGTGCCTGCTCCGTTAATGAGGTCAGATGGCTCTGCCTGTGGTGGACAGAGCTCCCTGGAGTAGTGTGCCTGCAGGAGATGGATGAGGTCTGCCCCCTCCCCCTTTAAATGAAGCTTGACTTAGAAAGAGATAATTCAGATAAATGAAAAAAAATAAAAGGAAATACATAAAACCAAGAGGGAATTTTACTTTAAACTTTTGCTTTGAGATCATTGCTGCTTCTATGCAGTGTAACAAGTACTAGAGAAATTCTATGTGCCTTTTACTCAGTCCCCCTCATAACATCTTGTGAAACTATGGTACAGTATCACAAGCAGGAAATTGGCATGGACGCAGTCAAGATACAGAACATTTCCATCGCCACAGGATCCCTAGTGTTATCTTTGTAGCTACTTCTACTGTCTCCTTCACTCCTGGCATTAATCTGTTCTCTATTTCTATAATTGTGTCATTTCAAGAATTGTACATAAATGAATCATAGTGTGTAACCTTATGGTTGGTGACCTTTATCCTCAGCTTAATTCTCTGGAGATTTGTGGAGACTCGTCCGGGTTGTTTCATGTATCAATGGTTTCTTTTTCTTTGCTGCCAAGTAGTGTTTTATGGTATGAATGTACCACACTTGTTACACAACTCAACCTGTTGAAGGATACCTGGGTTTCTGATTTAGAGCTATTGTGAATGAAGCTCTTATAAGTAGTTGTGTACAGGTTTTGTGAGAACATGAGTCTTCATTGCTCTGGGATAAATGTCCTGGAGCGTAAGTGTGTTAGTTGCATATTAGGTGTCTTTTTTACCCCTTAAAATAACACCTAATTATTAAAGTCATGATTTTGTGAGTTGGCAATTTGAATTTCACATTTGCTCAGGATTATCTAATTTTTGGGTGGAGGGGATATACTATAACTACATAAATTTCACTATTTTAATGAGTGTATGCGAATGGTTTTCTGTATATTCACACAGTTGTACTATGGTTGGTTTTATAAGAAACTACCAAACTGTCAGACACACCATTTTCCATTACCACGGGCAATGTGAGTTGTGAGTGACCCATTTTTTCTGCCTCCCAGCCAGGATTTGGTGTTGTCACCACTTTTTCTTGCTGTTAGCCCATTGTGGTTTCAATCTGCATGTCTCTGCTGGCTAATGATGGTTTACATTTTGACATGTGCTCATTTGCCATTTCCTCTCTCGTGAAGGTCTCTTCGTGTCTTTTGTCCATCTTCTAATTGGATTCTTTGTGGGCTCTTCTGTTGTGCTTCAGGAATTCTTCATGTATTCCAGACATTAGTCTTGTCAGATATGTAGCTCACAATATTTTCTCCCACATAACATATTCTTATCAGTCTCAAAAGAGTCTCAGAAAAAAGTTTCTAATTTTGATGAAATCCAAATTAAACATTTTTTAAATAGATTATGCTTTTGGTATCAAGTCTAAGGACTGTTTATTCTTATATCCCACAGATACTGTCCTTTCCCCCAAAAAACTTATACTGTTTTATGTATTACTTTTTTTAGTCAACTTTAATCAATTTTATTGATTTACCATTGGTTTACTCTTACATATTTTTTTTTTGGAATACAATGTCATGTGTGTTTATGCTTCACTAGTCCCCAACCAAAGCTCGAGGGCCATCACACTCTCAAATTAATTCTTTCTACCCAGTCCACCCCCTCTTACCATGCTCTTCTACTCACTACTATATTTTTCACAAAATCTAAGAATTATTTTTATTGTATTTTGTTAGTTTATTTGTTTTTGGTTATTTATATGCCAGATATAAATAAAACCTTCCTAACTTACTTTACTTACCATAATCAACCAAGGCTCTATACATGCTATCAAAACAGGCAAGATTTCATCTTTTTCAAGAGCTCAGTAGTATTCTATTGAATGTGTACTACAACTTTATCCAGGCATCTGTTGATGGGCATTTTGGTTGAATCCATTTCTTGGCTGTAATAAATAAATCTGCTGTGAACATAGAGGTGCTTATATACTTTTGAATTAGTGTTTTTATATTCTTTGAATTGATACCTAGTAGTATTGCTGCATCATATGGCATTTCTTTATTTAATTTTTTTATTGAGGTAGTGCTGATTTATAACACTATATATGATTCCAAGTATCAAGTCACACCTCTTCGGGT
The DNA here is from genome assembly GCA_019455555.1 of Galemys pyrenaicus. Taxonomy (NCBI): domain Eukaryota; kingdom Metazoa; phylum Chordata; class Mammalia; order Eulipotyphla; family Talpidae; genus Galemys; species Galemys pyrenaicus. The sequence goes on from JAGFMF010011574.1 coordinate 13,994,168, forward strand.
GTGTGTTGTCACATCATGCTCAGCACCAAAACACCAGTTTGTTTTCTTTACTTATATTTCACAAAAGAGTAAAAGAGTAAAAAAATCCAATAGCTATCCTTTACTTTCAGACTTATTTCACTTACCATGATGTTGTAAAAGACACAGCTTCATCTTTGTAATAGCTAAGTAGTATTCTATTGAGTATGTATACCACATTTCTTTACCTAGTCATCTGTTGATGCTCATTTAGGTTGATTCCATGTCTTGGCTATTTTGAACAATGCACATAAACATTGGGGTGCATAAATCTTTTCATAATAGTGTGTTCACATACTTTAGCTAATTACCTAGGCGTGGTATTGCTGGATCATACAGTGCTTCTATTTTTCATTTTTTTAAGTAAGCTCTATATCACTTTCTATAGAGGTTACTCCAATTTACATTCCTTTCAATAGTGTCCATGGTCCTTTTTTTGCCACAATCTGGAAACACTTGTTTCCTGTCTTTCTGATATAGGCTATTCTCACTGCTATAAAGTGATATCTACTTGTGTTTGCATTTACCTAGTATTAAATGACCTTGAACATTTTTTTTTTCAATTTGTCTGTGGGTCATCATATCTTCTTGGAGAAATATATATTCAGGTTTTCCCATTTTTTAAATTGAGTTTATTTTTGTTGTTGAGTTCTATGAATTTTTCATATATTTTAGATATTAATCCATTGTTGGATGTATGGTGTGCAAACACCGTCTCCCAATTAGCTTGTCTTTCTGTTTTTGTGTATTTTCTTACTGTTCAAAAGCATCTTAGTTCCATATCTTTATTTTTGTTTCCCTTGCTGCTGGGGTTGAATCCCCAAATACATCTCTGAGGTCAATGTCTACGTATTTTATGATTTCAGGTCTTATATTAAAGTATTTAATCTGTTTTAAATTAATTTTATATATGGTGATAATTACCTAGTTTCTTCTTTTTCTTTTTTCTTCTTCTTTTCTTTTCTTTTTTTTTTTTGTATGTGCTTGTCTATATTTCCCAATATCATTTGTTGAAGAGGCTTTCCTTTCTCCATTGCAAGGGTTTGGTTCCTTTGTCATCAAGTAATTGTCTATAAACAGATAGGTTTATTTCTGAACTCTCTATTCCATTGCTCTGTATGTCTATTTTAGTTACTATTATTTTGTGTATGAATATGTATATATATAATTGAATATAATATATTTAAACTTCATTTTAAAAATGAATATAGTATACATTTTGTAGTATAGTAAGTTAGGGATCATGATACCTCATTTTAAAAATAAAGAAACACAAATATGAAAAGATAGTCCATGTTAGAAGAACATGCTTTGTTAAAATGACCATATTACATAAAGCAATGTCTAGATTCAATGCAATACCTATCAAAACCTCAATGGCATTTTTCAAGGAAATACAATAAATAATTCTAAAATTGGTAAGAAGACACAAAACAATAATCTTGAGAGAAAAGTAAAAAAACATTTCTTACTATTTATTATTTTTTACTATTAAGTCTGTAATCCACATTGACTTACTCTTTGTATAAGGTGTGAGACTTAGGGCTTTGTTTCCCTGTTTTTGCCAATGTCTTCATAGTTGTTTCAGTGCCATTTCTTGAAAAGTCTCTTTCTCCCACTGAATTCCTTTTCACCTTTGTCAAAAATTAAAAATTAAATGGGCGTGTTTGTGTGGGTTTATTTCGGGTTTCTTTATTCTAGCCTATTCCTTTAGTTTATATGTATAGCCCTCAAAAAATTCCACATTGTCTTTATTACTTTATTATAAGTATTGAAATCAGGTAGGCTAATTTCCTCTTGACTTTCAGGAAGAGATTATGTAGAATTGGTGTCGTCTTTCATAAGATATAAATAAGATGGCTCTCCAATGAAGCCACCTGGGATATCACATTTATTTGGTGGAGATTTTCTAATTTTGCTTAATAGTTTTTGGGGGTTATTAAAATTATTTCAAATTGTGAGTTTAGATAGTGTCACTGTTATCAAATGTATGTGCACAGAGTTGTTTGTCATATTCCTTTTCGTTGTCTGCAGGGCCCATAGTGATGGTCTATATCATTCCTAGTGTTAGTCATTTATGTCTTCTTCCCTTTTTCCTTTGTTAATCTTGTTGGAAGTTGTTAATTGTATTCTTTTCAAACTACAAGCTCCTTGTTTCATTGATTTTCTCTATTGTTTTCAATTTATGGATTTCTACTCTTTTATCTTTTTAATTTCCTTCTGCTTTCTTTGTTTCCTCCTCCCCCCCTTTTCTAATTTCTTCAGGTGGTACCTTAGATTGCTGATTTAAGACTTTCATTTGTTCTAATATATACATCTAGTGGTATAAATTTCCTTCTCGGTACCTCTTTAACTATGTATCACAAATACTAAAGTTTCTTTTTCATTTTGTTCAATTTTTGTAAAAATTTCTCTTGAGACCTACTCTTCAACTGATTATTTAAGTGTTTTGTTTAATTCCCAGTGTTCAAAGATTTTCTTATCATTTTTCTGTTACTGATTCCTACTTGAATGAGCTTGTATTGGAGGATGTATCTACATGGCAAGAACACCTCACAACTCATGAGCTTGGTAAGGGCAGACTGTCTTAAAGCAACTATTTTTCTAGCACTGGGTCTTAGTGCAATAGATGCAGCATAAATGTTGAATGAGTGAGTAGTCAAGTTTAAAAAATGGGATGTATGTGAATTGGCAGAAGAAAAAATAATATTATAATCTAATAAAATAAAGTTTATTAGATAGGACTCCTACCTCAGAGTATAATTCCTATTTCACTGAAATCTGAGGCTAGAAGCCCTTTTTGTTGTTGTTTCTTTTATTCTTGTTATTTTACCTCATTACATAGTATATTTGACTAAGGTAAGGATTTTGATCCTTCAAAGGTAGGTCTGGAATACACTTGAGCCCAAGAGTTTCTCATTTCCTATTGTTCAGATTATAGCAAATAATATAAGTTACCAATTGAGGCTGTGAAATCTAACTCTGTAGAGATCCTTAAAAAGACTAGAATTTTAGCAGTCTGGTACAGATTGGTAGATGTTGGTCCTTACCTGAAGCAAAGAGAATTTGGTCTACCATAGTTTTTGTATGATTTATGTACTGAAGATGGTCCAGAGAATTTAAAAATAATTTTAAAAAAATAATTGGTTTTGACTTTGTTGTGGTATTTGTTACAGTTCCTACCCAACTAGAACTGACAAGATCTAAAAATCAGATTTACAATTATTTGCTTTATTCTCCATGATCCTGCTGTTTGGTAGTTACAATGTGTCAATTTTGCAGAAATAGCTTCCTAACAGAAATGTGGACATTCATTATTCTCCAACGCAAGACTCTTCAGCTCTCAGCTTCTTCCTGACACTGCTCATATTTTGAGACAGGAGTACCCACCTTCTCAAGGATGTGTCCGCCTCTAAGCAAAGCCTAGTGAGGACTTGTGTGAAATTAAGTTTACATCACTTGTACCAGGAGTGCATGTGTCTCTGATGAATTTGTGTTCACATAACACCTTCTATATTGGTAGATCCTAATCAGCATATTCCACTTAAGCTAGGATAGAAACAAATCAAAGAAAGCACTTCAACCCCTCATTGGAGAAATAAACCGTGAAGGTGACATCATTACCTACTGTTCAGGTGATGGGAGGAAATTTACCTCATTTCAGGATTCATTTGCCTTCCTTTGGGTTTTCTAATTGAATTTTCTTTTATTTTTTGAATGTGGTGAAATTCACATGTTGCAAATTTTGCCATTTCAAAGTTTACATTCACAGAGTTGTGCAACCATTACTGCTGTCAACTTCCAGAATGTTTTTGTTCTCCCAAAGGAAACTTCTTGTGCTATAAGCAGTAGCTCCACATTCCCCTGCCCAAACATATCCCCTTCAGTCCCTGGCGACCACTACTCCTCATTTTGTCTCTGTAGATTTGCCTGTTCTGGATGCTTCATATAAATGGAATCATGCCATATGTGGTCTTTGATGTCTTTTTTTTTATTTTGAAGAAAGATTTATTTTATGAAAACAAGACCTGGGGTGTAGGCCAGAGTATGAGGGGGGTGAGATGACTCCCCAGAGACAGAGTGGGGAGCAGAACAGGCAGACACACTGAAATACACTGCTCAGGGGATCAGCAGGCAAGATAGGAGAGGTCTGCTGTGCCATGTGAGTCACCTCCCTGGCCAGAGGCAGGGATCGAACTCATGCTGCAGTGGCTGCGGATACCTTCATAGTGTGGTAGCTAACCCCTTGTGCCACCACGGAGACCTCTGATGTCTTTCTCTGATAATGTTTTCAAGTTTATCCTTATTTTAGGTTTTATCAGTACTTTATCCCTTTTTATGCATGGATAATATTCATTAGTATGGATAGATCACATTTTGTTTATTCATCAGCTGATAGACATTTGGATTGTTTTATCATTTGGCTATTGTAATTCCATTGTAGATATTGTTGTAGAGGTATCTGTTTTAGACCATTTTCAGTTCTTTTGGATATATATCTAGAAGTAAAAATTTCTGGATAAGTAATCATTCCATGTTAAACTTACCGAAGAATAGTGACTGTAGCATCCTACATTTCTCCTAGTGATATATTAGAATTCCAATTCTCCATACCTCCCCAACCATTTATTTTATAGTTTTTGTTTGTTTTATTATAGCCACCATAGTAATTGTTAAGTGTGGTTCTCATTTCCATTGCCCTGATAACTAATGAAGTTGAACATTTTTGCATGTGCTTATTGGTCATTGATTTTCTTCTTCAGATAAATGTCTATTCAAGTTCTTTACCCTTCTGCTGTTGAGTTGTTTGGAGTATTGATAAATTCTGAATACTAGACGCTCATGATTTGTTTGCTTTTGAGTATTGAGTTTTTATTATTTTGTTTTCTATTTAAAGACACTTCAGTTTGTATAGTATATAATTCATAAAGTACATAATTTTATTTTATTTTTAAATTATTTTATTTATGCATACAAGAGTTGGGATACAGGCCATAGATGCAGGGGGTGAGAGGATTCACCAGAAATAGAGTGGGGAGCAGAACAGGCAGATCTATGAAATACACTACTGAGGGGAGCAGCAAGCAAGACAGGAGAGGTCTGCTGTGCCATCTGGGTCCCCTCCCTGGGGATCGAACTCTCATTGCAGTGACTGCAGAAGCCCCACAGTGCAGTGCTTAACACTTTGAGCCACCAGGGAGGCCCCATAATTTTATTTTTATATGTTAAAATATATATATGCACATAGTTGATATCTTCATTAATTTTTAAAAATTGTATTGAAGTAGCATTGGTATATATGAAGCTTATCGCACCACACCCACACCAGGGAACCCATAGTCCTCTACTATAGCCCACTGGGACCTTTCCCTCTCTTACTTCCTGCTTTCCCCTCCCACTCTAGTATTCCCAGTTTTTACATATTTCTAGGGTTTCTTTTTGGTTAGATTTTGTCTGACCCTTTGTTTGTTTCTCTATATTCCAGATGTAAGTGAAACAATCCAGTGGTTGTTTTTCTCCTTCTGACTTATTTCACTTAGCAAAATCCCCTCCAGCTCCATCCCTGTTTCACAAATAGCATAAGTCCATCTTTTTAATATGCATACATAGCAGTCCATTGTGTGTGTATGTACCACATTTTCTTTATCCATCCATTCTTGGATATGTAGGTTGGTTCCTTAACTTGGCTATTGCAAATAGTGATGATGAACATATATGAATGCACGTAGTCCTTTGAAATAACGTTTTAGTGTTCTGTGGGTAGATACCAAGGAGTGGAAGTCCTGGGTTATATGGTAGACTTATTTTTAATATTTGAGAAAACTCAAAATATTAACCTTCCGTTGGGTCTGGACCAGTCTACCTTCCTACCAACAGTAAAAGAGGTTTCTTTTTACTCTACACCCTTGCCAACACTCACTTTTTGATATGGACCATTCTCATATGTGTGATATGATTAGATATGTAATTTGTAAATACTTTCTCTCATTTTGTTGTTTGCTTTTAACTTTCTTGATAATGTCCTCTGATGCAGAAATATTTTTTAATTTTGATGAAGTTCAGTTTATTGGTTTTATTGTATGCCTGTGCTTTGGTTGATATATCCAAGAAACACTGCCAAAATCAAGGTCATAAAGATTTACTCCTATGTTTCCTTCTAAGATGCGTATGATTTTAACTCTTATATTAGGTCTTTAAGTCATTGAGTTAACTTTTGTTAATATTGTAAGGGCCCAACTTCATTCTTTTGCACTTGGAAATCCAGTTGTTCCTACACTTGCTGAACAGACTATTCTTTCCTCATGTAATGTCTTGATACCATAGCCAAGGGTCCACTGGCCATAGACATATGGTTATATATCTGGGCTATCAATTATAGTCCATCTACATATATATGTTCTTATGCTAGCAGCATACCATTTCTATTTATATCATTTTACATTAAGCTTTAAAACTACAAAGTGTAAATTCTTTAACTTTTTTCTTTTCCAAAATTGTTTTAGCTGTTTGGGGTCATTGGCAATTACATATAAATCTTAGGATAACTTTTTCCATTTCTGCTGAATAACCTGTTGTGATTTTGCCTAATTGGTTTGGTCAGAACTTCCAGTAAGTTCGTTGAATAGAAGTGGTGAAAGCAGGTGTTTTTGTTTTGTTCCTGATCATAGAGAGATACCTTTAAATCTTTCACTTTGTGTATGATATTAGCTGTGGGTATTTCATAAATGCCTTTATTGTATTATGTAATTTCCCTCATGTTCTTAGTTTGCTGAATACTTTTTTCATGAAAAGGTGTTGAATTCTGTCAAATGCTATTTCTGAGTAAAATGAGGGGACTGTGTGATATTTTTTCCTTCATTCAACTAATATGATTCATTATATTGATTGATTTTTGTATGTTGATCCACCCCTACATACACAAAAAATACTGTTGAATTTGGTCTACCACTATTTTGTTGAAGATTCTCTTTTAAAGAAACAGCAAAATGTAATATATCTACTCTTCTCTTGACTCCTTTTTTTTCTTCTTACTATTCTGAGCCAAAGCAAATATTTGTGTTTTCTTCACCATTTTCTCAATGTCTTTGAAAATAAATAGTGTCCAAACCACCTATAGATGATAGAAAACTATAAATGGCAAATGGCATTTTTATCCAACATTTTTGTCCATGAGAAAATTATTAAAGTTCATTCAGAATAGTCTTTTCTTCCCCAAAGAAGAAGGAAAGTTAGGAAAATAATGTTCATTAGTATTTCAACATTCAACATGGGCAAATCAGGCACCCCAGTAGAGTGTTTTTATAGACACTCGTACACTTTTCATCACCTGAAGTCTTTTAAATCCACTCCTATTTTAAAAGTTTCCAGGGAAGGATTTTTCTATGGATAGCAAGACTTGGGTAATAATAGTTCTGTGGTCTTGTTCTGTAGCCATAATGTCTTCCAGTAATTGGGTCAGGGGAATATAAATTATTCATGGAAACCAGATAGAGTCAGTATGGCAGACTAAACTGACTCAGAGAGAACTTTTCCAAATGCTAGGTGAAATATGAACAAAGAAAGCCTTTCAATACAAATTACCTTCAAAAGAAAGACAAGGAAACCTAGGTACCAGAAATGGAGAGACATCAAAGTCAGCAGGATAAGAAGGAGCTGAAGCCAAGGAGGCTGCATAGGGGTATCAGACATCATAAAAGGTTCATGGGTTGAAGGCTCAAGGATTAATGTAGGGAGAGGAGGTAAAACTGAAATCCCATGTGAGAAAGAACAGAACCCTATACATAAAGCTGCAAATGCTGTAGGACTGCAATTTTAATGAAACAGAAACCAGAAAAATTGTGCTCACTAGATTGACAAAGCAGAAATAAGTCATACTATGCACCCAGGGAAATAGTTAGAAGGATTATCCATTAGAAATGGAAAACCTGTATTTACATGTAAGGTCCAATTTTAAAGTATTCCCAGTCCTACAGCAACTATTAAGTTAGCATGATAATATAAAAATTGAGACCTATTTCATGACCCTGGGAAAGCAAAAGGAAAAATATCATTGCAGAATGATGCTATAACTGAAGCACACATAGTAAATGAATCACAGTAAGAGAGAGTCATTGGATACTACAGACACTTTTTAACTCCTAAGAACTGAAGGTGCAGAGTGTCTGAAAGGGTGTGGAAGAGTGACAAAAGAGGATGTAGAAATCAAAAGATCCAAGAGTAGGGTAGTATATAAAGAGAGGTAGATTGGAGAAAAATAAATTTTATAGACATAAAAGGAGAGTAATTTATTTTTAAAGATTTATTTATGCATACAGGACCTGGGGTACAGGCCAGAGGTGTGGGGGATGAGAGGATTCACCAGAGATAGAGCAGGGAGCAGAACAGGCAGATCCACCAAAATACACTGCTGAGGGGAGCAGCGGGCAAGGCAGGAGAGGTCTGCTGTGCCATGTGGGTCCCCTCCCTGTCTGGGAATAGAACTTGTGCTGCAGGGGCTGTGGATGATTCATAGTGTGGTGCTTAACCTCTTTCACCACCAGAGAGGCTCTTAAAGGGTAGTAATGTAAACTTTAAAATGCTGATCAGTTTAATAGAAATTTAGATAAAGCCAAGGGGTGAGAGAAGATAGAAAATGTAGAGAAGATTTAACTGTGGAAGATAGAATCATATATGTATGCATTTAGGTGCATACATATAAATGAAGCTCTTGGACAAGAAAAAGAATTGGGGAGAGGCAGTATTCAAAGTGTTTTCCATAAGTAAAAATAAACAAACACTTGAGTTATTATAACTTTCCAGATCTGAGCAGCTGAACAAGATATAAAAACAAATTCACACTTAGTCATACAAAGCATTACAATGAAATTGCAGAACATCAAACACAAAGGGAGTCCTTGTGAAAACAGCCATAAGAATAAGACAAATTATCTGCAAAAAACTAGCCTTCTAAATGGGTAGACAATACAAAAGAAAAGAGCCACAAAGAAAACATAAAAAATATAAAATAAATTATATCATTTAGACATATTTTAAAACATGCTTATGTAATTGTGAATGCATACAAAATAGAGAACAAAAAAAAATTTATTTTCTCACAGTTTCAGAGGCTAGAAACCCAAGTCAAGGTGTCGGCAGGGTTGGTAACTTCAGAGAGTTCCTTATGCCATGTAAATGGCCACCATCTTCCTCCATCTTCATGTGGGTCTCCCTCCTGCATGTGCCGATGTCCTAATCTCTTCTTATAAGGACACCAGTCAAATTGGATTAGGGAGCACCCTTGTTACCCCATTTTAACATAATTACCTTTTGAACAACTTTATCTCCAAACACAGTCCCATTCTGGGGTACTAAAGGATAGTTCTTCAATGTGTGGATTGTGGGAGGGACACAATTGAGCCCATAATAGAGGCCACTGGCAAACATTAGTACATCAAAAATCTCTTCGGGTACAAGCAAAGTGACTCACTGGTATTAAGAATTCAAAGCCCACTGGGCCATTTTTCAGCCCATCCCTCTGATTTACAGAAATACCAGCTGTCCTCCAGGAGAGAGCTCTCTATTTCTTCAAAGCACTAGTTACCATGGAAGAATCATTTCAGAAAAGGCAGAACAGTCTCCCAATCCCTGTGTTTTAGAAGAAAACTCAACTTGATTTTCTTTGTGGTTCAAAATATACGTCCAGTTCTACAGAAAGCACCTGACTCTTGCCATTGACAGTTTACCTACTGGGGCAAAGGAGCTCCAGGTGGGATTGGGGTTTTTAAGTAATTTACTATAGAAAGAGATGATTCTTTGCAAAAGCATTCTGGGAAGCCAAGGGTTTGCCTGGTATGAAAGGGCACTTGTAGTACACTTCAGTTAAGAGGAAGGCAGGGTTCAGAGGCATTATGTACAGACAGACTGAATACAGAGCCTTTTAGGAGTGGGGGCAGTGCACTCAAAGTGTCAAGATAGCATCTACTGTAAATAATGGGGCAGCTTGTGAAACTGGACATTTTTCTGGATGGGGGGAAGCTTTTCTTCCTGTCTGTTTTATTTTACAACCCGAAGTCATTCAGCGAGTACCTTTGAGATGTGTGTGTGTGAATTAGAGACTGACTGTTTGATTTGCCCACAGGATGAACGAGCGTGACCGCCTGTTAAAGCGGCTCAGCAGGAAGACGCCCCCCACGCTCTTCCGGGGCAGCTCTCTTCAGCAGAGTGTCCCCCGTAAGTAGTCACTGTGCCCAGGGCCCACTGCGGTCAGAAGACCCCAACTCATGCAGGGAGGGCGGGAAGCTTAATTAAAGCATGGGTAGTGCTAGTAGGGAAAGAGACAGCTGCCAAGCCAGAGCCCCACATTTGGAAGTGGAATTCATGTATTTGGCCTGAGGCAAGTACAGCTTGAAGGTAGGTAATTCCCTAGGACCCAATCAAATGCCTGAATGACAAAATCCTTAAACTTAAAATCCTGATGTGGTTAAGATCCTCTGTCAGCCTCCCAATGGGTTTTCTAGGATTGATATGATATTACTTTTAAATTGTTTCCCCCAAAGATAGAAATATGCACGGTTTTATTTAATATTAGCATATTAATTAAATCAGTGACAGTCACTGGGTAAAAGAAATCCTCTGTCCTTTTCCAAAGAAGACCCCCACTTATCTAACTTTGGTGTCCCTCCTTTGAACACTAGATACCTGGTCAGATTCCTGCCGTGGAGCCTGACCCAAGAAGGGGCCTGTGGGGATGTACAGAACCCAGAGGAGCAGAGGTCAAGAAGCTGTGAAAGGCAGATGGGGCGATGTTGCTCACAGAGGGTTGTGGGCTTATCTTTTAGCAGTCTAGCTACCTGGATTCAGCTGAGTGCCATTAGATCTAGATTTCCTTTGTTCTTGTCAACTACCTTCCCAAGGCCTGAGGACTGTTGGCTTGAGATCTGCAGGCCCCTAGTTCTGCCTCTCTGAACCCCAGTTCTCGCCAGCATGTACTCCCTCTTTGTACACACATGCAGTCTCTTCAGCCTTCTCGCTTTCTTTTCCTGTCCTGAGGAGTTAAGAGGAAACAATTGATAGACCTAAAAAGTCTAGGAAAAGTAAAGAATTATTGTACTGAGGTGTCTGTCAGGTGGTAAAAGATCTATGTTGAGTTCACTTGAGCTCCACCTATAATGGATCTTCACAGACTTTCCCAACCGAGAGAGGTGGAAGGGGGTGGAGCATCATCATCTTTCAGTCAGCAGCCCCCTCTCCTCACTTTCCCATGTGGAATGTCAGTGTGGCATAGGGAGACTGGGGCCAACACCAGGTGATGTTTCCTGTGCCTTGTATCCTTTAATTCTCCATCCCCAAAAGGCAAGTGGCATCAACCTCAAGAGTACATTCTGGAGCACTGGTCAGTTCAGTCACCGGCCTGGTGACATCTGCAGAGTCTGGATGGCATCTGAGGTCTTTGTGACAGAAAGGTTGAATCAGGAGACTTGATGGGGAAGTCCAAGGGGTGAGGTCTGTAGGGCCCCACCTTTAGAATGGGCTGCCTGGAGTCCTTTTTGGTGACTTGGGTCAAGTTACTCAAGTCCTCTTTTCTACATCTGTCAAGTGGAAATGATAGACTCTGCCTGGGGTTATTGGGTAGACTGAATGAGATCATATATACAAGGGGCCAGACTAGTGCCTGCCAATGTGAAATCCAATAAATAAATATTAGGGATCATCCTCATCATCACCTCTACTGCTTTGCCACTACTTGTATAATGGGGAAACTTACTCATTTTTCTAAAGTTCTATTTTCCCCTCTAGAAAAGTGATAATCTACATCTTCTACGGTCTTTGTGAGGCTTCATGGTATGTGCAAAGTTCCTTCTCTACACTGGGCACAAAGAACACATGCTGATTCCCTAAACTGCACTGCTCATGGTGGGGGGCGGGGCTGGGGGCTGCATTGCTGCCCCAATAAATGTTTCAAAATAGTCATAGAAATGAAATACACACACACACACACACACACTGTGAGACCACAGGTCAAGTAAGAACTTTTTTGGGAGAATATTAAATGTTTTGAGACAGCTACTAAATGTTGTGTTTTTAACTCAGTATTTTGAAGGACAAAAAACAAATCTGTTGAACATGTACAAAAAATCAAAAAGCTTCTGAAAATCATAGCATGTTTTAAAAACTCAGTGACTAATAGTGACAATTTAGAAGTCTGAATGTTTCTGATAATAACTATAGAGAAGGCTGTAAGCAGACTTCTGCATAGCTTGTACCAGCCTCTACATATTCCTCCTTGAGCCTCCCTTTAGCTATCTTGACTTCAGTCTTCTGAAAAAGCCAGAAAGAAAAACCTAAATCTAATCTTGGTAGCACTTTTGGTTCAGTCTGGGCCACCAACACACAGCATTTATAGCTGATCAGTGTTTCTTACAGAGTGTAACCCTCTTGGTCCCTATGATCTTCCCCATTTCTTTTGCTCTTTGGGGATCTTTTTCCAGACGAGGAACTGCTACTTTCATTAGATGTTAATCAGAGCTCATATTTGACGAAATGCTACTTAAGGGGATTTTTATTCCCAAATAATGAAAAAAGGGTATAATTTTATGGATTTCACCAAATGTTCTCCCAGAAAAATAAAGTAACAGGAATTGATCTACCCTTCCATCTCCTTCCACGTGTCCCATTCTGCCCCCAGATTCAGGCTGAAATCAAGTATTTAGGAAGCAGCTATATAAACAGGCCAGTCAGGGAAAGTTTCAAGTAGGGTCCATTGAAATGCGCTTTCTTCAGGCCCTATCATTACATTCTGACTGTCAGGACTTCCTAAAAGATTAATGAACGTGGGCATGCAAAGAGCTGGAAGCTTCCTCTGAGTTCCCCATTTGGGTACAAATGGCAGTTAAATGTTCAGTAGGAAAAACTGGTAAGCTGATCATGCATCTTTGTCAGACTGAAGGGTACAAGCAGGTGGTTACTAGGAGTGATTACAGTCCTTTATGTCCCGCTAAAACTTCTTCCAGCGTGGCTTAACTCCCGTCAGGCTTAGATTCTGAAAGGAAGATTTTTCATCTGAACCAGGGAGACACCCTTGCCCCCAAGAGAGAACCCTACCAGACCATCACTTTTTGTTTTTCAACTGTAAAGTCCTCTAAGTGTCAGTTAAGAAAATATGAGTGCACAAAAGTTTGGGGACAAGATGTTAGACACCTCCAGTGGGGATGCTGAAACCCCAGTTGGTAGCGACCTCTGGGTGCCCTACTTACCCCGGGAAAGAGATTTGCTTACTGGACCAGAAGTTCTGTCTGCCTTCTCTTCTAATGCACACCTTGAAACCCTTCCCAGCCTGAGTCAGCTAGTGGTCCCACAGTAAGGCCTTTATGCCAGCGAGACAAACACTAGCCGAGGCAAATACAGTTACAAGCTGAAGAAATACCTGCCGTCGGCCTCTGAGCAGGTACAGGCGCGATGTCAGTGAAACACAGAGTAAATGAAAGGGAAGGTTTTTGCCCTTTTCATTTGAACAGAGAGTAGACAATTCCAAATGCTAAGCTATCGTTTCCAAAAGCACATACCCAAATATTTATTTTTACTTCTCAGCAAGTTTCTTTCTTCCCTCCACCAGTCCCTTTACCTCTCTCCTCAAAAAAAATAAAATAAAATAAAATAAAATTGGTAGCAGTTGTTCTGTTTGGACTGATTGTTGAGACAGGCTTCCTTCTTTTCTGGCATCAAGGTAGACATCTCACCTGTTGGGGCCAAGGAGAGGGTCTGTGCCTGGGGTATGGTTAGCCAAGGAAAAGCCCTGGGGCCCATATGGAGGGCTGGAGCTGTGAGAATCTGGACCCCACCTGGCCCAGGCTATTTAGTTTACAGAAAAGCGAACTAGGAAGACCTAGAGTTCACAGTCCCTTGGCCAAGTCATTCCTTCTTGCCCCTAGTGCCTCAGGCCCTGGGCCCAAGACCAACAAGAAAGCCGGGGGGCGGGGGGAGCCAGCAGAGCAGGCAGGGAAGGTTTTCTTCAGGGTGGAGGGCTCAGTAGTCATCTTCTGCCATCAGAATTCATGAGGTGATCTTACAAGGTGGCTCTGTTATGGAGTCAGCCATTTCTGTCCACTTGGGTGGCACAGGCACAGCAGACCCCCAGTCAGTGGGACCACCATTCCAGCAGCAAATTGGATCCAAAATCAACTGCTGTGTGCCCCCAGGAAAACATCAGATGTTCACAGGAAACAATCCCTTTAAGAGGTGAGAGAATGAAGATTGTCCAAGTTAACCACAGTACATAAACTTATTACTGAAGGAGACAGTGTTATTTGCTAGACTTTGCTTTGAAATATCTCAAGGAAAGGTGTCTGCTCTAGGAATGCAATAAAAACAGCACAAAGAGCACCCTGTGCCCAGGTGAGCATGATTGTAAGGCAGGGAGGCAGGGCACCAACAACAAGGGTTCTTCCTCCCTGTTCATCTGAGATCAGGCATCTCAGTGAAAATCTAAATGCTCACAGGGCAGCAAAGGTGGGAAGAGGTGTTTACTGTTCAGATCCCAGGAAGCCTCTATACAGCCGTGAGACTCAAAGCAAAGCCTTCTTGTGTGGAGTGAGGAAGTTCAAGTGCACTGGATCCAACCCAAACTGGTACCAGCCAACAGCAAGCACTTGGCACCCTTGGAGCCTCCCTCACCAGACGTGTTGCTACGTTCCTGCTCAGGGACACCGTCTATGCTCAAGCCCAGCTGGACGGGCCTCATACTGGCCTAGGGCTGCCACGTGGTGGGGCTTTCTGGCTTGTGGGTTTGATTTTGTTAGAAATGGAGATGACTTAGTTTACAAAAGTCCCCAAGTGTGCTACCTCTCTGCTCTTCTCCTCAGGTCCACTCTTTCCCCCAGTGGCTTCACTGCCCTAAGTCCAGCCCAAGTTCACAGTGGGCTCTGCTGCAGAGAGGCCTCACCTTGCAGGTGACCCTCTCACACCTCTGGCTCTCTCAGGCAGTGGTGGGAAGGCCTGCTCTCTGGAGGAGCTGGAAAACCAATGCAGGGCCAGAGAAGTCACCCTTGAGCATCTTCTCTAGAAGCCCCTTCCTTTTCCCCATCCCCATGAATACTCTCTTCTGCATTGTATATCTCTCTATTTCAGAAACTCTTCTTTAACAATCAAAGGTCTTAGTAAAGTAACTAACCATCAGAAGTTGCACATGACACCATCCCTGCCTGTTTTTTTCTCGTTGTAAAGCCTGTGACAATGAATGAACAGCTCCTTTGAAAAGTCACCAATATGCATGTATGGAAGTCAAAATTGTTAGGCTTTTTACTGTGTTGTCTTTGGGTCAGAATATCTAACCAAGCTGTGGAACTTTTTTTATATTCCCAGCCCAGAAGGTTAACTGACAGAGAGGAAGTTTCATGAATGTTCCTTCTGTGGGAAGGAAAGAAAGCCCCACTTTGGGCTCATGAATGCTAAAGCTCTCTCCAAACTGGAAATGCAGGAGAGCCTGGGCTGGGCAGCCACGCTGCCTGGGTTAGGCTCCCAGCTAGATCTGTGGCCCCAGGTAAATCATGAAATCACCCCATGCCGCAGTTTCCCCATCTATGAACAAGGAAGAATGCTATCACCTGCATCATAGAGTTGTTGGCAAGAATAAATGTACCATTTGTGTATAGTGCATTGAACAGTGCCTGATACACATAGTCTTTCATAAGTGTTGTCTGCTATTATTACTGTCACCCCATCATTTTTATTATAACAGATTAAAACAATAAGCCTTCCTGTGGCCATAGGACCAATCACTAAATCCCTCTTGATTTTATCTTGTGGTCATTTTACTTAAACAAAAATAAATCTCTTACTAGCAGTCCAAATCAGTCCTGTTGAGGAACAGGAGCCCTTCAAGTATCACACTCACCTTGCCAGCTTTCACTATTAGCATCGTGTGTGTTTCCTGGCTTGTTTACTGCATCATAAATTACCCAGCCAGTCTGCAGCTTCAGGCAGATTGGGACACTTCTGGAGCAGAACAGCTTGCCTTTCCTCTGATTGGTGGTGGGAAAGTGCCGGCGTAGGCCAGTTACCCAGGATTTACGCTTGGTAGACCGAGCTCAGATGTAGTCCCCCAAAGCAGGAGGTTGCCCCTCTGCGCCATCTCATCTGAGCCTCAGCTTCAACAGCCAGAACCTCCGGAGGCTGTCCAGTCAGGCTGCATCCTAGCACCACACCACACTTTGCCCACTTGCCTCTGAGGCACCTGGATTCAGGTCCCACCTCTCTAAGGCAGATGAGGCCACAGTGTCATCACTTGGGACCATTGACCAAAAAAGTAGCTTCTTGTAAACCTACTGTGCTCCTGGATTCTCCTCCTAACCAGTTCCTCCTGTTCCTTCTCTTTCAGATGGATATGCCTTCTCTCAAGAAGAGCATGGAGCTGTTACTCAGGAAGAAATAGTCCGCGCTTATGACACTACCAAAAAGAAGTGTAGGAAGAAATAAGACATGAGTTTTCCTGATCAAGTTTAGGAAAGATGCAGTTTGTTGCACCCAGTGTTAACACATCTTAAAGGAGACTGGTGTCAGCAGCCAAAACACCGGAAAACACATTTCTGTGGCCTTAGCCAACCAGTTTGTTAGTTATATATTCCCTCCCAAACCTGGAGTATATACCACAGGGGAAGCCATTTTCCCCCTTCCA
Source organism: Galemys pyrenaicus (assembly GCA_019455555.1). Classification (NCBI taxonomy): domain Eukaryota; kingdom Metazoa; phylum Chordata; class Mammalia; order Eulipotyphla; family Talpidae; genus Galemys; species Galemys pyrenaicus. Next base: position 14,010,834 of record JAGFMF010011574.1, read on the forward strand.
ATTTGTCTGCAGTGCTTGGCCTAATTTTTGTTTATGTTGTTACAAAGCATTCAACTGTGCTCTGTGAGGTGTGAAATTAAAAACATTATGTTCCACCAATATTTAAACATCAGTACTAGTTGTTCTGGGAGAAAAGTAAAAGGGTTTTATGTTGCGTGAGAAGCCCATCTTGTGGAATTGCAGTGGGGACACACTGACTTCCTGTTTTGTTAACACAGATTAAGTCCACTGGGCAGCATGTAAACTTCACTTTAGGCAGGTTGCCACCTTGCTTTGATTCCTATTTTGTTTGTATGAGATTGGCATAAACTTCTTGATTGCAATGAAATCACACACACACAAAATGTATCTGATGGTAAACATGAGGACGTCTATTTGAACCTCCTAGCCACATTACCAGCAGAGAAAGTCAGTTGGTGTTCCACGAGTCTGCTGCCCTCCACAGGGGGTATTCCAGCCCCCCATCCAGACCTTCTGCATGGCTGGCCACTGTGCCCAGTGCATGGCGACTGGTGGGCAACCAACCCAAACCTGTACTCACTCCTGCACCAGCAATGGATGCAAGAAATCCCTTCTCCCACCACCCTTTTCCTTCTGTAACTACAGAGAAGAAACATAGTTCTTCTGCATCTCTATAAATATTTACCTGCTGCTTTCCAGTGACAGGGAAGTCTTCAGGTCAGGGTGGAGGCAGAACCATCTGGGCACCCCCTGCTCCGGTCTGCTCCTCAGTGCTCGTTTCCCCATATCCCAACCACTGGATCTTTGGCCTCCGCTTAAATTAGAACCCATGCTTGTGTTCTTGGCATTGGAGAGCATATTTTGGATTTTCACTGTTGGAAATGAATAGATTTCTAGCCTGTCTTCTCAATGAAGACTCGCACCTGTCACTCTAGAATCAGGGAGGAGGAGTATGAGCAGGTGGTGGACTAAGGGACCCCAAGGATCGAGGGGGCATGTGTCCTTTGAAGTAGAAAGCAAGAAGCAGGGGCACAGAGACACTGGGAGGAGGACTCAGAGGACATTTTCCACCAGATCTCCTCAGTAGAAGCTCTGAAAGCAAGCCCTGACATCCTGACAGTTGCCATGATTAGCCTAATGTACCCAGGACGTTAAAACAGGATGTTGACTTACAGTTTTAGTTGGAAAGAATTCCAAACATTTCAAGAAAATGTGCTCTTTTTTATATTGAAAAGGCTTCCTTTCTTTATCTAGTCAGTGTTAGTTGTCTGTGCCTCTAAATCTGAAATGTCCTGAGTCTAAGGCTAAGAAAGGAAATGCTGAGTCACTGACTGCAGAAGATGGAGTCCCACACTCTATATTTGGACAGACCTGGGATGCCTTCGGGCATGAATGTGAGCACCTGGAGCCCTTAATAAACCACCAGCCCAAAGGCTCTTTCTCTCCTCTCTGCTTTGGTTGCCAAATCAGATTTTGGGAGGGCTTAACATAAATACTTCTAGGCAGCTGTTAGTGGTTAAAATGGTGCAGTCCCTCTAGGAATGGCTGTGCTAAATTAGGAACTAAAACAATACTGCATTTGGCTTCCTAGTCCTTTGTTTTCAGAGTGTCCCCATTTTATTGAACACTGAAATAATTTAGAGTACGATGCATTGACTGAGAAAACTAATCCTTCTCTTATGGGGTGACTGTGAAACTGAGAGGGCTTGAGACGAAGCAGAGCAATGCAATTAACAGGTGAGACTCAGAACATTGTCATTCCTTCCTCCCCACAGTGATAAAACATTTTAAATATAAGAGAGCCCATCAAGATGAATCACTGAAGGACTATCATGCAAGAACTGCAATCTCCTCCCAAAAATCTGACTATAATTAACAAGGCAAAGTATGTATCTTTACTGAATCCCTAGAAAGATGGCCTAAATACAGAGAAAAAAATTAGAACTGAATGTGCATTAGGCATCCTGACTTTTGATTTCATTTGTGAACTAAGCTTATTTGTAAAGAAGGGACTCAAGCTCAATTTTTTTTTTTTTTTGTCAAGCATTTAGCTGTTTCTTGAGCTTGAAACCTGAATTAGATTTGTTAATTACAAAGTGTGTGTTCTTTGTTTGAGCCTTTTTATTTTTATCTTATTTTTGACATTAAAATAGTTTAAATTTTCTGGAATTTACTTATATTTTCTAATTTTTTTGAGAAGTAGACGAACAGCCTTTGCAATAACACGCACACAACAGAAGACAGTAGAAGGGATGCCTTTCTATTTATTCTCTTATGCAATTAAGCTATCTTGTAGCCAAATGACTAAATTGGGTTTCTAGGGGGAGCAGCTGTCACCACGTGTGATGAATAATATTTAGCCAGGGCCGACTCCGGGGCTGTGTCATTCGTTCTATCTTTAAATTGAGGTCAGTGTCACACACACACACACACATACCCTCCCCAGGGAGGAGGGTAGACTGGACTAAGTTGCATGCTCTGGCTATCATTTCAGTGAAAATGCCACATGGGACTTGTCACTATGCCATACAGTAAGTGACACACAAGCTGGCAGGTCATACTCGGTCAGCACTACATGGCCTGACTCTGGACTAAAGTGGCAGAATCCACTTAGGCGTGGTCATGGTCTAGTATTGCAAACAGAGTGCCAACTCTGGCTTGAGTTTCCCATTCCAGCTGACGCTGCAGAAGGAAAAGACCAGCTATTCCGTGTGTTTGGTCTGAATTCAGCTACTTGCTGGCCCACATCAGCGTGGCTGTGGAAACTGCACATCGAGAAGGAAGGGTGGGAGAGCAGAATAAACCAGCTTGGCTGTCTGGATTAGCACTTGACTGCTGACCAGAATGGACTTTGAAATAAATTTGGGGTGTAGCTGATGCATCTATTCTGTCTCTAGGCAAAATGCTGCAGACATCCTGACCTGTGTTACATTCTCCCATCTCCCAACACACATGCAAACGTGATGACCTTTTCCACGTAGTATAGCATACAGAACCTGTGCTGGGGAAAGCAGATGCTATTTCTTTTCACACTCACACAGTAATAGCCTAAACCATGAACCCAGCTTCAGCAGAGCATGGCTGAGAACTCTGTTGACGTTTTCTTTTCCTTGACAAGGCTTCAGGTCTTGCTGTAGGGAACTGGCAGTGAAAATCAGTAATAACTTGTCAAGAAACAGTGAATAAGGGAGGGGGAGGACGTGAGTATAGGTAAATAATGCCTGAAAATGCACAGGCATGTATATATTAACAGGTTGTAAGGTTGAAATTTTAAAAAGGAAAGCTATAGTCTATAATCTCCATTTGTTGTAACAGTGACTCATTATTTTTTTTGAACCGTGAGCAAGAGAATTTTCTATCATATTCCTATTCTTAGGGACTTATGTCTTAGCCCATAAGTTGAATAGAGTGTTTGCAAAACTGTGCTATAGGATAAGGTAGTCTTTGGTTTTGAACATGTGAAAGAACTGCACACATTTCAGCCAGGGTTTGAATTACTGCCCAGGGTCATTGTCCCAAAGTAATTCAAGGAGTGATTTAGCTTCAGCATTTGAAATGTAGCCTTCATCTCCTGGGATCCATAAAAAATGTGAACAGGGAAACTGTGGTTAAGCAGAGCCTGAATAATAACTTGGCAGAGAAGTGAGTTTTATCAAGTCAGAAGATGGCATACTTCTTCATAGTTCTTAAATGCTTTCTCCATGTAAATGTCTAAATTAGCAAATATAGAAAGTGGAGATTGTGAAAATAAAGCTTCTCACCCCACAGCCCCCCCCCCCAAAGGAAAGCAGGAATCAGTTGGCTTTGTGAGTGGTTCTTCATTGGCTCTAGGCAGTTGTTTGACTCAGTATCGCCTTGGGGGAGATAATTTAGCCTCCTGCTAGCCATTTTTCCTTCTTGAAGGGCATGGAGGACGAAAGGGTTTTCAGTGGATCATAGAGGTGAGATCCATAATGACGTTAAAAGTAGTCCCACAAGGAATACACCTGGAATACTCAACTTGATGTGCTGTACTCTTCATTTATTTCTTCTCAGCATCTCAGATTGCCCAACAGTACACACTTTCATATCCCTTCCCCTTAAAAGGGCTTTATTTGATGTCAAACCTCTGACTAACATTCTGTTTAAAGTGCTTTCTTAGTTTGCTGGGTATGAGTGATTTGTGAATCAGGGATGCAGTCTTCAGTGGAAAGAAAAGGCTTCTGAACCAACATAAATCTAAGTGGTCAGAAGCTACAAAACAAATGGGAAGCAAAAAGAGGGGGAGCTCACCCTTCACCTCACCCTGAGCACAATGCAGAGCTGTTACCTCTGACAAACACCTCTGCTCCCTGACTGAGGGGAGACAAAAGAGTGATTCTTTTTATACCCAGGCTGGCTCATTTTCAAATGACAATCTCTTGCCCTCATTGCCTTAGCGATATCTGCTCTGCTCTTTCTCCCAGGCATTAGACCAAGAAAAACATGCTCACAAGATTAGCCCGTAGGCATTTCTTCTGACCTGGCTAAAGAAAGAAAGGAGACCTGTTTGTTTTAAACATCAGGAACAAAGTGTCAGGTGGCTTTGATTTATGACAGAAATAGGAAGAAGAAAGTTGAGGTAATAGCACTATCCAAATAGCCCTGCCCAGGAAACTCGTGGGTCAAGAGAGCTTATCAAGAATCTTATACACAAGCTCTTCAGTGTGGAAGAGAAAATGTCAGAAAGAGGGAGAAAGCCTCTTTGAACCCACTTTCCAATGGGGTTGGATTCTGCTGCAGTCCTAGAGACAGGCTGGTATGCAGCTACAGGTGGACTAGTAACACCCACCTTTTAATTTAAAAAGCTAGCTTCTCTCTTTCTAACAAGTTCCCTGCCCAAGTAAATACTTTTTTTGGTTTTTCAAACACTCCTATTCTACCACCCTCTCCCATGGTGCCAGTGATGACAGAATTCAGAAGGGCTCGGCGCTGCTTCCTTCTAAGCCTCCCACTGAAGGACAGTGCTGTGGCCAAGCTGGGCCAGCCAGGGCAAGCAGAGGCCGCAGCCCTGTGGCCAGTGTTCCTGCAGCTCCCAGGATTGCTGTTTGAGTGTACTATCTTTGTGGTGTCTTTCTCATGCAAGCAAAGCCATGTGCTCTCCTGTCTGCTGTCACAGCTGTGCTCAGATTGCTTAAATATTGTTTGCGACGGGGAGGTTTTAATCTGGTTATGCAGAGAGAAGCAGGGCTGTGGGGGCATGTTTAATTGGCTCCCAGCAGAGCAGTGCGCGCTTCCATGGAGTGTGGGGTTTTTTCTTCCCTCCCTCTAGAAGTGTTACCGTTTTCACGTCCTATTAATGTCCTCTGGTTGTTAAATTACAGAAGCACATTATAGTGGAGCTGGGTTCCCTCCTGGAGTGAATACAAATGAAGGGCATTTACTTGTATTTTTAGAGGTTTTGGAAAATGTAGTGATTTGTGGCTTTGATCAATCCTGTTGACTGCTGTATGTCTGCACAAACCTGTTTCAAATAAATCTTTTGTTGAAGTAAATGATTGGACTGTATTTTATTTTGGAATTTTCTTTTCCACTAATAAGCAGTCATTGCCATAGGGACTTAGGACTATACCACAGAGGTTTTGTCAGCAGGTACAGACTACTTACATGCTCTGCCCAGAGCGCTGACGGCCCCAAATGCTGTTAAATGATAGGAGTGCAGGGGAATCTGAATTGCAGATGAACTTGAGCTCCATGTACACCAAGGCGAGGCCTCCTTTATGAGCAGAAGGTCCAGAGGCCATACTGAGTTTGGATTGATCACACAAGCAGAGAATTGTACATAGATGACATCTAGCCTTTATTACTTTGCTCCCTTTGATTCTGTTCAGTTTCCCTGCAAACTGAGATGGGGGCGGGGGTCAGTTTCTATTGTCAACCATCAAATAATGGCATTGTTATTGAAGGGGCTCAGAATATGCCACCGCAAATATGCAGCCTTGCCATACTGATTATAGAGGTATAGACACTTGCAAAACAACAGACATAGGAATGACTCTCGGGCCTCCCTCTTCTACCCAAGAGCAAGTCATAAAATTTCCCACAAGAAAGGTGCCCTCCCTGCACCAGGAAGAGAAGAACATCCTTAACAACAGACTGGGAGTTGATGCTGGAATGGACCTAGACAAAGAGACCTACTAAAATAACACTGATCTTCCTTTTATTCCCTCATATATTTCATCATCCCACAATTTACTGCCTTTAGCCCAAGGTCCTCTGTTTCAAAAACGTTCTCGAAACTTAGTATTCTTTGTGTAAAAAGGTATATAAGCTTCTGAACCTAACAGCTTTGGGGCATCTTTCTTTTCCTTCCGAAGACTCCTATGTACATGTAAAAATAATAAATAAATTGTATGTTTTTCTTCTGATAACCTGTCTTAGGTCGATTAAATTCTTAGGCCAGTCACAGACTTAGAGGGCAGAAAGTTTTCCCTCCCCTATGTTATTCTAAAGAGTATAAAGGCATCTCTTCCCACTCCCTATAGGCATAATAAGTCACATGCAGGTAAGCACCCCCACTGCCTGGGTGTTCCCAGAGGCACAGTTCACACTGCAGGGTCACACTGAACCCAGTGAAGTAGGAACTGAGGGTCCCAGATGTCAGCCTTGGAAGCTTGGAGGCGGGGCTTTCTCCCTAGAAACCAAGATCAACTCTGGTTTACTGTGGATTTGTCTGAGCAACTCTACACTTGACCAGCCTGCAGTGAGGATAAAAGATAGGGGTGGAGGACGGAAAGGAAAGAAATCCTGCTAGACAAAATTCCCTACCAAGGCTTAAAACCCAAAACAGCTCCTAATTGCCTGCTTCTAATTTACAGCAATGTCCCATGGCTGTCTGAATCTGAGTCCACTAGACATGAACTTGGCTAGTTCAGGGAGACCACAGCGTTGGTGGCCCTGTCCCTGTAGACATGGGCAGGGGTGGGAGGCCAGGCCCCACTTCAGAGCAGAGTATGGAACAGGGAAGGACGTCCCTGCCCTCCCTAGGCTGGCATTTTAAAAAAAATCATGTCAAACTGAAACTGATTTAGTGCAATCAACAGTGGAATTTTATATTCCAACCTTTGCCACTTTTTTGGTTGCATCTACAAAATATGCCTTTGCTGCTACAGTGATTTTTTTTTTTTTTGAAATGTCATCCTTCACTTGTGTTCAACCAGAATAAACTTAAGCCACTGAAAGGCCATTAGCAGCTGAAGACAGTGTGCAGACCCTACATTTCTGCCTATAGCAATGTTCTTTAGAATAGTTTTCTCTCCGAATACTTTTAAAAAGCATTCAGATTCTGCTATTCATTTCCAAAATGTTTATGCAAGATACATATATAATGTGAGGGATTGAAATGTATATCAAAGCAATAGGGCACATACCAGGAGCCTGCTCCAGCTTCTAATATCTTCTGCCTACATTCTGTTCCACATCTGAGTCTTTCAAGGGAACTTTACAGCAGTTGTTGAAGTCAAGCAGTTGTCATAACTGAGGCTATAGCTGGAGGTCTGAGACTTTATACTTTCCCAAAGTAGGAAAAAATAAGATCCCCCACCTCCCAAAGCTAGCATCACCGAACACCCACAGTCCAGCTCACAAACATAAAGCTTCCCTTAATTTAAAGTTGGCCACACACATAAATAAGATGATTTTAAATTCCTGAGTGTTGGCTCAAAGTTCCATCTTCAGCTGTCTGTCTTTTTTGCAATGAACTGTCCTTGGCTGGATTCCAGAATGATGGATGCTTCAAGAGAGGTGACAAGCTATCTTTAGAATGACAGTCTCCGACTGAGTCTGGAATTAGAATGGTCTGTCCTGGGAATTTCTAAATAATTGTTATCAGAGTGGTTTACAATGTTTAATGCTATCTGTACTCTTCCCCCCATTCTGTGGAAAATGTGTTTGACTTGAAATACTCCATATTAATTGTCCAGGATCTCTTTCAGAATTTCCCAGCTTAAAAATAATGGTCGTGCATATACTAGGTTCTGTTCGATTTAAAGTTCACTGACCTGACACATCTCACCCAGGGCTGGGGAGCTCAGCAAGGCCTTCCAAATGGCCTTGAATGGAGTAGCTGTTATGCATGGAAACAGAACAAATGAAGCTGTTCACTTATTTCCTTCCCAGTGTCCTTAAGAGAAGCTGCCTACAAGTTATTTACAAAGACCGTTGCAGAAAAATCCCTTGAATATATTTCATTCTTCCACTTAAAATTGGATGGTGTTGGGAGGGGGGCCTCCCTGGTGGCACAATGGGTTAAGCAACGCACTATGAAGCAAAACACAGCCACTGCAGCACGAGTTCGGTCCCTGTCTCCAGTCAGGGAGGGGACTCACATGGCGCAGCAGACCTCTCCTGCCTTGCCCAGTGCTCCCCTCAGCAGTGTGCTTCAGTCAATCTGCCTGTTCTGTTTGCCACTCTTTCTCTCATACACACACATACACACACACACCCGCGCACATCTGGCCTGCACCCCAGCTCTTCTATGCACAAATAAATAAATCTTTAAAAATAAATAAATAAGGTCTTTTATGTTTAAAAAAAACTGGATAGTGTTGGATGGAGTCAGGCTGAGAGAGACTTTTACTTGTAGGGAAAATGAAGTAACTAAGGGTTTCTTTCACCTCCTGTCACTAGCCTCTATAGCCACCACCTGTGGCTTTGCTATCCTCCCAGGTTTTATTGCCCACATATGATAATGTGCTTAAAAAGCACTCTCACGCGCGCGTCAGCACCGGCACGCATGCAGATGAATACCGACACCTGGGCCAAGATGCTGGCGAGCACGGGGTGCTCATACCTGTAAGAGTCAATGCTGGACTGAAGATCGTTCTGAGACAGAGGTTATGAGTTTGAAAACATAATAAAAGCCAGAGAGAAGCCAGAGAAGGGAGATCACCTGTGTAGGGTCAGAGACTGATCAGGTCTTTCCACCCTCCCACCACTGTGATGATGGACACCTGCGGTGCTGCGAGCATTCCAGGGTGGGCATGCGCAAGTGGGCGCACCTGAGTTGGACATGGGCTTACATGGGCGGCGTCATGGGGACACCAGGACCAACCAACACAAGCAACAGGACCGACAGTACTGATGAGCAGCAGCAGCAGAGAGAGAGAGAGAGAGAAGAAAGCAGCCGAGAGGGTGAAATGCACCAGGGGCTGGGAGGCCTGCCAGCCTCCCGCCCCCCTGCACCCATGCCTGCCATGCACCTGGCCACCTCTACTAATAAAAGCATGAAAAGCCACCGAGGGCTCCAAGACTCCCTTCCCTGACCCGTCTGCCCAGAACCATCCCGAACCTTGCTCCTGTGCCTGCCTTCCTGCCGCTACAACCTGTCTGCCCACCCGCCTCCCCCGCCCACTGGTCTGCCGGTACCTGGCCCCTGCTTCAGCATTAAAGGTATGTCAAAAGTCTGTCAAATCTACAGAGGACTACAAGATTCTCATTTCCATTTGCCCAAATTAACAATGAACCTGTCCTACCTTGGGCCTGGGTTGCCTCCTACACGTGTCTATAAAAGAAACCATCTCTAAGCAAATTTATTTCACACTTAAGTTGGGAAACATTTGAACAGAATTCCACTTTCCAATTTGTTTAGTGAAAAGCCCAGAGGACATACTCCTCCTGACAGAACCAGCTGCAGAGCTGGGAGCTAAGGGGCACATCACAGAGCACCTCTCCTAGGGCGCCAGGAGACCCATTCAGATGTGCAGGATGCTTTTGAAATTGCAAGTGCATGCATAAACGATTCTGTGGGAGAAAACTAAGTATGCACAAATGTACATGAAGACAAAGGGAAAAAGTCCTTCTTACCCTTGAGAATTCCACAAAGGACCTCCTATGATGCCCTGGAAGGTAATGTAAGGGTGTAACCCGCTTCTTATTTTGGAGATCACAGAAAGCCCACTTCTGGCAACTATGTGTTTTAATGGAAAATGCTTTTCAGGGTCTGTCAGTCAGTCCCAGTTACCAGACAGCCAAATGTTTGCTCCCAGGGAAAGGCCTCACTTGGTAGGTAGAGGTAGGCATGGGCCTTGCAGCTCACGTGCCATCAGGCAACACCTGCTAATGATCTTGAACTCTGCCCATCCTGGGGAGTTGAACTTGGATGACTCTCAGAACCACTCTCCCTGATCTCTGCAAATATAAGCTGTCTCACCTGCCTCCTAGCACCCGCTGGCCTGTATCTGGAGATACAGTGATCACCAAAGTTCCAGGGAGCTAATATTCCACTGGAAGAAACAAACAAAGAAAATGTAATTAGACATAATCACATCTTAACTTGGGCTGCTGTAACAAAAGTGCCACAGATGGGGTGCTAAAAAGAAACCCACGTTTCTTACAGTTCTAGCAGGGTGCCTGAATATGCAGTGTCTGATACAAGCTCTCTTCCTAATTTGTAAATAGGGCAGAAGGGAATAGAGAGCTCTGTGAGGTCTCTTATAAAACACTACTTGCATTGATGGGGCTGCATTGTCATAACCTAGTGACTTCTCAAAGTCACTACCCCCTTGTGCCATGACATTGGGGATTAGGGCTTTGGCATATGGATTTGGGGGAGACAAAAACATTTAGTCTAGGGCAGTAACTGTCCTTAGTTCAGGCTTCATAGACTGACCCCACAGTTAAATCACATGACTCCTTCAAAGATGGTTTAGTCTTATCCAGTGAATGTCATTATCCTTTTGTTCAACAACCTCATAGAATTTCTCTGTGCTCTTGACTTGTTGACCATGTAAATAAGTGACTGGAGAAAGGATCAGAGTGTCCTCGTTCCCACGTGGTGGTGGTCTCTCTTCTCCCCAGAGTATATCTCTGTCACAGCCAGACCCCAACGTCTATTAATATCACAAGCTGACCTCTCACTGATCTTTGCTGCTCACTCTCTCTTTCCCCTAAGAACTTCAATCCTCCTTGTCCTCAGAGACTTCGTTCTAGCCCATGTCCTCCAGAAACCTCTCTCAGACAATGCACCTGCAGCATCTGGGATTCTAGGTCTGCGCTTTCATATAATGCACATTTATACTTGTAAACCATAACTCACCACGATGATTATAAACTTTCCCTGAGACCCATATAATTACACATACAAGTTCAGCTTGTTTAATGAAATGAACATGAAGTTAGAATCAAAGAACTGAGTGTCAGTATTTAACAGGTCAGGGGTAGCTTTATGACCTTGTAGAAGTCATTTAACTTCTCTTCACCTCAGCTTTTTCACCTGTGGGGCTGAGAGTCTAACTTTGCTACCTTCTTAGGGGTGATGGTAAACAGGACTGACATGGCATATTCATAGTGGCATAGCTCTACTACTTGTTAAAGTAGAAAAATACTCCTATACCAGTTTATAAATAGCCACTTCCTTGTTCGGTGAGAGGCAGCTAGATGCCCATATCTCCCCCACTGCCACCACCACCAAACTTTCCACAATTCAGCAACTAAGAAGAAGGACAGGGGTAAAGGGTTGTAAGCCTACAACATACTTGACTGGTTTTACCTAGTGGTATTTAGATTGATAAATATTTTTTAAATTATATCTGCTTCTGAGATTCTCCATTCACTCATCACATAACTGTGGTCCAGGCACTCTATTAAGTACTAATGATACAGAAAAACAAGGCTTTCAAAGACAGCCCAGTTGGGTAGATAAACATGTAAATAAAATGCAGCTGATCAATATTTGGGTTATCTACTATCATGAAACAAACTACCTCAAAATTCAGGGGCAGAAAGAAACAGTTCTTCCAAAATTTAAACATAGACTTACCACATAGTCCAACAATTCCACTTCTGAATACATACCAAAAAAAAAGTGTAAGCTGGACTCAAACTGGTATTTACATGTCTTTGTTCATATCAGCATTATTCACAATAGTCAGAATGCATGAACAACAAAACTGTCTACAAATGGGACATCATAGAAATGGATCTATAAACCAAATGCAGTCTATAGAGATAAGGGATATTACTCAGTCTTAAAGAAGGAAATTCTGACATGCTAAAACACAGATGAACCTCAGAAACATTACGCTAAATGAATTAATCTTTTAAAAAAGGATAAATATTGTATGATTTATTTCTATGATGTACCTAGAATAAGCAGTTTCCTAAAGGAAGAAAGTGGGATGACAATTGATTGCCAGGGGCTGGGTGAAAGGGGTGTTGGGAATTACTGTTTAAGAGTACAGAGTTTTACTTTGGGAAAATGAAAAAATATTCTAGGAACAGATGATGGTGATGGTTTACAACAGTGTGAAAATACTTAATGCCACTTCAGTGGTTAAAATAATAAATTTAGTAATATATATTGTACCACAATTTAAAAAGAAAAATATCATTTGTTTTGCTTGTAAATTTACAATCTGAGCGAGTCTCAGCAGGATGATCTATCCCTGCTCTGTGAAGTCTCGGATGGCAGGGAAAGCCTAGGCAATACCATTGCTTCACTGCGTCCTCCTGGGCCTCTCCATGGAAGACCTCAGGTAATTGGAGCACAGTATCATTTCCCAAAATCTATTTGTACAGAAGTCTCAGAATGCACCCAAATGCAAGGGGTCACATTGTGTGGGGACCGACACCCACACTTCTTCATGGAAGGAATTTAAAAATGTCATGACCTTTTTTATTCTACCACAATGTGACAAGTGAAGTGTGTACACAGTACTGAGGTCACGTGGGGACAAGATGGTACTGGAGATTCAGGGAGATTTTCAGGGAAAAAGAGAAGGTGGCATCCATGATAGGATAACTAATCTGAAAATATCCTATTAAGACATAAAATGTACCATCTCCACATTATCAACAGTGGTGATGATAAAGAATTAAGACAAAGTTTTGCAGCTGCTTCCCAGTTGATAAGTTATACAAACCTGCCCCTCACCCTATCAACTTTGTTATAAGACTCTGGGCTACTAACCTGATGGACCCCGCTCTACATAGTAAGATGTACATGCATTTCAGGAACTAGGAACCCTGCACATGCTGTCCAAAAGGGGTGCCTTCCTTCATGCACTACTCTGTAGCAAGTTAAACACCAGCAAGCATTGTATGACACTGTATGCAAGGCACTCCTCCACAGTGAATTGTAGTCATAGTGTTCTAACACAACCAGTTCAATTTACGCTAATCAGAGTGAGATATGGGCTCAAACCACTCGGCAAACAGTTTGGTTTATTCACAATCACATTGTAAAAAACAAAGAAGTCTCTGAATCAAAGGAAGTTCTGATGCCTCTCAATAAATGGTGGTTGTATATATATTGACACTTAGGTATTCAACAAGGAGTCTCTCTGTTCCCATAACCTTCATTAGATATGAAATTTATTAAAACTAAAACTCATCTACAAAGATTATACTGGTTTAAAAAGGAAGAATATGAAAACATTAATATAAAAGCTTAAAAAAATCTATTCCACCTCTTTGTTAGCCTTCCACTTATTTTTCGGAGTAACTGTTTTAAGATGGTTCTGACAATTTCAAACTTTGGTTGTTCTCCACTGGAAAAAAAATATTAAAGTCAGCCAGTGACTAAAACCAGGACAGAAGCAGTAGATATCATTTTCACAAAGGTCACCCATAAGAAGAGTCCAAGAGTAAAGTAAATAGGACTAAAATCCTATTCTAAGCTTTGTTAACTGAATGGCCATTGGGAAATTCTTGTAATCAAATGTCTGCTAGCCCACGTGTCTAGTTATACTGGATGCTATTTTTGAGTGAATATGATATTATACTATTCTAAGGATACCTCTTGTTAAATTCCTTTTGAAATACTTAAAATCTTTATGCCCAAGTATTTTCTCTACTTCCACAGATATTGACTGCCTGAATACTACATGCAGCTATTGTCCTAGGTGCTGCCGAGTCATTTATGGATCAAGAAGTCTTGGTTTCTATCCTCAAGGAACTCCCACTTAAAGGGATATGGATAAATTAAGGTTAGTACCAGGCAGCCCGAGATATAAGTGTACAAGTAGGTCTTATGGCAACAGGGAACAAAGAAGAATTACAGTACATCAAGTGTGTGTGAAAAAAGCTAAAAACATCTCTACTCTTCTAGTTTCTGTTGCCCTGTTTCTAAGGATTATTGGATAGCATGAAAACAGGGACAATAAAGGATCCCAGTAGAATGTGGCTAGGTGAGGTTTTAAAGATGGGTTAAACTTTAACCAAAACCATCACCAGGGCCCCTGGAAAGTAGTCTACAGAAGCAACACTGTTTTAGGAGAAAGATGTGGTGGCAGATACTGTCATTTCACTGCACGTAATTCACATAACTGCCCCTGGAGTGGAGGTGACCATGAATCCCATTTTAACCAATTAAAGCTCAAAGAGGTCTCGGAATTGTCACACACTTGTCAGGGACCGAAGAGGGATTGGAAATTAACTCTTACCTCCACCAAAGTTTATGCTTTACCTTACGGGAATGTGTGAACATGGGCTTCTAAAGATACCTGCAGAATCCCCACCAATGCAACCACTTAAGGAATGCTAGTAAACCCAACTCAGATGAAGCATTTAATTTTTATTTTTGCATTAATACAGGACAGATGAACTGTTATGAGTTCAATCACTGACTTTATATACACAATTGTTGTAAGTATTTTAGTGTATTTGCAACATACATATCAGAAAGCTAAGGAAACCATACCAGCCATCCCAGTCTCCAAGGATGCCAGGTACAGATGTTCACCCCCACCTACCAGCTTGGTTGTGTGACTCTGGTGGGGACCTGCAAAGTCTCTTTGTCTATTGATCCCACTCTGGGCTCTACCAATTGGAGAAACTAAAGACAGCCTGCAAGACTGGAGGGATAGAAAGGCAAAGTCTTGTCTTCTGTCCAATGCCTTATTGGTGTCCATAATTACAGTCTTCACCCTGGAACCTGTCGGCACCAGTTTCCTGCTTTTATTTTTTCTTTCCCATTGACTCTTGTGGAACTGGCACTTGTATCTCCCTGCAGCCCAGTCAGCACCTTCCCCTTTTCTGAGCTTTCTCTCAAGTTTCTAGATTCTAACACCCCTAGTTTCTTCCCTTTGTTCCTCTGGCTATTGGGATGGTAATTGTTTTGGGCAGTGACTACCTCTGTTATCTCAGTGTCCCCTTGTTCTGTTCCCATCCTCTAATATTTGTTTAACCAGTTCCTTATACAAACTCTCTCTGTTGAAAATAACTTGCAATTTCTACTAAGGGAAATATACATATATTCTATGACAAAGCAATTCTATTCTTGAAATTTCAGGCAAGAGAATTGAGTGCTTATGTCCATCAAATGGCTTGTTTGTTAAAAAGTTCCTAGTAGCATTATACCTAATAGCCCCAAACTGAATATAACCCAAATACCCATCAAGATAAATTGGATAGTTATTATATAAATATATCCCCATGTAATGGAATATTACATGGCAATAAAAAGGGAAATCCTGCTTCATTCAACATTAGTTGAATGAAGCCAGACATTAGTTGCAAGAAGCAAGACACAAAAAATATATGTACTGCGTGATTCCATTTATATGATCTCAAAACCAGGCAACACTAATCCATGTAATAGAGATCAAAAGAGCACTTATCTTTGAAGCAGCTATCAACTGGATTTTTTCTGTCTCTTGATCTGGGTGATGGTTTATCCAGCTGTACGTTTAAGATTTGTGTGCTTTCCTGTGTATAAGTTCTAATTCGGTAGGAAATAAATATAAAATGATTCCATATATATATATATATATATAGTTGACTAAACCCTGATTGGTTCAGAGGGATGCTAAGTGGCAGATCAAAAGGCAAGATGGGAATAGTCAAACCTAATAAAAATATAGTAGTGAAAGAAATCCTGCTCATTTACAAAGCAGCCATGCAGAGAATTAAGACAAACCACTTAGGCATTACCAAGTTGTACTAATGGTGTTGACTCACAGGTCATACAAAGCCAATTCTGTACAAGTCTCCTAAGCAACCTAAAAGTACATGAAAGTAAGACTAACCCAGGTAGAGCTGATTGCATATTGAAACAAAAATAAGAAAAGTCTCCTAAACTAGTATGATAAGAGTCTCAACATATTTGACATATTTTGTCAATATACATTATGTATTTCTATTGTTTAAAAATAATCTGAACAGAATTATGTGTCTCATGAAAATCTGTTGAATACAGATAACACTATTTTATATTATCCTTTGTCCCCATACCAATCCTAGGAGGTGTGTGTTGTTAATCTCCTTTGAGAAAGTGTGTGCTGAGATTCAGAAAAATTAAAGCTCACACTGAAGGTCACACCCTAAGTGGTAGAGAAGGGTTTTAACTTGAGTCCATGAAATTCCAGAGAAAGTTAGAATAAACCAGTTACAACTGAGACAAGCACAGATAGGCACTGCAAACAAACTCTAGTTTTTAAAAAAAATCAGTCAAAAATTGAGAACAGAGTCTTGGATGAGATAACCTCATATAATAAGTTATTTTTGTTTCAAATTTGCCTATGATCATTCTGTACACATATGTATCCACACATGTGGTAATTTTATATACATGTTACAGATGGCAATCAGCCTTCTACAGCTGTTATGTCTACTGAGTAAATAATGTCTTGTGTAACCTATGATTTTTCTAAACGAAAAGACCTACATTTCAAGATGGTTGAAATTAAGATGCAAGTTTTATGTTTAAAATCAATCTTAAGGTTGCCATCATAAACTTTTTACCCCTTTTATCACCTCTTATTTAAAATATATTTTAAGCATTAATTTGAAATTTCTTATTCTTTATTTGAGTCTAACTTCTTCAATTTTGGATATAAATGTTGAAGGCATTTTCAGATTTAACTTGTATAAAGCAAAATGATCCTCACAGCCAACTCTTTACAGAAAACTTTGTAATTTTATCTCAGAGTTACTCTGTCACAGTGGTGTGAAATTATAGTTAATATTCAAAATTACCTATCATCTTAGATAGTAATAACTGTCTTTCAAGGGTTTTATTCTTCCATTTTTTCACTGATAAATGATTATATCCAGAAGGACAGGCAGGTAAAGGAAAACAAATGCAAATCAATGTATAAAAACATAGTTACTTAGCACATTGTTATAATTTTCAGAAGTTAACAATTTCTAATATTTTTGTCAGCTTTCACTTACTCAACCCTAAACTTATTTGAATCACAACATTCATATTTTCAATTAAGAAAATAATATCAAAAGCAAGTTTTCTGTATAAGTACTTTGGAATGAATGGGCTGAATAAAAATAGCTCATTTCCAGCTCTTAAAAAAAAAAGAAAGTAAGAAAGGATAGCAGGATGACATAGCCTCAAGGTTCTACTGTCTCAGTGAGGAGAAAAAATGAAAATTGAGTGATGAGTAGTAGTGCTTCATTTGCACACGATTTATTCCTCTTTGAATATTTTGGCTGCCCTTTTAAACATGAAAGGGGCTCTAAAACGAGCATAAAGCTTTGCCTTCCCCAGTGACCAGTTCCAGACCCATGCCCCAGGTTCCCAGAGCCTTTCTGGGCAGGTCCCCAGGGAGTCTGTACAATTCCTGGGTTTTTTAATCTAGTGCCACTCTGTCTCTGCAGAGACCTCCACTCAAGATTAGGTAGCTTCCTTGGTGACTGATTTTCCTCTGGCTCAAGAGGCCCAGGGAAGGAACAAAATGGGGAAGTGATCACATTAGTTTTAATCTTAGAAAGTGCACTTAACTATTATTGTTGATACAATGTTTACTTAGAAATAATAGCAGGTCCAGTAGTCTGATAGGTGCCAGGATGCCTGCTTCCATCCTAACGAGTGAGAGTCAGTCTGATTTCTCTGCCCATTGCAATCCCTCTCCCCCAAATGCCAACAAGCTCCCCCAAGCACATACTTTGAGAAAACTGCACTGGACCACATTAGACATTTTAGTACTGCAATTTTCCTGACTTGAGAATGAACAGGCTAAATTAATAAGAAGTCTCAATTCCAAAGTCCATTAAAAAGAGCAAAACTTATTCCTTTTAAGGATTTACGAAGTATAAGTGATGAAAAGCAAGCATGCTTAATCGAAATCCCTTTAATTAGGAATTTGGGAAACAAAGTCTCTGAGAGAAAAAAAAAGGGACTAAGTGTCAGTCTATTACAGGTAGGCACCAAACTGTGCAAAGGAATGGATTATTCCAACCTCTAATACCAATTTTTAGTTCCATGTATACTTTTCTCACCTGTGACCAGTCTGTTTATGGACATCTGCCTTGATTTCCTCACCAACTTCATTCCAAAACAGTCATGGCAATGCTCAGGAAACACTTCTGAAGGAAACTCAAATCCCAATTTGTAACATAACAAGGAAAAAGTATGGTTCACAGACTTCATGAAATGAAACTGTGCAATCCTGAAAAAATGAACTCATGGTAAATTTCATACATGAGATATTTTTATTAGTCAAGCACCTGTAAAGGTAATCAGGTGGAAATTAGTTTGAAAGTAAGCATTGCAGGGGTAAATATGCTAAACCAAACTGCATTTATCTTAATGATATTCTTCCCCTTTGGATATTGGTATTATTGTTAAATTTTAACTTTTCTGGTCAAAGCGGGAAAGATAGGAAATGCATAGTTTTGGGGCTCTCAAATGGATGTGAAAAGCTGATTAATTTCTTCTTTCTTGAAGTCAAAGGTCACACTTCCCTATACACAGGGATACAGAATTCCCCTAGAACCACTATGAACCAATACTAAGATTTAGATACAGAAGAAAAATATGCAACAGTCAATTATTTCCCTATTTGTAAGTGCTCCCCCGCCCCCTCACCCAGTATCAGACAGAAATATTTCGGTAACAAAACTTTACTTAAATCAGGTATTGGAACTTTACTTTGAAAACTAAATTTCTTCACTTTTCATCACAATTGAAAAGTATAAGGTGGCATCAGATGATATTATATTCTTGATACTATGTTTTTGAGAGTAGCATTCACTAAATGAACCATTTATTTCATTTATTAAAGTGCACTTTTACCTTATTCATATTTAATTACCACCTAGAAAAAGAATAAAAAAATTAGATTCCTATATATATCAGCACTCTCCAGCCTTCTATGTTTAAAAAAGGCTGTCACAGATATAGCAGAGGTAGCCCAGTATTGGGAAAGGATGACCTCGATTAGGGATTATCAAGTTATGACCCAATGGCCAAACCTGGCCCCTGGCTCTCTGCCTGTTTTGTTTTTGTTTTTGTTTTTCTAGAGCTCAGAATGATTTTTTTTTCATTTTAATATGCCTGAGGGAAGAGGGAGAGAGGAAATTAAGAAGTAGAATGTTTTGTGGCAGATGTAAATTAAATGAAATTCATATTTCAGCATCCATTACTAAGGTTTTAATGGAGCACATCCATACTCATTTATTCATGTATCTTTTAAGCTGTTTTGTGCTACAATATCCAGGTGGTAGCAGGGCTGAATAGTCCCTGGAAAATACAAAGCCTGCAAAGTCTAAAAGATGTACTCTCTGGCTCTTCACTGAAAAAATGTTGGCCAATCCCTAGGGTGTGTGATCTCTTAAGGTCCCTTTCACCTCAAATTTTATGGGGATTTTATTTCCTTAGTCCAGAATCCTCCATCAAAGATAATGTATGGAATATATATACTAACAAAAGAATTGTCTCTTTTGCATTGTCAACATTTCTCATGGAATATGTAAAATAATTCACTTTAGACATAAACTTCTCAGAGGTTAAACAGTACTTTTAAAGGTGGGCTCTTTGTTCTTAGAAACATTTGATTTTTAGTAATTCTACTGACAGGTTTAGTAGACCATCTGAAAAATTAGCAAGTAGAATGAAAATGGAAAAAAAAACCCAACTCCCCTAGGAATTCATATCATAAAATATTTATTAATAAGTAAAATGATTTTCCCCTGCCTTTGGTTATTTAAAACAATTGAATATCTTTGCTGATACCAATTACCAACAATGGTTTTACATTATTCAATCATGAGCTAGATAGAAAGATGATAGTACAGATGACTGACAGAGAGGAAAACTGTGCGTGCATGTGTGCATAAAAGATGAATACCTTAACAATAGTTTACTTACAAATCTTGGTTTGTTAGTAGGTGAAATTTACTTGCACATTCTTAAATTATTTTTTATAACAAAACACAAATTCATTTGACTATCATAAGTCAGAACACTGTGATTAATGCAGTGCTTGTTTAGGATTTGAAGAAAAGGAAAACAAGAACTTAGTGGGGAGGAAAAATAATCTCTCTCTGAGGAGTTTATCTTTTGACTTAATAGTTCCTAAGTCTAAAACATAAGCCATTTTGATAATGAGGTTATAAAAAGCCTTGTGATTTGCAAAGTAAACCATATTAGTGGCTTAGATTTCATCTCAAGTCACAAATTATGGCTGAAGAGCTATACTGTCTCATTGTAAATTATTCCTTGGAATTTTTACAGGGAAAACAAGAAAAAGTTTTATCATATCTAGGCAGAAATGCTGATCTTCATTTATAGTAATACTTATTTGCACTTAGTATTATATAGATATGGGAATCAGAAACCAGACAGAACAAAATTGCAAGTCATACCACATGGTAAATTAAAAGGAACCTGGAGAAATAGCAGGTGAGACTTTATGATTTCAGCATAAAAGACACTGAATTACTTCTCAGATGTCACTGAAAAGTCAGAAAATTAGAACCTATAGTCAAAGGGATGAATGCACCCTTATTACTGCACCACTCACTCACTACTTTAAGATTAAAATAATCCCAGAGTTCTGAAATATCACTAGTTAGTGATAGAATTTCTTTCAGTTTCTTTTTAATGTAGAAAATCACTTTGTAATAAGATCTCTACACAGAGTAAAAAAGCACAAAATAGACCAAAAAAGCACACAAAAATATATATCTTTTTACAATGAAATTAAGATGTGCCTGTGAAATACTGAGATCAATTACTAATTTTAGGATTAAAATCAGATTTCCACTTATAATAATTGTGTTCCTTTTGTTTTTCCCTAAACTTTGGATGCTTATAAAAAACAACTGTTCCAGGTAAAGAGAGGGAACAGGAATTCTGTTCTTGTACAATTAAAAAAAAAAGAAATAATAACAATAAAAATCCTTAATCTATCAGTTTACAAAGTTTCTTTGACAGTCATACCTCAAGGGCACTTAAGGGCTCAAGCATTTGTCACACAACCATCAGCAATACAAGTGATGCTCTTTTCCCATCATAAATCAATCATGCACTAGGATGAAACAGATCCAGCAATGCTAATTTGGAGAGACATTTCATACAGTTGGGGGAAAATGAAGTCATCCAAAAGGATCGTGCTGTAAACACCATCAACATGCTCAGACTTGCACTTGGAGTGTCCTTCCCAAGTCCACAGCTTCCCTCTTTCCTTGCGTCCCCTATAGGGTCCCCTGGCAGCACCTTATGTTACACAGTCACAGCTGGGTACATCTTCTGTTCACTGTTAGTGTGAGGGAAGGGGGCCTGGATCTGCCTGTAGCCCGTCTGCAGACTGTCCATGAAAGGGGGCACAGGAGTCATGGGCACAGAGTCATGCTGTACCGTGTACCCCACATATGGAGGATGCAGGTATTGTCCTTGGTGGGGCACAATCTGAGTGGCCTGCTGACAGTTCAGCACAGAGAAATTTGTGGGCATGTTGACATACACATTGTTCATGGTCCCCTCGGGCAAACAGCAGTTGGTCTGTGACCTTGTTGGGGGTGCCCGGGCCCCTGAGTTGGCACTGGAGCTGGAGCTGGCAGCCGTGCTGGACTGGCGGGAAGACGACCCTCGGGAAGTGCTGGCGCTGGGGATCATGGGAATGGTCTCCATCAAGCGGTTTCCTCCTGGGGCCCGGCTCTGCTGGGGCTCCTGCTTAGGTCGGAGACATCTACAGCAACATGCTGCCACAAGTGACCCCAAGATGATGAAGGCGACAAACACGGACCCAACGATGAGGAATGGCACATAGATGGGGACTGAAGAAACGATAGAAGCATAACATTATGACTTATGTAAGAATGCAGTAAAAACTCAGTGACTAGCAATAGAGCTGTATTAATCAGCGACACTGATCTCCATAATTAAAGGACCTAGATGGGGTCAGTTTGTTCACTCATTTGCAGCCCACAAGATACACGGTCAAGTGCTTTGGGATAGCTGCTAGGGCTCCAGCATGGTAGATCAACTCCCCAAAGCAACTGTTAATATTTGTAGCTAGACTCACCGAACTGCAATACTGAGATAAATATCCCATTTTGCAAAAATAAGATTTAATGTTTTAAGGCTGTTAGAATTCCAAAATTCTTACAATAACTGAAATGCCCAACTTAAGTCTACCCTAATAAATAGTTGTATCATTCTGCATAGAAATGAGTTTTAATTACTTTTCTTTTTTCTTCCAGGAAGTAATTCACTATGTTTTAGCAGGTTTCTCTTTCATTAGTAAATAAATCATAACTTTAGGTCAAACTCTAGTCACAACCATTTCTAAAAAGAGTCTGTAAGGCACAGAGGTAAAAACAAAGGGAGACCCTCTCCCTCTTATTTCTTCCCTCCCTCTCTCCATCCCTACTGGTAAAGACTAGACTTTGGGTGGTAGATTTAGTTTGGGGATTTAGACAGTAGAAAGATAACGTGACTTGTGTGGCAGGAAGTTATTTCAGGCAGCAGGTCAGCATGAAACAATGTACAAGGGCACAAATTCTGAAGTAACAAGACATTTGTTCCAGGAAGAAGGTGCCTACAGTGAGGCAAGATGACGCTCTGCAGGACCAGGCTAGCTGAGGTGGAGTGGACACACCTAGAGTGATGACACTGGTCCTGTGTGAAGAGCTATTGGCAAAGTCTGCACAACATGAAGCAACAGGCATCATATTTAACACGTGAGTTTTATTCTGAAAAAGTAAAGCCAAGAAAGATAAAATGAAAACCTTCACTAACACGGACAATGGGCTCCATTGTTATTTTACTAAAAAAATTCTTTTGGGAGTCATGCAGCTAGAAGCACAGAGCCTTCAGAGACTAGACACACTGGTCAACAGGGACAGAGGTAGAAAGCCTCTGAACCACTTCTGTGGAATTCCACCCTGTGTTACCAAAAACCTGTGTTTTCTGATGTGTTCAAGCCCATGTGCTTGACTATTTGAGTGGAAAACACATGAGGACAGGAATGGCCTGGTCTTAGCAAAGCACAGTGCCAGCACATCAGACAGGATAGCATTTCCAGACGGAGCTCAGTTCTCCTGGATCTGAGGGCAGATACATGATACCCTTTGTCCACTAGAGTTGTCCTTTCCAATCTTGCTCCTGTGATGTGACTGCCCTAGTGTTGGGAGTCTGTGAATATAGCACCACAGCGATTCATGGAGAAAAAAAAAATGCCTAAAAAAATAAAAGGCACTTTATAAGTTTTTAAACAAAGGCTGATAACTGAAGATTTCCTTAACCTTCAACATGAAGAACAAGTATCACATATAGCACCCCTTTAGCAGGGAGAAACACTAAGGAGTTTGTGGCACAGCTGGTTTCTGACAGTAGCACTGTTCTAATTACACTATGACTTCAGGCTAACTACAGCTTAGTAGGGAAGTAGAAGCTAGGCTTTTTCCTATGCACACCATAAATATTTCATTCTCTAAATTAAGATATGCTATCAAGAAGTAAACAAATAATAGTAAACACACACAAAAATACCCCAAACATTATAGCAAAATCTGGTTGAAACCAGTCTATGCCCACATAATGAATATGAGGGAGAAATAACTGTTCTCTTTCCAGGATTTTTAATTGGAAGTGTAAATAACTACACACGGGTAAAGAATGCAGTGCTCCTATAAGCCCTTGGCACTGCTTAATTAGACAAATTGTCCTTCTTGACTGCAGCAGAGAAGTGAAAGGAATAAAATTTTTAGGAAAAAGAATTTAAAGTAAAATGAAGCAGCATATTGCCTCGAAGGGGATATTTAGCATCACGAGAAGTCTGATGCTTACGAATTTGCCCACATTCACGGCCACTCTGGAGACCATTAACAAGCCCAACTTAACAGACAGAAACATCACGGTAGCAATTCCACTTTTGGCTCATTTCTCAAGGCTTTTTTTTTTTTTTTTTTACATGACCACACACCCTGCAAGGCTGAGTTGGCGTTTTAAGAAAGCATCTTTTCTGGAATTATCCTCAGTTCCCCTCTCTTCAGATTCATGGCAACAGAACAATAGGAGTAGTATGCTAATAAAATGCTTGGCTGCAAAACCAAGCAGCGCTGGAAAGAGCTCCCTCTTACCAGACCTGGGAGACAGCTTTGTAAGCACAGAAACCACTCACTGCCAACCTCAGGTAGCTCAAACCCAGGGCTCAGGGCGCTGTTCAAAAAAATCCTCTCCTTAACATAACCAACCAGCTGCAGTAAAAGGAGAAGCCCCATCTGTGACGTTTGCCATTTGACCTCTACCCCTTCGAAACTAAATCCTTCCTTCCTTACACACACATTGGGGTCGGCAGTGAAGGGGGACACTCTGGGAAGTTCTAAGGATTCATAGTCTTGTTTTCCTATGATTAGCAATTTGAAAAAGCATATAGTAAACAAAATAAGGTCACAAAGAGTGTGCATACGCACAGCTCTGGCATGCTAAGGAGAACTGTCCAGTAACCAGTGGTCCCCAGCCCTGGCAGGAAAAAGATACAGCTGCAGCTCCTTGGGATTAAGTCTCCTGGGTCCGGTAAAATGCATCACCCACGGGAAAGCACTGAGCAGCTATCTTCCTTAGCAAGAACTGCTCCTGCTCTCAGGTACCTCCAACCCTTGTACCCTTACTAGACATTAGGTCTATGGAGACGAGAAACATGGGAAGGGGCACAGAGGTCCCTGAACAACAAAAGTGTGGATGCCGTGTGCAGCCCACACTGCCTCAGATGTGTAGTTTTCCTCGGAAAATGCAAGTCAAGCCACTCTTTCGGGCTGTGAATTGGCGCCCCAAAATCTGTACAAATTAAAGGCTGGGCCAGAAATTAAACGCAGGTCCCACGTCCAGGTCCAAGGAACCTTTCTGAAATTTCAACCTTCCTAATCCCTTTCCTCTCTCCAGGCTCCCACTTTCTCGCCATTGTGCGGGGTGGTGGTGGGTGGTGGGGGAACGATCTATCTCCCCATTGAGCCTGGCTCCCGCCAGCCTACCTGCGGAGCCGTCTGGGCCATCTTTGTCCGCCCGGCCAGGTTCGCCGGCGCCCTGCTGGCGGTCGTTGTCGCAGCCGCCCTGGTCCAGGCGCGCCTCGGCGCTGGAGCAACAGTAGCGCAACGCACAGCTGCCACAGCAGATGGTGGCGTCCCCGCCGTCGAAGCGCTCGGGGCACTGGAAGCCGATGCGCCAGACGCCCTGCGCGTCCAGCCAGCCGTGGCAGTACTCGCCGCTGGCTCGCGCCCCCGCCGCCAGCAGCGAAGCCAACAGCAGCTGCAAGAGTGAAGCGGCGTTCCGAGAGGAAGCAGCGGACCAGCGCCGTCCGCCCCACATGGCACCACCCTGGGCGCGGGCGGCACGTCTCCAGAGGGCGGAGAGCGGTCTCCGGGAAGTCGTGGCCCTGGCGACCCCAGTCCCGGTGGTCCGGAGGCCCGGACCTCTTCGCTCAGTGTCTCTGCGGCGCTTTCCGTGCGGGCCAGTGCCGTCTGCCGCGACGTCTGGAAGCCGTCCACACTGGGCTGCTGGACTTGAGCTCCTAAGGCATCGCCTCCCTCAGCCGGGTGGCCGGGTCCCCGGCAGGGACAACCTTGAGATTAGACATTGGCTGATGGAACTCTCCAGGTGCAGAATCAGAGGGGGCCCCAGCTGCAGTCTCGCAGCCCCTGGACACAGAACTCTCCCGGAGCATCCCCGAGGGAGCACTCACTCCGATGGGATGACTGCTGCACGAGCCGCGAAGAACCTGGAGCCAAGGCACTGCCAAAGAGTTTAAATCTCGAAGTCTCGCGCACGAATCGAGGTGTGTCCCCTGCTTTATTCCCTCCTAGCGTGCAGAGACCGAGCCACAAAGACGGGCAACAGGCGCAGAGCTCCCCGCAGCAAGTGCAGTGACTGGCCGCACTCAGCCTCCCTAGCTCCGAACTCGGTCCGCATGGCTCCAGCCGCGCCTCCCTGGCAGTGCTCCTAAGCAAACCCAACGCTCTCTTTCGCCAACTGACGGTCAATCTTCCCAGTGCACACTGCGATCCAGAATGAGGGCGAGGGTCCGGCGCGCCCCCGCCGCAGTCCCGGGAGCCTGCCGGGCTGGCGGCAGCCGCGGCTGCTGCTGGGCGCGAGTCCAGGCGGACGGCTGGCCCCTGGCTCCCCCTCCTCCGCCTCTCCCGCTGCAGCTCGCTCGCACGGGCTCTAGGCAGCCTCCTTCTGACTCCCCCTTTCCTCCTACACCACTACGCCCCTGGGAGGTGCGCACCGATGGGAGCCTCCCACGGAAGTTTCAGTCCTTCGGGCTACGGAAGAAGCTGAGCATTGCAGCCGCCCGCACCCGCCGCGCCCGGCACCCAGCCAGCTCCCACTCTGCCGCGGCGGCGCTGAGCAGAGCCCTTATTAGAGGCCCGCGGCTCCTTGCAGGCGCATGCGTGCTGCGCGGGCTTCCCTCCTCCTCTGGAAGCCCCGAGACGCCCCGGAGCCCTTCACCTTGGTGGAGAATGGTGTGGCCGGGGCGGTGGGCTGCAGGACAGAAAAGACGAGCGAGAAAACACACCTGAAATAACGTGGGCTTTGCTAACACCTAACTAACGATAAAGGCAAACTAAACTTGCTTATTGAGGATCTTTGTCACGCACAATTCGACTTCTCAAAACTTCCCAAAAGATTCTGATTTTACAAACAATGGAGTTAAACTCAGATTAAACTCTCTCTCAGCTTCTAGCAGCTACTGTGTTTGGCCAGGAAGGTAAGGCCCAGGTGAGAAAACCTCGGCTTTCGTTGGCAGTGTCCCCACGCGTGGCAGTTACCTGGGAACTGCTGCCTCTGGTGGGATCCAGGTTTCTACAAGGTAGAATAAAGAGAGTTCAGCAAAGGCACCTCAAATCCAGCCTCTGCCTGGATGATTTGTGCGGCTTTTTTTTCCCCCTTTCTATATTTGGGCGTGGCAGTTTATTGGATTCAAGCAGAAAGGTGCCTCTGTTCAACAGTTGGTATTT
Source organism: Galemys pyrenaicus (assembly GCA_019455555.1). Taxonomy (NCBI): domain Eukaryota; kingdom Metazoa; phylum Chordata; class Mammalia; order Eulipotyphla; family Talpidae; genus Galemys; species Galemys pyrenaicus. The sequence continues at coordinate 14,037,945 of JAGFMF010011574.1, forward strand.
GTGGTATAGACAGCTGCAGTAAGGAAGAAAACAAGGTTTGGACAGACCAGAAATTCGGCTTTGATGAAGGAGAAATTAATAGCTTCTCTCTTTCGGAAGCTGAAACGACAGGTGCTGATACTATTAAAGCAGTAGGGATTATTTTTAAAGAAACTAGTGGCCCTTCTGACGAGGTCCGGGACTCAGCAGACCTTAAGTTTCGCTCAATCCTGCCAGTAAAGAAATCATTCCCCGTTGCTGACCTCACTTCTTTCCCCAATAAACAAATTAGACAGAAAGACAAATAATTGAATAAAGAAACATTAAAAAAACTATAGCTGGTCATGTATAGGGTCAATTTAAGCATGTAACCTGGGGGTGGGAAGGAAGAGAGGTAGGAAGAACCATTAGCGGCCGAATGATTCTTAATTTAAACCAGGAGAAGCTGATGAAGATTCAGCTGAAATGTGGATAGCTTCATAGGGCTGTGACTTAACCCCTTGAACCACCAAGGAGGCTCTCATTGTCTCATTTAATCTTCACAACAACCCTATTAAGAATTCATAATTTCTATCCTCATTTTATTGATGAAGATTACCTTTCCAATCTATAAAGATAGAAAGTATCAGTTTGCCTGGGCCGTGCTTAGTTCTAGCCTGCTCCTAAGCCTGCCCTCCACACAGCTAGTCACCCCAGTTTCCACTACAATAAAGCCAACATTAAGTGTGAACTCTATGCCAATCACCAGATGGTTAGGTATCATTTTATTCTTATGGTACCATGTATTTACTTGGGTAGTGTGCAGAGATTTACATTTTATTTTCCTCAAAAAATAATTAATGCAAGTGTATGATACTATCTTCTCAAAAAAAAAAACACAATTTGTCAAAGTTTATGTAGGAAAAAAGTTGAATCTTTTCCTATTAAAAATGATTTAGTGACCTGGTAGTGCCACAGTTTAAATACATCAAGCTTTTACCAGATAGTTCACAATTTAGTCCAAAACTGATGAACGTGGAAGTGCAAAGCTTAAACTAAATTTATCTTTTTTCATTGTTGCATTCATTTATTCCTTAAAGCTTAAGGAGAGACCTGTTTCATAGCTACTTTATGCGGTGGCTGTCATCCTTGCCCAGAGACCATTTATGTCACTGTTCTTCCTTCTGACTTGTTTTCACTTTCCTTTGTGTATCAAACGTGATATTTGAAATTTTATAAACTAAGTTGTCAAATACTTACTGAGCTTCTGTATGGGAGGTGCTATTGGGAAACATTTAGACAGTCTTATTCTTTCCACAGGAAATAAAAAAAATTCCCTCACTGTCTTTAACAGACAGTCTAAAATATTTTACTAGTCTCTTCTGAGAACTGTCACTGGTAATCATAACATATAGGTGGTCATAATAATAATTTATTACAATAAAAACTAAAGGTCAGGCAGTATGTGGATGTACATAAATACATGTGAAAGTGACCTCCTTCCTTTTAAAAATCTTAATTCTATAGACTTTAACAGCAAGAGTATATTTTCTGGTTAGTTCACCTTTTAGTCTGTGCCTGTGTGCGTGCGTGTGTGTGTGTGTGTGTGTGTGTGTAAAAAATACAATTGATTTCAAAACAAACTTCTGACATCTCTTCAGTAGTACAAATAGAAAGTCATATAACTAAAGGACTGATTACTTGTAACTTTGCTAACTGGAATTGATACAAATCATATGGACTTAATCATGTTTCATTTGGCTGGCAGTTCTAAAAGCTGCAAGATCTAGAGTGGTTGTTTTTTTTGTTTGTTTTGTTTTGTTTTTTTGCAAGATACAGCTGGAGTAGAAAGGTCCTTACCCTGAACATACCAGTCAGTTTTCTGTTAAGGAACAATGGCTTTCACTAGGTTCGTTTGCTTGTTACCCCTCCTCTTCATAAACAGGAATTATATTGAAAACTCACATTTGGTTTACCAGAAGTTCTTTTAAGCTAAAACATTTTTCTTAACAGCTGAGACCTCAAACCCAAACAAATATGTTAATTTATATTTCTTTTCATTTTGTTATGTGGTTACGTCACCTTATCTGAAAATGAAAATGGTCATAAAAATTGAAAATATCCTTTTTGTTGCTTTTAAATTTTTCATCTTTCACCATAACATTTTTCCTTGCAATTAATACATTGGCTTTTAGAATTCCACATTTTAAATTATTTTTTCTTCTCATCTACCATTAACTTTAAACATTCGACATAATCTCTTCCTTCTCCATTCTTGTCTCTTATCCCAAAGTTTTACTGAGCTTTTAAACTATAGATTGTCGTGCTTACTGTTGACATGTATGTATATCACTACAATATGTATCTATATATTTATATAATTAGAGATATGACTTTAAAACTTATCCAGCAAATACAAATCACATATCTGAGAGGAGTCAAATATCCAGAATACATATACTAGTCAACTACCAAAAGACAACTACCCAGTTAAGAAACAAAGGACCTGAATAGACACTGTAATTCATGTAAAATGAATTTAAATTCATGTAAACATTCATGTAAATTCATTTTACATGAATTTAAATTAGAAAAGAAAAAGTATCATTATTTTGTAGATGAAATGACAGTATATATAGAAAACCATAGTCTTCTTAAAAGAAACTCTTAGAAGCAATAAATCAGTACAATAAAGTGGTGGATTACAAGTGAATTTATAATAATCAACTGCATTCCAATATGCAAACAATGACTAGAAGGCAAAGTGCTTAATGGGAATAGGTTTCCTTTTGTGTCGAAAATACTCTGGAATTGCTGATTGTAATTGTTGTACAATATTGTGAAAGTACTAAATATCACTAATACTAAATTTTACTTTCTGCATATTTTTCTAAAATAAAAAAGAATCTAAAGTTAAAAAAAAAATAAAAGGCCTATAGCTAGGAAAGTAGTTTTCTGACCATGTATCATGTGAAGACTTTGAAGCAGATGCACCAGTTTCAAGACTTTAATCTCTTAAAAATTATTGATACTGAAAGGTTATCAGTTAAGAATTTTTGTGACAGAGCCAGGAATTCCATGCACCTAAACTAAATGTGGCAATTCTTTGATGTAGATTTGTCACCCAACCCCCCACCCCAAATATTCACAAGTTGAAGTCCTGATGTCTACTATCTGGACATAGGGCCTTAGGGGAGAAAATTAAGGGTAAATGAAGTCATAAAGTTAGCCCTGAACCAATAGAACTTGTGTCCTTCTAAGAAGAGCAAGAGACACTCTGGATGGATACACTCAGTCAAGATTATGTGAGGACACAGTACTGGGCATAGAGTAGGTTCCATTTACCCATTCAACAAACTTTTATTGAGTATGTTCCATCTGCCAGATACAAAAATACTCAATAATAAAAAGTTAACTTCAAAGAATTTGAAATAATAAATACTAAATATCAAAGTCATTCTGAGTACAGCAGCTTGGATATAAAAGCTCTGGTAAGACTAGGGTAAAAAAACAAAACAAAACAAAACCTCTCATTCTTGGGAAGAACTCCTTGGACAGAGGGTTCAAAGGGAACTTGGTTCCTGGTCAGTTTGCTATGACTTTGAACAGACTTCTATTTGAGGCTTCAGAGCAGAAGATTTGCAAAGAAAGAAGAGATGATAAAGGAACAAACTGTTTCCTGGATATCACATGTGAATGGAAACACAGGCCATCCACAGGACTGGTGCATGGGCTGTCACTGGTGGCAGGAGTAGATCTTTTGTGTTGTCATCAGTGGTCTTAATTGTGCCTTGGTGGCTGATGTCAGCCAGGATTGGGATTGCCAATGCCTTCCACAGGCACCAACCTTATCACTGAAGCTTCTGCCCTCGGCATGTGAGGTGGCAGGACTGAAAGCTGCTACTGGCACAAGAACCTGTGCCACCTTTGTGATCAGCAGACACATGAGTTTGAGAAGCACAGGGAACCAAAATGGGGGGATTCCCACAATGGAGAGGATCTCTGGGTGGGTGTAACAGGTCCCTGCAAAGCAAGAGAAGATAGAAAAATGTCTAATATTGTTATGTGATGTGAACGCATTGTTTTACACACAGACTAAGAAACTAGATTCCTTGAATATTATTATTTTTTCTTGAATACGATTTCTTTTTTATTATTAAAATAAGAAGGCACTTTTGGTCATAGTTTCCTTGGAATTTCTCATTGTTAAGATCATTATTTTTATATGACCCAGTTATCGAAAAAAATCCCATTTATCCTGGGTGTTTAGATTCAAAGTAAATAGGAATTTCCTTCATTAAGCTGCCTCAGTAGTCTCCTTGTGAAAATATGAGAAGATAAAAGAACAATGTGCTGCTTATTTTAGCAGAAATGGAATGACAGAATTCACAGGCTGCCTTAAAGTCATAATTAGCCCTGTCTAAATTCTTTAATTTTCCTAAAACTAGAACCCACCCCCATACCCATTTCATGATTTCAACCTTTTTTGTACCTTTTGGATTAGTAAGAGATTTTCTTTGGCTTTTGTAAGAAGTCAATCTCTAAGGAAACAATTGAATTAAACTTCACGTTTTTTTAAAAGTCCTTGGATAGCAGGCCACATCTGCATTTTCTCAAAATGTCTCTATTGAACGAATAAAGGGAGAGTGTACAGCATTGTGTAGTATTCAAATGAGCAGAAAAAAAATGTTTAATGAATTCCATATCCTAAAAATGTTAGCATCTGAATAACACCTTAAGACTTGCTAAGTAGTTCAGACCACTTCACAGTTTTACAGCGTTAAGGACAAGTCTTGCTTGATATGTAAGTTCTTACATACTGTCAGAGTTATCTGGTGATTAGCCTTTATTACTTAATTAGAATAAATTTCTTTTGTTTTTGTTAGCAAATATACTTGAGTAGCTATAATGAAGCTCATTTAGTTAAGTACTATTTATTGAGCAGCTGGTATGTGCCAGGCATTGTGCTAAATTCTTTGATGTCAATATTGTGTCTTTTCTAATAGATATGCCATTAAGCTAAACACTTAAATTCACCCACTTTTCTGAAATTTCCTAATAAGTTAGAAAAATCCAGCAGAATGTCATCCAATTAATTTTAATAGAAACATAATTTGTATTCCTTCCCCAGTTTTTATTTTCAGCCAACTTGCTTCTAATGTCACATAAATGAAATGAGATGTTTTAGAGAAAATACACAAATCACTGGCATTCTTAATTTCTATTACCAATTTCCTTTTTAGTACACAGTGGTTTGATTTTACAAGGTGCACATATTTTTCGTTATTTTATTTCTGGAAGTGGACCAATTTGGAGATATGAGGACTGAAATAAAAAGTTAAAGAAAGTGGAAAGCAGAAAATTATAGAAAGGCTTAAGGTGATGAGGTATTATGCCTAAAGAAAATTCCATGGTGGGGGGGGGGGAGGTACTTCAAAACTATTTTCCAGTGAAAGGCTGTTTTAGAAAAGTCCTTAGCTCTTCTATACAGAGAAGACTGACTAAGGGAAGTAGAATTATATTACAGAAAGGATAGTCAAAGAACGCCTTTTAAACCATGCTGATGAAAAAGTGGTAAAGTAAGTGATTAAAGAAGCAATGAAACCTCCCAACTTCTAAGTTCCTTAAGAACTTGTTAAATAAACGCTAGCCTTGGATAGACAAGATGTGTCTTAGGATAACTGTGCCAATGGACAGGGCCAAGACTAGTTAAATTCTTGAGACTCCTTACTAGTATTTCTTGAATTTGACTAGGCTATATAAAAGTGTTTGACTTAAAGAAAATAGCAATCATAGTTCATATTGGTTATTTTGACTTTGGTCAAACTTCCTAACTTCCTCTAGAAAATAAAATATTCTGAAGCAAGACAAGATTGTCACCTCTATTAATGTAGTTGGTATCCCATTCCAACAATATTTTAACTACTGCTTCAGAATAATCTGTGTGTTCAGCACTTTTAAGAGCAGGAGGAAAAGGAGAGGGAGAGAGTGACTTTGCTGCTTGGGGGCTACCCTGGGCCCTGATCTGGTCTGTAGAAGTCATACTGTTTCAAATCGTGCACACTCAAAAGCCATCCAGTGTAAGTTTCAGATGTAGGCAATTTACATTTATAGACTGGGTCAAGCAAATTGGACAGTTTAAGTGAGCACTGAATGAATGGGAACATAAATATGTTGGGGCCAATAAATGGTCATATTTATAGAGTGCAGTAAAACCCATATCTCTCCACTTGAAGAAATCTTGCCAACTGGATTCAATGCAGTGGTCATGATATTGAGTACTGAAACCACAGGAGAGGCAAACTCAGCTCTTTAAATTGAACTTCCAACTTCTGTAGTACTCTTTCATAGGCACTTAGATATTCAATATCCTCTTGGTAGAAAATGGTTAATAGATGCTAAAAAGCAAAACAAACAAAAACACAACCAAATGAGCAAGCAAAAACAATAACAAATAAAAAAAACCAACCCACCACTTCCTTTTGAATTCATTCATACATTTCCAAAATCTGTGTGAAGTTGCCAAACAGTCTAATTTTTGAGAAAATAGACTCCGTATGTTGCTTGATAGAAAGAGAAGGATTAAGCCAGACTCCAAGTAATAAAACAAAAACAAAAACACAGGTAACTGGCTCCAAGGCACAACCCTCAATGCTGTTTTCTTCATTAGATGGGTGCTGTTTTGGTAGCCTTGGAGGTGAAGCTGAAGATCAAGCCTCAGTTTACTTGAAAGTCGTAGTGTTGGAATGGACTAGCCTCCCCTAAATAGAAAGCATAGCCCTCCACTTGTTGCACAGCAGATCACTTTCACACAGGCTGGTATTATTGTGGCTGAGTCATGAATAGGGAGCCAGCTTGCTAAGCTGCAGGATTCTTTTTAGAACAACAGAGAAGTCCAAGAATAATCTCCTCATCCTGTCCATGTGTTGCAGAAAGTGAACACTGCTTCTCTGTGGAAGTATGTTGAGACTATTTGCCATGTCTCTAGCTCACTAGAATTCTAGGATTTCTAGGATATTAAAAATCTGAGATTCTGAGAGCTGACACATCTCAAATCTTCAAACTTTTAATTTCACTCTTGAATATAGATTTCAGCAACTCTGTTATTCAACTGTTTTCATCATAAGAAGTTGGTTAAAAACAAATTAAGTGCTGTAGTTTTTAACTAAATGATAAAATCATGTCATGTCTGATTGACTAATAAAATAGGAAATTTGGGGGGGGGTTGTTTTCACTTTTTTGTTGTTGTTGTTGTTAAGGCAACATTGGTTTATGTTGTGTTTGTTTTAGAAGTATAGGATCTCCCCCTTCAGGTTTTGTTACCAATCACACCCCCACTGCCAAAACATTCCTAGTCTACCACCATAGAACACACTTTGTTCTTACCTCCTTTTTCCCCCCTCTTCTTCTGGTGACCTCAGTTCTATATTCAGCTTTCTAGGATTAGTTCTTAATATGACATTTGACATTTTGTTTAGTTTCACTATATTCCATATATAATGACACCATCTGGTATTTGTCTTTCTCCTTCTGACTTACATTGCTTAGCATAATTCCCCTCCCTGACCCCCAGCTCTATTCATGTTGCTACAAATGGCAAAAGTTTATCTTTTTTGATTGCTGAATAATATTCCTCTGTGTATGTATGTCACACCTTCCTCCTGCACTCACCTGTATTTGGGCATTTAGGTTTGTTTTACTTTTGACTTGCAAGTAATTTCAAACTTGGAGAAAGAGTTGCAAGAGTAAGACCAAAACCAAAAATTCCTATATACCACTTTATCATATTCACCAGTTGCTAACATTTGGACAATCTGTTTTATGTTCAAATGATGATATAAAAAAACTTTTCCTTATGATTTGAGACTGTCTTATAGACATATAGACAAAAGCACCAAAATTACTAATTGTACATTACTTGTTAAACAGAACCAAAAATTCATTCTCTGATGCAGTCATTGATTTATACTTCTTTTCTGTTGTCAACAAATCACTAAATCTAAATTATATGCTTGTTAAAACACATTATTTGGGTAGCCCACTCCTAACAGCTTTGCTAATTTTTCACATATTATGATAGTGAACTTTGGGCTCTATGTGCTAAATTGAAGAATATAATTTCAGACCTTTCAATACAGAGAAAAACATATGAAAGCTAATAAACGTTCCAAGATTTCCTGTGTTTGGCTCTTGTGCTCCATCTTCTGGCTGAAAGTTAGCCATAAAATTATTAAAATACAGATCCTCTAGGGCATTAGATTTAATAGAGAGGCATTGACATTATATCAGAGAAAATGATTTAGTCCACAGGAAAAAAGAAATACAAAAGGTCAGAAGGAAGATGACTACAAAGCTGAAGTGACACCCACTGTTCATCTGGAACATCAATCTGAGAAGCCTGTTAGAGGAGGTTTCATGGCTTCATGATGAAGGTAGGGGATAATCATATAGGTAGGTAGGTAGGCAGCCATGGGGAGCAATCGTTAGATCATTGTGATTTTACTTTCAGTCTTATATTATCTTTCTCCAAGTCACTGCTTCTAAATATAAGTTACTTGAAGGCAGGTACAGAGTCCATTTTACCTTTATATCATCCATAAACAATATACTTTCTTGTTGAATGAGTAAAGAAAACATGAGAAACTATTTGCTTTTGTTTAACAGGTGCACACATGGTATTGAACTTTTAATTTCAAATCCAAATAAGTAATAAATCATTGTAGTGCACAATAGCATAATATCTAGGAACTTTTCAGTAGCCAAAAATTTGCACAACTTTTTAAATGTGTTCCTGAAATAGGCTCTATTTACAGAAACATTATCTACTTAGAATTCTAATATTCTAGACTTGGAATGGGCCATAATATCTATTTGCTCTACATAAAACAGCAGTAATTATCTGTTTGGCTCAAAACACCATTACAATTAATTCTATAGATTCTATCTATAGATTCCATATACATTGGGTATCTTTTCTGGATTTAATCATCTTTGCAATGCATCCTTAAAATAGACAAAAGGAAAGAATTATCAGGATCTTGTTATACTGAGTCACAATATAGTGAATGAAGAAAAGTGAGGAAACAAGGCACAGAGACAGATTTTAATGCAACATTAAACTTTTAATCTCCAAGGGACTGGAGCTATTTAACACAGATAATCTTTGCCCTTAATTTCTTGTCTGCTTTGATTCAAGATGTCTTGAGGCCATATTACCCTGTATGTTCACTCCCAGACATCTAACCCCAAAATTCAAAAACAATAATTCAAAAGGAGACTTGCATTCCTGTACGCCTGTGTTTATTGCAGCAACATTTACAATAGCCAAATTATAGGGAAAAAACTAAGTTCCCCCAAAACAGAAGAGTGGATCAAAGAGATATGGCATATATAATGAGGGGAATGCAAATCAAAACCACAATGAGATAGCACCTCACATCATTGAAAATGGCCCATATTTAAAAACAAAACAAAACAAAACACAAAACTAGTAACAATTAATGATGGTGAGGATATGAAGAAAAAGGAACCCTCTTACACTGCTGATAGGAATGCAAACTGATCCACAAACTATGGAAAGCCGTGTCAAGGTTCCTCAAATTACTAAAAATGGATCTACCATATGACCCAGAGATTCCATTCCTAGGAATCTACCCAAAGGACACAAAGACATAAATTCAAAAGGAAATGTGCACTCCTATGTTCATTGCAGCACTATTTACAATAGCTAAGATATGAAAACAACCTAAATGCCCCAAAACAGATAACTGGATCAAAAGTTTATCATCAAAAATGATAAATTCATGTCGTTTGCCACAACATGGAAGGAGTTAATGAAATGCTCACCTGTGGGGACTACTTGAGCATAGAAATCAAATATTGTACAAAATAAACAACAATGTATGAATATTAAAAATTTTAATCAAAAGAAAGGATAAAATAATGATAAATATCAAGTATTTTAGTATTGGGGGAAGATGTGGTTTATCTACATAGTGTAATGTTACTCAGTGATCAAAAAAGATAAAATTATGCCATTTGTGGCAACATGGGTGGAGCTGGACAGGATAACGCTAAGTGAAATAGATCAGCAGGAGAAAGATAAATACTGGAATACTGAAAAGCCAAACAAAGGGTCAGATAAAGACAAAAGGAAAACTAATCCTTGAAAACTGACTATAGAAGTGAAGCATCTAGAGAAAGAATGGGTAGAAGGGCGAGTATAAACAGGGATGGAAGAAAATGGACTCTGGTGGTGGGTGGGTTATGGGTTATTTGGTGGCAAGAGCACTACGTGGTGATACTTAAGGAGGGATTCTGTACTTCTAAAGCACCAACAATGTAAGTCGACATTACTTCAATAACAACAAAAATCTTCTAAAACCCAACCGGGGGGCCTCCCTGGTGGCTCAGGGGTTAAAGTGTCAGCACTATCGAGCTAGCACAGTCACCGTGGCAGGAGTCTGATCCCCAGCCAGGGAGCTGACCCACATGGCACAGCAGACCTCTCCTTCTCATGTGCTGCTCCCCTCAGCAGTGTGTTTCAGTCAATCTCCCTGTTCTGTTCCCCACTCAGGCTCTGATGAATCTTCTCAACCCCCTGCACTTATACCCCAGCTCTTGTTTGCATAAATAAATTTACCTTTAAAAAATTTCAAATAAAAAAAAATAAAAATAAAACCTAATTGGGATCATAATTATATTCAGATTTTAATTTTGGCCTCAGTGTTCAGCTGAAATTTACCATTTGCCATTGCCCTTAGCTTTGGAAGCCTGCTTCCACATAGTTCTGGCATCCCTGAACTTATAGATGATTAACGCTCATCTACTTGCATAGGTTACCATCACATCTAGTCACTATAACAACATCCTAAATATGAAATGGTGTAGCATTTGGATTTGTGGTTAACACTGAAATATAGCACTTGCATTTCTACATAAAACTTGGATTGAAAAATTCCTTTATATGTTTGAAATTTGGTATTTTATCAGTTAGTGAAAATATAAATCTATATTTACTGAAGTACTACAATAAATTTGAAAGTTGTGAAGACTATGTAAAAAGAACCAAGTTAGCTTCAGAATATGGGCCCTTTTTTGAGTTGACAAATGTTGATGCAAATCAAATGTTGATAATATGGGGTAGGATAATATGGATTAATAGATAACATAATTCTAGCCTTTGTAAAGTAAAGTTGTTTTGCTATACCAGCATTCTTAACATTAAATAAAGTGACACTTAAGAACTATGTCTTTTTTAAAATTACATGTAAACCATGATCTTTTAACAGAGATAAAGTATTTGGGAATTCTTCATTGTTGTATGGCTACCTTAACATCAGCATGGCCAAGTCACTTAACATTTCATAAAGAAGAACTCCCAAAGCTTTCTACAACAAAGCCTAGAATAAATCACCTTTGATCTAGGCATTAAGGGAGAAAAATAGAAAATTTATTTTAAAATGAGCTACAAAATTACTTGTTTTTTTACCAGTCACAGTTGAGAGTAGGTTCTATCTAGCATAATGGATAAGTAGGTAGTTAACAGTGGAAAAAGTGTTTCCATAGATCTTTAGAGGCTTTGCGTGCTTGCTTGCTTCTCATCTCACTTTGACCCCTGCCATGCCCTGTGAATAAGCACAATTATCTGCTGAAGGAAGAGAGACCATATGGAACAGACTAGTTGTTGGGGCAAACCATCCTCTGCTCAGCTGACCTGGGGTTACAGCGGCCATGTTCGTCTGCAGTTACAAACCCAGCTGAGATCCCCCCGGGTCTGGCCTAGATCAGTACAACTACCCAAGTGACCAAAAGAATGATGGGAAACAAATGTTTATCGTTATCAGGTTTATAGTTACTGGTTACACACTGCTGTTGTGACAACAGATAAGTGATATGGTGAATGCTTACTTTTTAAGTTCACTATAAGGCCTGTTCTTTTATCTGGAAATCTCTGTCACGAGGGTGATACTTGATTTTGGCCACAGTGACTTTACCATTTGGTCATTTAGAATTCAGTCAAAGCACGGATTTGGTGCATCTCTATGAGGTAAAAATTATCTCCAATTCATAATTCAAACACAAACACATAACTTAGGCTCATCAGAGTTTGGAAGCTTTCTCAAGTCCAAATTAGCTTTGTCTGACTCCAAAACTGATTTCAATGGGTAGGCTATATTTTCTCTCTACCATAATTTCTGGTCTGAGATCCAGTAAGAATGGAGAAGTTCTCTTTAAAAGATGTTACCTATGGCATGATTTATTTTGTAGAAAAGAAAGCCACTTCCTTTTGGAAACTAACAACTATGCATTAAAACTAACTTTCTGGAAAAGAGAGTCAGGAGAACAAGAAGTTTAATTCCACCATACACCAAAACAGAGCTGCTCAATAAAAGCATATTTGAATTAATGAAACATGTTTAAAATATATGTACCAACTGTAGGGTAAAGGTTGATCAGTTATTTCCATCCTCCCACCACTGATAGACACCTGTGGTGCTGCGAGCATTCCAGGGTGGGCATGCGCAAGTGTGCGCACCTGTGTTGGACATGGGGATTAATGGGCGGCGTCATGAGGACACCAGAACTGAGAGAACTGTGAGAACTGTGAGGATCAACTGATGAAGGAGCAGCAGCAGCAGCAGAGATAGAAGAAGCAGCAGCCGAGAGGGTGAGATGCTCCGGGGGGCTGGGAGGCCTACCGGCCTCCCGGCACCCCCGCCACCCCTGCCTGCCATGTACCTGGCCACCTCTACTAAATAAAGAATAAAAGCCACCGAGGGCTCCAAGACTCTCCTTCCTTGACCCATCTGCCCAGAACCATCCCGAACCTTGCTCCTGTGCTCCCCTTCTTGCCGCTACACCAACTTAAAGAAATATGTTAGAATTATGACTTCATCATTCAGTTCTATCACTCTCCTGACACATCTACTCTAAAATTAGGCAAGAGCAGTTATTTGGCCATATGGGTCCTCTGACTAGACCAAACTGACATTTGAAGGGAAGATGAAGGAAGCAGTGAGTTTGTAAGAGACACAAAGGAAATAAACAAAAGCAGTCATTCTCAAGGTGGTTTCAGGTCCAGCAGCCTCAGAAGCAACTGGGACTTTGTGAGAAACTCAAGATTCTCAGGTCTTACCCATACCCACAGAAACAGAACCCTGAGTGAAGTCGTTCCATACCTGCTGACGGTGAACCACTGGGTAAGAGAACGGTATCATTCAAAAGGAGAAGTTTTTCTTTTTTATACTCTTTAAGTCTGGGTTCTAAGGGATGGAATAAGGCAGCTCTTCCTTCCCAATTCTCTGATCCCAGGGGCTCCTGGAGGACTTGGATTTTTCTTCTTCCCAGGCTTGGCTCGTGTATGAACAGTTAAAGGAGACAGAGGAAAAAGAGGTAACTAGCAAAGGAACAAAGGAGCCCGCCCTGCCTGTAGCCTCCTAGCTCTGCTCCAGTTTCCCCATTTTAGTAAGCCAACCCTCTGGCTGCCTTGACAAGGTCAAAGCACCTTGTATGTCATTGGAAAAATATTTCCAGCAAAGTGCTTTGCCTCCAGCTGTGAAATTGATTAGTGACTTTAAATCCCTGAAGAGTCTCTACTGGCAGCTGTAGTTGCTATTTTAAAATTGCAGAAGAGAAGTGTGTGTGAGAGGAAGGAATTGAGTAATTATGTCCAGGAGAAGTTTAAAAAAAATTCCCTCTCAAACTTATGGAATGGTACACCCAGGAAAAGAAATGCATGAGGAAATGCAACATAGGAAGTAAGAACTTCCTATTTTAGATTTTTTTTCTTGGAATAACCTAAACTTTAGTTGTTACAAAGCTACTTGTGAAATCAATATCAAGAAAGTTACCTCTTAGGGATTTTAGGGGATTGTGGAATTAGAAGATGAAAAGCAGCCCATGAAGATTCCAGAGAGGGCACTCTCTTAGCTAAACACTTGGCTGGAGAGAACTGTATGTGAATTCAGCAACACTGACATCTGAGGTAGAAATCAAAGTGCCTTATGAAATAGGCATGCTGGATTCAAGTGATCACTCAGATTGGGATTTTTTTTCCCTTTAAATTCATTGCTTTCCATAAGAATGAGTTTTAATGGTTCAGTTAAAATCTATGAGTCATTATTCGCTTGAGGACATGAGAACACTACACCTATAGAAATGCTCATCCTTCCATTAATGTAGCCACCACATAATTTAGGGAACAAACATGGAGAGGGCATCTATTATGTGGAAAACATGTTTTAAACACCAGGAATATGAATAAAGAGTCCTTTGGATGGAGACAAAATACAGTGATAGCTGAAACAAATCTGATTCAGCCAGAGCACAGAGGAGAGATAAACAGGACAGAAGCGAAGAGTGGGTGAAGGAGAGGGAGAGGACTTTCAAGCAGGGGGAGGCACCTTTGCAAAGACAAACCAGTCTGAAAGTGGACTGTGAAAAGTCCTTGTGCAGGAGGAGCACCTGGAGAAGTGCTGGGAGGTGAGGTGAACTCAGGGCTGACTTGATGGATTCTGCAGGCATTGCACAAAGTGGCTGGAGGCTTTCAACTGTCTCTAGCGGTATGCCAAGGTTTTGAAGTTGGGTGACAATTCCAGCAAAAGTCTGAAGATGACCTGGACAGTGAGATAAAGACAGCAGGGAGTATGATTTCAGGTAACAAGAGAAGCAAACTGAACATTTGTCATTAATGTCCTATGAGTTACATGATCCATCCTAATTATTTCCACCAACACAGCTGATATTTCCCCAACCAAAGAAGGCAGAGCCTTTACAAACTCTGAAGAGGGCGGGCATAAGATTGTAATAAGATGACTACTCGGAAGACAAAACAAACACACCACTTTTGAAATTTCCCAACATCATTCAAGAAAGAACAGATAAGTTATTTTTAATCATTTACGTTTAGTTACTATTGGGATTATTTTCCCAATAAGTATTTTCTAGGAATTTCTAGGAATACTCTCTATAAGGGTGACATTTTATTACTATTTTTTTTTAATTTGGTCAAGTACATTTTGACAAATACTAATGTTCTGAAGTAAAGGATGCTGCTTGATACAGGAGCGATTGTACCTACAGATCTCAGGCTGCGATAAAACAAGTTTGTGAACAGACACTAATTTTTTGGCCTAGATGTTTTATTTTGAGTTAATACATAAACAATTAGTTTTTTACACAGTGATAGATGGGAGGGTGAGGGATAGGAGCAAGATAATAGGAAAATATGTTACAAACATAACTGGAGATAAGTGTGTTCTTCATAAACTAGGGGATACAGAGACCAGAGGAGGGGGAAAGTCTCTCATGCCCCCTAGTGTCTTTCGTGAGACTTACAGTATCCTAAAAGTTTTGAATCACTATGGATACTTCAGGGGAAAAGACTCTTAAAGGTTTTTCCCTCAACTGGGGACACCTGGTGGGGAGTGGAGGGGGAGGGTTGAGGGAAGATGGGAGCACGAGGGACTGAGGTGATGGTGCACTGGTGAGATGGTGATGGGGAACACATGGGGAATACAATTAATGGCAAGTATATGTAAATTTTAAAATATTTTAATAAAAAAATGAAAAAAAAGGTTTTTCTCTCAAAATAAATATCACAGTAAGTGAATTTTATCCCCTACCCTTATTTATGATATACTTTATTAATTATTATAATAATTTAAATACCTATCTAAATATAAGACAAACGGAGATCTGGTACTTGTTGGATGTGGCTGTGTCCCTGAATTTACTCCAATGTAAAATGTGGTCACCAAGGATGCTAAGAAGTGCTCAAGGTCATGCATGGACACATCGCAGGTTTACATGTGAGAGCCATGATCATTCCACTGTTTCAAAGGGATCATATGCAAGGGGAGAAGAATACTTATTGTTTTCCTTTATTGAATACTGGCCCTGGTTTGGTGAAGTGAACCCAAGGGACTGGGAGGATTCACTTGCATTGCAGCCAGAAATTTTAAGTCCACAATTTTCTGGAACAGTTTGATGCTTTCCTGGTCCAGTGAAAATATTTCACAGCACAAATGCCTCTGCCCCTAATATGGGGTAGGTGAAAACAACAGCCATATATAACTTACTGTTTCCAAGATTTAGAAGATTATGAACCATGCCTAGTTAAACAAAAACTTCAGCTACACACACTAATTGAACCAGTAGATATAGTTTTGGAAAAGGAGATAATATTTGTGGCATGCTGTAGGGTCAGTGAAAAGTGATCAGCTTTTCCGCCCTCCGGCCATTGGTGTCGACGATGGACACCTGCGGTCTTGCACACATGCCTGATGGCAGGCACCGCAAGTAGGGTGTGGGCATGCGCAAGTGGGCGCACCTGGGCTGAGACGTGGTGTATAAGGGCAGCATCACAAGTCGCCAGCAGAGAGCAGAAAGAGAAGAAGCAGTAAGCAGCAGCAGCAGTAGCCCAGAGAGTGGAGATGTGCTAGGGGCTAGGACGCACGCCAGTCTTCTGGCCCCTCAGCCTCCTGCCCGCCAAGTACCTGGTCACTAATGATGTAAATTGTAATAAAAGCCTGAAAAAGCCACCGAGGGCTCCAGGACTCTCTCCTTGACCCATCTGCTTGGATCATAGATAACCTGCTCTGTGCCTTCCCGGAACTACACATGGTCAGAGGAGGCAGCTTTCCTGAAGAAAGCTTCAAACATTTTCTCCTCCCTCCAAAGCCTATGATACAAGCTTTCCTGACTGACCTGCAACCAGTGGCACGCTCAAATCAAGGACCGACTCCTCAGACAGACTGCAGTGACAGTGACAGGAAATTTGAAACATAGAATGTTCTTTTCGAGTCTTCCATTAGGCAAGTTTCAGGAAACAGGCATCAATGTTCTCTGCAAAGGCAGCTCAGCAAAAGATGCACACAAACTACCAAAGGATACTCGAAGATGTCTAATTTGAGGGTGTGTTTGAAACCGCTGCATGTGCTTTCTGCTTAGAGCAACAAAACCTAAAGGTGGGTGTGTTTACTGAGTTTTTTCCCCGCTTGGTCACTAATTCTTAATCGAAGCGTGCATGGGAATCATCTGGAAATGCAGTTAGTAAACACAGATGGGATGAGTCAACAGATAAGCTTCTGATTCTATGGTTCTGGTGTGGAACCAATAAAGTTTCTAACAAGTTGCCAGGTAACGCCAAAGCTGCGAGTCCACACTGAGATTCGCTGCTATGCGGATGTGCAGCTTTTGAGGCGCTAGTCTAGTGATTGGGTGAGGAGGGACAAGGGCTGGGTGCGCCGAGATCATTCTCCGTGCCGCTTCATCTTCGTAAGAGATCCGCAGCAGTCCCTCTGCACAGGGCTGTGCACGCAGCGGGAGACAAAACGGTGCACAACGCGTGCTCCGGCGCTTTTCTCCCGTCAGTCGATGAAAACAAATGGGCTGGCTCGGCTACGCACTTATTCATTCACATACACTGGCGCGTTCCTGTCTCTGCGCTCACCCACCGCGGCCCACCCAGGACCTTCTGACTGGGAAGCAACGTGGGGGGTGGGGGGGAACGGGGAGAACAGCGCCAGCCGCGCCGCAACTCTGCCCCGCCCCTCTCGCTCCGCCCACTCCTCCGGACTCTAGCTAAGCCCCGCCCCATCCCTCCTCACCTGAATCAGGCCCAACCCAAGCACTATAAGGCCCGCACAGAACTTCTGCTTGGGCCAGGTAAGGACCAAGGATTGGTGAAGTTATTAGTGGGAGCGCTGACTTTGAGTTCCCTGGCAGAGCTGGGCCGGGGTGTAGGTAGCGGAGATGCAGCCTGCCCTGAGCTCTCGAGGCGCTCCAGGAGGCTTGCTTTCTTCCCTCTGGTGCCATCTTCCCTGTGTTGGACTTCTGTGGCTCTCTGACAGCCCTACTGTAGAAGTTCAGGTAAGGTCAGCGTGAAGTAAGTGTTGTTCGTGTGGAGGAGATATCCCACGTTCCATACTAGACTGAAAACCATGTTCTTCCATCGTAGGCCCAAATGCTCCACACACACACACCTGGGTAGGAGCTGGGTGTGGTTGTGGGGTTTTTCCCAGCGCTTCCTGTCTAACCTTAGGCTCTGTGACCCCGGATTTCACACCACCATTTTGAATAGTCCTAAATGTTAAAACGACAAACTTCTTGTTCAGCAGAAGCAGGATCCTTGAGAATCACTTTATTGAAGGGTTATCTTAATCATTTTTTGTTTGTTTTTATTATGTAAAATTGGTCTCTCTGGACACAGATCCATAAATTTAAAGTCAGGGTAACTGTACAGAATGTCCATTTGTGGGGCGAAAGACCAAATTCAGGGAGTAATTGATCTTCACTGTGATTGTGTGTTTCCTGATAAATACTGCATTTTGTCCTACTTATTTCGGGGATCAGTAGTGGACAAAGTGCAGAAGTCAAAAGAATGAAACACCAGGGCTCTATAGGATGCTTTGTTGGTGGGGCTGATGTGGTAACACATCTGAGGAGGAGTTGTGAACCTGTTCCCCAAAATCATATACAGTGCCCTAAACCATCTTACTTCCATAAAGAAAAACAAAAAATGCCCAAGGCCACTTGTGGCTGTGACTAACCTGTATTGAGAGGAAATGGACAGAGCAAAGTTTCCATCTACTGTCCTACTTTTAAGAAGCCAACTAAGCAACAACAAAGTCTGAGCAACTAACCTTGAGAAATCCAGGTTGGCAAGAGACTGCAAATGTCCGTAACTTTAAAAAGTTACTTTCCAGAGGGAACCTTCAAAAAAAGTTCCCTGAGCATAACTGAGACTTTAAGCAGGGAGCTTTGGAACAAAAAATTTTCCTAAGTAATTTATATAGGGTAGTTTGTAATTCTCCATGAGACTCAGTGACTGGGAAAAGCATATTTTTCAAGGAATAGTTGGGAAGACTCTCAAAACTCATTATGTACTATTTAATAACTTTTTGTTAATCAGGTAATAATCTGCAGGAATTCAGTCAAATGGTTTTTGATTCTGCTGTCATTCGAGAACCTGTAAAATAAGTAGCATATAGTAACTGCAAAGTGAATATTATAAATACAGGTAAGAGCATTGTTGAATCATAGTATGAATCTGGCATTCTTGAAAGTCACTCAGATAACCCATATGTCAGCTGAGGGCTCCCCGTTTGTTCACATTTAGTTCACATTGACTCATTTCCCTCCCCAGCTCCCACATTCTTCTTCCTTTTAGAGATTTCAGTGAGTTGCTCCTGTTAACCTTAAACCCCCATCTGCCCAAAAAAACCTCCCTCTTCATTTCATGTCATCCTGTGTGTGCTGACCCCAAAGTAGAACTCAGGAATTTTCACTTGATTCCCCGAACAGTATTAAGGTAGTATTATGTTCAACATTTGCTGAAGATTTGGGAGTTAACTTTGGGTTATATTAGCTTATAGATTGCAATTAATTTAAGACCCCTGGTGTCTCAGGTCTCACTGCCTTATCACTCTCAACTGTCTCCTGAGCAAGCGCATCCAGCTCCTTATAGACCTATGGCCAGATTTAGATCTTTCTGGACTCCCTTGCCTTTGCTTTGTCTCCGTGCTCAACTGCTTCCTTGATAGCTCCTTTCTGGTATTGTTGAAGGGTCATCATATGTAATATATTTTCGGTGGGCTTGAAACAGTAGAAAGTTATTGCTGGTGAGGCTTTTGCTGCTATATGATTTTGCAACTGTGGCAACAGTTGAGGAGCTTAATAAGTTGTGACAAAGGGGGAATCCCTTTTGAATGTATTCTGTCATTTCTTGGTTTCTCCTGGTTCCCTTCTTACACATACTTTTATGACATTTCCCAAAAATATTATTTTGCTGTCAAGATATTCTATGAGCACATAGAGTGATGATATGTGTTGTGTAGGTTTCTTGTTGTTTTTGTTAATAGAGAAAACAACTTGGTTACTGGTAATAAGCCACTCTTATGTGATACCTTTTTCTTAAGGTGTGGATAATTTGCATGCTGGGACACACTGACATAATGGGCCCATTAAAGTTTCGTTATTTCCTTCCAATTTTTTTCTCTGTTTTTGTCAGTTAGTTGTGCAGTAATTGGGATATATTTCAAGTGTATCAGAGGTACCTTTTGAGAGGTTTAAGTTCTACCCCCTTTTTGCTAGAGAGCAGCTCCAGCAAAGACACTCCAATTGAGGAATATCTACTCCACAGACTTTTTTTTTTTTTATCAATTAGGTATATCAGTTAAGGATTACCCAAGGACATACTTAAAGGATGTCCAAAGGAATATTGTTTACTCTGGTGAAGGCTTAGCTGTGAAACTTGAATGTCCAATATAGGGGTTTGGGTAAGTAAATTGTGATATATTTGCACAATGAAATAGTATGAGCTGCCTTTTCTATTGAATTAAACCCCACATGTTTATAGTTTCCATTTTAACAATTAGAAAAAAACATATACAGGTTGCTACTTTGAACTTCTTACTTTGAAGTCAACAATAGCCATGACCCTACTTTGGAAGGTGAATGGGGTCAATCTGTGAAAGGTCTTGAACACCATTTTAAAGAGCTTGGACTTACCTAGTGTTTCTGAGTGAGGGAATGATAAGATAGTATCAACAAAGTTACCTTAAAAAATGCAGCAGAGTACAAAAAATATATAATAGCTAGCATCCATAAGAAAGGGGAGTGTATGATATCCTAAAAAAGAAATAGTGATGGAAGGTAAAGCTTTGGTGGTTTACATGGGAAGAGACAATAAAAAAGGAGACTGTTATACTCACCTAAATAAAATTAGAAGTTTTGAGTAAGAGAGGGTAGGAAGGGAGGGCAGTAAAGAGAAATAAGGAGAGGGCTGGATCTTTTCTCTGTGACTAGAAACTTAAGAAGGGTTTTGTATTTAATCCAAAATGCAATGGGAAGTCACCTAAGAGTCTTAACGGAATAGGGCTGATCTAAGTATGAAATGAAAGATCTTTGGGAATTCCTGTGGCTTATCTGAAAACTTCCCTAATAGCATCTCTGTATCCACTTACAAATTATTTCCTAAGGATAAATTCCTGGAAATAGGGCTGTTGTACTAGAGATAATGCACATTTTTAAGGCATAAGGAATATATTGAAATAATTTAGTTCTTTATTAAATTATTGACTATGAACCATAATAGGTTTTTGTTTTAGTAATATGCTGGTGGTCTCTGAGACTCCTGCCCCCATTCTGGTTTAAAACCTTATTTTTTTCTTATAAGCAGACATTTATGAAAAAATGGAAAATAAGCTTCCTCTGAGTCCCTGGGACTGTGCAATATAAATTCTTATCTTTCTTGGGGTATATCAGTAGAGAATGTGAATTCATTATGCATACCCACAGAAAAAACCCTTTAAAATGGATCACATTATTTATACCTCAGCAGTGTCATGCCAGGAACCTAGGAACCTGTGTGAGTTAGGACTTAAGTTTGACTGCAGATAAACCTGAAAAACAACCAGATGAGGGACTTTATTACCATAATGGAAGGTCAGAGCTGGTATATTTCAGAAAGTCATTATAGTGCCAGCCAGGCACAGGGCAGGTTCTCTATCAATTTGGGGTAGGGTTAAAGGAGAGTCCTGGAGCCCTAGAGGGATTTTCAGGCTTTTAATGATCCTTCTACACCATTTGTAGTGAGGCAACCAGGTGCAGGACAGGTATTGATGCTGGGAGCTCACAGGCCTCCCAGCCTCCTGTGAATCTTTATTCTCTCTGGACTCTGGCATTCTCTCAAGTTCTTACAGCCGTTCTTCATCACACACCATCCCCTGTGTGCCGCCACCCTGATAGCCTCAGCCCCTAGGTTCAGGTGCACCCACTTATGCACACCCACACCATACTCCAGGTGTCCACCGTCAGGCGTGTGTATCCCGAGCCCACTTTCCCAAGCACTCCTGCTTGCTGATAGCCACGGAGGCCAACAGTGCAGAGCCTGACCACCACTTAACCTACGGCCACCCAGGGTTGGACTCCTGTCTTTCCACATACTCATCTGTAGGATGTGCTTGCTGCCTCACAGGACTGCATGGCAGTTCAGGACCTTGCCAGGCCCAAGCAGAAGTGAAGAAAGAAAGGTAAAGGGTGAAATACATGTTCTGTCAGGGTATGATCCCTTTACATATTGTTCCTAAAAGCCTCAAGAAAAATTCTCCTGCTTTTATATCATTTACTAAAATGCATAACAAGGATATCTAATTTTCAAAGGAAGCTAGGAAATGTGGTCAGTGTAATCGGACTATGTTGACAGGGAAGATGAGGAGCATGATGTTGGTAGACAATTGCAAATTTCTGCTATACACCCAAATGTGAGGACATCACTCACAATTATGGACAAGATATTGTAGGGTAAATGGAAAAGTATCAGGCTTTTCCGCCCTCCTGCCATTGGTGTGATGGTGGACACCTGAGGTCCTGCACGCATGCCTAAGTGGGCATGCACAAGTGGGGACACTTGTGCTTAGACATAGGCATATAAGGGTAGCATCACAAGGACGTCAGCAGAGGAGAAGGATAGAGCATAAACATCAGAGAGTGGCAAGATAGAATGTAAGTAGCCAGCAGCCACAGCCAAGAGTGAGGATGCACCGGGGACTAGGAGGTCTGCCAGCCTCGTGGCCCCCCTGCCTGCCATTTATCTGGTCACCTCTGATAATAAAGGCCTGAAAAAGCCACCAAGGGCTCCAAGACTCCTTCCTTGACCTGTCTGCTCAGAATCATTGAGAACTTGCTCTGTGCTCCTTGCTGGCACCACAGAAATGTAAATCAAAATTTAGGTCTACAAATGATAAAGGTATTTTTATTAGTGACTTATTGTGTAAAAATTTACTTCAAGTGTGTGGCAGGAATCCAGGTGTGTTTTAGCTGGGCCTTTGGGATTAGGGTCTCTCACAGGATGAGTGGGGCCAGGGCTGCATCCCAGCTGAAGCTCAGTTGAAAGAAGATCTGTGTCCAAACTCATCCATGTGGTTTTGTCAGGATTCCAGTCCTTACAAGCTTGAAACAAAGGCCTCCTCCTTGATTTTTTGTCATGTGATCTTTTTCAGTCACAACATGGCAGCTGGCTTTCATTAGCGTGAGCAAATGTGGGAGCCAGAAAAATGGCAAGATGGAATCCTGAATATTTTATAACTTAATCTCACAACTGCTATCCTGTACCTTTGGCTATATTCTATGCATGAGAAGTAAGTTGTTAGATGTAGCTTACACTCAAGGGAATGAAGTTACCCAAGAGCACAAATACTAGGACGCAGGAGTCATCGGGGTCACCTTAGAAGCTGCCACCATAGCACAAATTGTGTGCTGTTAGCACTCGCATGAGTAGATACCCTCTCCTTAGGAAGTTTAGAGGGAACTGCCTAAGTCAAGAAAATTTGGCATTTCTTTTGAAAGTGCATGTGCACTCATTCTTTATAGTGCATTTTCTACTCCTGCTTGAGATAGACATTGTTTTTTTTCTTTAATAAATTTATTATTTTTTAATTGAGGGGACATTAGAACCCTCCCACCAAGTGTGGCTACTGTTGTGCACCCACATCAGATCACCAAAAAGTCCATTACCAAAGTCCATTGTGCCTTCTTCCCTCTGTTCTTATCCCTCCCCTACACCTTCCTTTTTCTCAATGCTTCTGTTCAACAGTTCAACAGATGCTTCAGTTCTAAGGGTTTGTTTTTAAGCTTGTTTTATCTGGCCTTTAGTTTTTCTATACCCACATACTAGTGACACCATCTGGTATTTATCTTTCTCCTTCTGACTTATTTCACTTAGTATTATCGCTTCCAGTTCCATCCATGTTGTCACAAATGGCATGGGTTTATCTTTTTTGATTGCTGAGTAATATCTCTTCATGTATCTATACTGCATCTTCTTGATACACTTATCTGTTCTGGGGAACTTAGGTTGTTTCTATAAATTGGCTATTGTAAATAGTGCTGCAATAAACACGGAAGTGTTAGTCTCCTTTTAAATTAGTATTTTTGAATTTTTCAAGTAGATACTTGGAAGTGGAATTACTAGGTTATATGGCTGATTCATTTTAAATCTTTTGAGACACTTCCATACTGCTTTCTATATAGGAAATGGACCAGTTTACCTTCTCATTAGTAGTATAAAAGGATTCCTTTTTTCCCACATCCTCACCAGCACTTGTTTCTTGTCTTTTTGATATGGGCCATTCTCACAAGTGTATTTCATTGTGGTCTTGATTTGTGTTTCCCTAACATCTGCATGTGACTGTATTTAGGATGATATATGATGATGAACATTTTTTCATGTGCCTGTTTGCAGTCTGTATGTCTTCTTTGGAAAGGCATCTGTTTAGTTCTGGGTTATCTGGTTTTCTTATTTGTTGACTTGTATGGGTTCTTTGTAGATCTTGCTATCAGTTGCTTGACAGATGTGTGCAAATATTTTCTCCCATTCAGTAGGGTGTCTTGATTTTTGTATATTGATTTTATACCCTCAGATTGGCATTTCTTTTGAAAGTGCATGTGCACACATACATATCATTATTATCAACACTCCCCCACCAGACAGCCTACTCTCAATTTTTAATAATTAAATCATTATTTAAATTTTTCAACAGGTGACTTACTTTCATAACTTTCTATTAGTTGATGTTTTTACATCAACTTAAGTCTTTGACTCCTAGGTCAGTCTCAAGCTGCTATAACAAAATACCACAGACTGGGTGACTAAATCAACCAGATTTATTTTTTCACAGTTTTGGAAGCTTAAAGTCACACCTAAAATATCATCAGTGTTGGTTTCTGGCAAGGCCTCTTTTCCTGGTTTGTAGCAGACACTTTCTGTGTCTCACATGATCTTTCCTTTGAGCACACACTGAAAGAGAGAGATCTTTGGAGTCTCTTGGCCTTCTCATAAGGAAATCAGCCCTAGCAAATCGGGGTCCTACTCTTAGGAACTTATTTATCTCCCTAAGAGCCTTATCCTGAATACAGTCACATGTGGATGCTAGGACTTCAATGTCAGAATTTGGTGGTGGGGGGGAAACAATTCAGTCCTTATCAGCTGCTATACAAATAAATACTACTGTACTTTCCTCCTACTGTATCTCCTCTTCTGTTACTTATGCTTTTTTTTTTTACATTTCACTGTTAATATTTGCATTGTTTCATCACAAGTTGGGCCTATGCATTGAAAGTCAATGAACAATATTTGTTATACATGTCTTCTGGTAAGCCAAGTAAAAGTCTAAGATGAACTTTTCTTCTGTAAATTCTCTATGTTCAATTTTACCGACTGTATATTTCTTAAACTGTAATAGACTTTGGGAACAAATACATTCTCTCTAAAAGACATTCTCTCCTTTTTTTAAAATATATGCTATCAACTGTTTAATATTACACAACTTTTTTCTTTCCTATTCAGACTTTAATTTTCTTCCACAGCTTTGGGGTTTTCCTCTGGCTTTCAACTGCCTTGCTCCTTATTTTTCTTGTGATCATCCCTGCCTTGATAGTGTGAAGTCCTGTGTTGAAGGTGGCATCACAAAATGTATGAGATCTGAGTCTTTGAGAAAAGTCAGCCAGGATCATATATTTTGACCTTATGTGACTGAAAATCAATGTTATTTTTTGAAAGTTGTTGGGTACAGCACTTAGCCAAGTTTGATTAGTTCAGAAATTGGAGCTGCAAATTTGACACATACAGTCTTGCCTCAGTAGTTAAGTTTTGAGCCGAAAGAAAACTGATTCTAGACTCTGGAATAATGGACAGTTATGCTGGTCTGACTAACTGTCACCTATAATAACTTAGCAAGCAGTTCATGTGCTCAGTGATCCAGAAGCTCTTGAGGATGTGACTAAAAAGAATATCATTATCAGAAGCTACAGGTGGCAAGGTATTTCAAGGTATTGCAAGAAGAAAGAAGAGAGTCCAAAATTTAGGATCTTAAAGGACTCAAAAAGCAACCTTAGATAATGAGAACTGGGATTTAAAAGGCTTCTATTAGCACAGACTTGTACCGTGACTGAACCTCATGGCAAAGATCCAGTCAACTGTGGTTTTTCCACTGAAGCTGTTATGTTCATGTTCAGGTAGTATTAGGAGAGACCTGTAGGCAAGAATGAGGAAAAGCAAAACAGGCGTGAGAACTATAGGAAAGAATTTGGGTACTGTCAAGGACACATGGTTGTGACTGGAAGCAAGTATTTTGGAACCACCTAGAGTTTTGGTGGAATCCTATTGCCTGAAATGTGTACTGAAGTACCTACAGTGGCCTAACCCCATCTCAAGTTATAAAATAGCTTTATTGGAAAATATTAATAATATTTTTAGTTTTAATTTTTATTGAAGAAATATTGGCACAGTATTTCTTTAAAACCATGGATCTGACAAGTTTGTAACAATTTTCAGCTGTTTATTAGAACACTAAGAATGATGACTTGCAACTCATCTTAATGAGATACCCTCTTAATGAGATACACTCACACTGAGTGTTTTGCCTTTGGACTAGTTATATACGAAGAAGGTGCCTATGTGACCAGAGGGTATAGAGATGGCTGAGGATGCACTTTGGGCCCTCTGGTTCTGAATATTCTGTGCATGAGTTGGAGGTTCTTGATCTGGAGAGTGTGTGCCAGTACCAGTGCTCACAGAGGGGAGATTACTGTCCTCACTGCTGTGACTGTGATTCACTAACTTCCTTTAGTGCCATTGCTAGAGTGTATCCTTTTCCAGCAAAAAAACTGTAAATCTGTGAGCATTGTCATTTTGAGTTCCATGTCCCTTTAGTAGGAGAATGTTAACGTAGAATGACCAACTCCACTCTCCTAGCTTTAGCACTGAAAGGCCCACATCCCAGGAAACCCTCAGTTCTAGGCAAACTGGGAGACTGACCATCCTATCATTTGTGCACTATATCCCTCTTTTCTTCTTCTCCCCTCCCATTACTCTAAAATGTTCCAAGAATTTCGGCTATCACTATTCCATATTAGTGGCATTTAAGCAGATCAAAATAAAAAGGCTTCATTCCAAGTTTAGGTCAAGGGAAAGTGGAATGAAGGAAACAACACAAGAGACAGGATGATGAAGAAATCAAGGATTTACTTGAGGTGGGAAGTTGGAGTTGAGATGAGTAGGGAACCTAACATCTGAGACTCCCAGAAGAATAATGAGGATTTCCTATTGTCTTTTGGCTGTGAATTGTAACCCAATTTTATTTGACTATTAGAGGTTGAAATAATTTGAGCAGCTGGAGGAGGTGAGGGCACTGAGGACTACAGTTGGAGGCAGAGGTGATAAAAAATACAAAGGCGCTTCCTTGCCCCATTCATCACCCATAGGTCTGAGAGTAGGGTTGCTCTCGTGAGCAAAGAAAGAACAGGGAATGAGAAGAAAAGATGCTGTCCTGGGGGATCCCCTCAGGCTTGCAGTGTTTGGGGTGCTTATTTCTGGAACAGGTTAGAAGGACTCAGCATGTGGGGTTACTCTTCCCTTATTGTCATTCACAAGGGCAATTCAAATTTCTAAACATAAATGAAACATACAGAAGGGTAAGACTCATTTTTCTAAGCATTAGGTGTTGTTTCCCCTAAGGGCAAACAAACAAAACAGTAAATTGACTCTTCTAGGTTGTTTCTGGGTCTAAGTTTATCCTTTTACTTTAGGGACAAAACCTAATTGGATTAAAATTCTTCTTATTTTCGATTTGAAAATCCAGTGTGGTGGGTTTCCCATAATGAACAAATAATATTATAGATATTCAAATACCAGGAGATTCCTTAATCCTGGTCTTTTATAAATTAAGATATACTTAATACATATAACATTATTAGTTTCAGGTGTACAGCATGATTTGCTATATGCATGTTTTATGAAATGACCACCACAATATCCACTACCACACATAGTTATACTTTTTCTTATGCTGAGAACTCTCAAGATCTTTTCTCTTACTAACTTTCAAATATACAATACAGCATTAGTAACTATAGTTGCCATGATGCATATTACACATCCCCACGACTTAATAATTTTACATCTGATCTGATCTTTTTTTTATCATCTACACATTTCAGTAAGTTTTGACTAAAAGAATGTTTTCCAAAAGTAGATTGCAGAAATATAAAAGAAACTGTCAAATAAAACAGCTATCCATACAAAAACAATACCATTCAGGATGGCAAAAAAGTTTTGTACTTCTAAGAATGATCACTACTTAAAATATCATTTACACAATGTCATGCAGTTTATCGTGGGTGAGAGTTTTGATCCACTTTCAAAAATATGATTAATTTTTTAACAACAACAACAAAAAAAACCCTAGCTGGGCACACACTCTACTCTTTCTTAGCAATTCCTTAGACCATTCTGTAACAATATACTCTGATGTGCTAGAAGGCAAGGATCATTTATAACTCTCAGAACAGTTCTCAGTAGCAGAAAATATGAGTCCACTGTTAGATGTCTTAGTGACTGACAAAATATGAACTGGATTTATAAAGAGAATCACAGATCACAGTGTATAATATTGAAATGATTGTACTCAAGCGTCTTACCAATGTGAACTATATATAAAAGTAGAAAAGGCAGAAAATATAAAAGATTGCCTATATTTTCAGCATCCTAAGATAACCACTGTTAACATTTCAGGGTCAATAATCAGAGGTATATTATTCTAGTCTTGTCTGGTAAACCATAATACTAAATATATACACATGAACAAGATCGAGTGTCCTAAGCCTTCTATTTCTTCATTCTTATAAAGTATGATCATTTTCTTATGCCAGTTAATATTCTTTTATAACACGAATATAATGGTTTACTTATTTAAAATTAGGTATATACAACATTACTTATTTTTTTTTCATTTTTTTATTAAAATATTTTAAAATGTACATATACTTGCCATTAATTGTAATCCCCATGTATTCCCCATCACCATCTCACCAGTGCACCATCACCTCAG
>JAGFMF010011574.1:14072878-14100415 GCA_019455555.1 Galemys pyrenaicus
CGGCGTGAGAAATTCCAAAATGGCGCTTCCCAGGAGCCGAGCAAGCCCCTATACAGATTGGGATTTACTGGCGCTCCAGTTCAGCTTTGCTCTGTCTGTGTACACCAGCACCAGGCAAGTAGTTCCTGGCCGTGGCACCCTCTGACTGACTGCCCGAGCTCAGATCTCCGCTCGCAAGGGCTGCTCCACAGCCCGCGGTTCCTCCGGCGCGAGAAATCCCAAGATGGCGTTCCCGGGAACCGGGCACGGAAAGATCCCCACTGGGGCTGCACTGCCGTTTTAGCTTAACTTTGCTCTATCCCTCTGCAGCCGCCCCTGGCAGCAGCTGCTGGTGGGAGAGTTCTCCGGCCGACTTTTACAGTTCAAGCCTCCGTCTGCATGGGCTGCTGTGCTTCCAGCAGTCCCGCTGCCCCTCTCCGCTCTCGGAGTGGCGCCCTCGGGTCGCCAGGGAATGTCCCGTCCTTATTTCAAACAGAGTTCATTTAGAGATTCCTACCGCCTTCCGTCGGGCTGATGTTTCCTATATGTAAGCTGATAGTCCGTTTTCTGGCTTTTCTCTTTGCTTTTTTGGCTTTCCCTGTTATGTGTATCTGTACACTATGAGTCTAGCGTCTTCACTCTGCCGCCGTCTTGCCGGTCTCCTCAACATTACTTATTTAATGAGTCATACTTTCTTTTTAATTATTGTAGCTTTGTAGTGTAGTTTGAAGTATGGGTGTGTGATAACGCAATTCTCTTTTTTGTCAGGACTGATATTTAGATGTCTTCAGTTTTTGTTTCTTTATATTTGCAATCAATCCCCTTTTAGATTTTTACCTACAACTTTTATTGTATTCTTAAACATCTAACATAAAGGTTTTTGTTAAAAGGGAAAACACATTTTTGAAACTTTTGACACACTTGACATTTTGCCCCATGAAATGTTCCATTTTGCCCCGTGAATAGAGGGGTTTGGTTTGCTGCATTTTAATGTGGCTGCCCTCTGCTGACCATTTCCAGTTAGGTGAGAAGTGGCAGCCACTGTCTTTCTAATTTCTTTTACTATTGATTACAAGTTAATATTTTTATAATTTTAGAGGTCAGTTGTGCTTTTCTGCATCTCTAAATTATTTATATTCTTTGTCCCTCTTGTATAAATATCTTACCTAACTTTTATTTAACTCAATTTATCTACCACAATTTTTTTTATAATCCTCTTTTAACTGGAAATAGTCAACTGGAGCCCCACAGCACAAGCCACAGGGGAAGAATGACTCTCTGCTCCTTCTGGTCATCAGCCACTGAAACAGAGTGTAGGGGTGCTATAGCCTTAAGAAGACAGTGCCAAGCGTATGTCAGGTCACTGTCTATGGGTTCTCACCCATGCCCACAATTGCAAGACCATTCAGGCTGAGGGAACAACAGCAGGGTTTATTTAACAAACAGGGGAAACAAAGAGTCTCTAAGGCCACAGGTGGCTAGCTCTCTCACCCCAGACAGTGTCCACAGTGTCCAGAAGTCCCAAACAAAAGGCTGCTCATTCAAGATGGTGGTTTCCCATCAGTGAGGACCTGGATCTCATGGCATACAAGGGTTTTTTCTTTGTTAATTCTTTATTGGGTGATTCAAAGCATAAGAGTAAGAATTAGGGTATGAGAAAGGGTGAGATCATTCAATTGACCAGTTTGGGTTGCCCAGGGTTTTCTGAAAGACAGCTCTTTATGGATGTGGACAGCCTAATTCCTTATTTAGTTGTTTTGCTTGTAACTGGCAATATGTCTCTTTAAGACATATTCATTTATGTATGTAGATATGTATTTAAGTGTATAGCTCAGTAGTGTTAAGTATATTAACAATGTGTAAAAGGTCTCTAGACCATTTTTATCCTATTTATATTCAAAGTACTCTTTTTTTTGTCACCACCATGTAATTTGTGGTAATCTTAACCATTTTATTCAGTCAGACAATCTCTTATTTTTATTTGGAATATTTAAACCATTTACATTTAATGTAATTATCAGTATTGTTGGGTTTAAATCTCACATCTTTGTATTTGTGTTTCACTTTTTTATTGACTTTATTTTTCCACTTTTCCTGCCTTGCTTTTGATTATTTTTGACCTATTTTATTTCATTTACTGGTTTATTAGACATATCATTTGTTTAACTTTTAGTAGTTATTCTAGGACTTATACATCTTTAATTTACCATAGACAACTTTTAAATAATATTATGCCACATAACATATAAAATTTTTATAGTAGTTTAGTCCCATTTTCCCCTCCTTTTGTGCTATTATTGACATGTTACTTTTAAATATGTATAAATCCTCCAACACATTGAAATTAATTTTGCTATAAATATAAATGAATTATTTTAAGCTAGAATATAAAATATATTAATCCCAGAATTATTTCTAATTCTCTTTATTCTTTATGTAGATCATGTTTTTTCAGAAATCAGGAGTGTATAAAGAATACCTCAAGTTTTCAAGTATTCATCACTTTCTGCCTTACCTGTTTAAAACTTGAATCCTATAAGTGTCATGGGAATTGTTCAGCTTACATCTCTCTGGGTAAAGAATTTGTCTTTACCCAAGTTCACTGAGTTTCACTCTGAACTTATATAGATTAACCTGCAGCTATTTACTCTCCATTTTTCTTATAGAAATAGCTAGAGCCATTTTTGTATATAACTTCTTTCTAAATTATAATTTACCCAGAAAATTCCAGCTGTCTCAGTCTTAGAAAATTTTTAGTTAAGTATCTTCTTTGCTTGGGTATTGCTCCTCTCAAGAAAGTACCTCTAAACTGAAAGTCTAAGCAGTAGTATGACTTATTTTTGTTACTTTTAGAGATTATAGTCTTGGTCTACACATTGCACAATGTCTGAAATAGCTTTTATTCATATAATATTCCAGTTTTCTGATAGTTTTAAACCATAGGGAAAGTCTAGTACATTGTGACTGGAAATGGAATTTGCCCAAGTTGATTTTTTAAAAAGAGCTTTATTGATATTAAATCACTAATTTATCCATTTAAAGTATAAAATTCACTAATTTTTCAATGTATTCATGAATATATACAACTATTACTACAATTTTAAAACTTGCTCATCACCTCAGCAAGAAACCTCATACTATTTAATTTACTACTTAATCTTCCAGGCAGTCCAAAGCAATTACTAATGTAACTTATATCTCTATAGATTTTCTTGTTAGTTTTCTGTGAATGGAATCATATGTACTTTCTATAACTGACTTTTTTCACATAGCATTTTTTCAATGTTGTGAATGTATCAATATCTCATTCTTTTTAATGGTTGATTAGTATTCCATTGTATGGATATACCATATTTTGTTTATCTAGTCGTGGATAATTTTTTAAAATAGCAATTGGGGTTTTTACCAGTATTTTCTTTGTGGCTATAACACCATTCAAAAAGGTATTAGACTTTTGGTTAATTTCCTTAGAGAAGACATTTGGCAGAACAGAAAAAGGGGAAACCTTTAAGAATTCCTAGTCTTTGTTTCTAAAGTCTCACTAAGTTGAATAGGTATGAAAAAGAGGGGCTTTACCCTAAAGTAGAGGAGGAATTTGAAAGACAGCTTTTTCCTCTTAAAGTACACTGTGGGGCCTCCCTGGAGGTGCAGTGGGTTAAGCAACGCACAATGAAGCCATCTGCAGCCATTGCAGCACGAGTTTGATCCCTGCTGCCAGCCAGGGAGAGGACCTACATGGCATAGCAGACCTCTCCTGCCTCGCACACTGCTGCCCTCAGCAGTGTATCTCAGTCTATCTGCCTGTTCTGCTCTCCACTCTGTCTGGTGAATCCTCTCACCTCCCATGACTCTAGCCTGTACCCCAGCTCTTGTATGCAGAAATAAATAAATCTTTTAAAAAAATAAAGTACACTGTGAAGATATGTATTCCAGGAGAGGAATAATATTGCAGGGGATGATAGAGTATTGGTAAGATACTGTGATTTATAAGAAATACACATACATATGTATGTTTGTATATACATAATATTTGTGTCTGTGTCATTCAGATTATCAAAATATTTTTCATGTATATTTTGCCTTTTTTAATATTTCCTGACTTATAGCACCATAAGCCCCTGGAATTTCCTTTGTGATAAGTAAATGGAAGCATATTTCATTATAATATTTGGTCTCATCTTTAGTTCCTAAAAATGTTTCAGAATCATAAAAGTGATGAGTGTCTTGTTATTCCTTGCAAACTCCTTTCCACCACACTGAGTTTATGCTCATTAGGTAACTTTTGGGAAGCACTTAAGAATAATGATGGTTGACATGGAAACCAATCATGAATGGAGAGTTGAAACTTTTAGTCCCACTTACCCCTTTTTAGGGAGGGGAGAGGAACTGGAGTTTGAATCAATCACCAGTAGCCAATGATTTAGTCAGTGATGCATATGTAATGAAGCCAACACAAAACTTGGAAGGTTTCTGAGCACTTCCAGATTGATGGTCCAGAATGCTTCACATGCAACCATGCTAGGTCCCAGACTCTACAGAGGCAAGCTCCTTTGTTCAGGACCTTACCCTTTGTATCTTTACACCTGGGTGGTAATTTGTGTCTTTTAATATCCTTTGTAATAAATTGGTCATCTAGTGAGTAAATGGGTTTCCTAGAGGAGGGTCTTGAGAACTTCTGATTTATAGCTAGCTAGTCAGGAGAAAAGTTAACAACTTGAACTTGTGATTAGCTTCTGAAGTGTGTGTGTGTGTATGCTTGTGTGTGGCAGGGGTTGGGGTGAAATTGTCTTGTGAGACTGAGTTGTTAAACTGGGGGATTTGATGTTATATTGTGGGAAACTCAGGTGGTATCTGAGAATTTGTTGAAGGGGAAAAAATACTCTCATACATACCAAATTGGTAACCAGAATCATGAATGGTAGGGGGATTTTTAACCTCCCCAAAGATTCTAGTTCCCTATAGCTACCATAGAAACCTCATAAAGTGACCAGGCCAAAAGAAGTCATATGTCTTTGTGGTGATCTCTGTGGGAAGATGACAGAAGAATGGAGAGTGACCCAATGCTGTGCATTCTGTACAACAATGCAACATTGGTATAAAACTGAGTCCCACAGATGACTAAAGTTGAATTTCCTATAAGTCATGTTGCATGGGAAAATCAGAATGAAGATTATATTGATGTATAGAAAATAATAAGATGCTAATTCTTGCACACCTGATTTTGGACCCTGTGATGAGGGTCTGCTACACCCTTTATGTGAGTTCCCTGAAATCAGTAATGCTATGCAAATATTGTACAAATAAAATGTGACTTTAAGTGACAGGACATACTAACTTAGAAAAACAGTGTGTATGCTGTTTGATGTCCTTAATCAGTAAGTTTTCAAAATATAGAGTTATTGTATAACCCCTTTCCAATTAAGTAAAACAGATTATATAACATATCAACTTTTTCCCAAAACAACTTATACAAGTTTAAATTTTGGTGAAACGTAATGCTGTTAATTTTATACTTAATACCAAACTAATAAATTACCTTGCAGACACAGAAAAATAAGCAAACTTTGAAGACAAATGAAGAAAAGGCAAATAGGGTTCCCACATTATTTATATCTAAGTTTGTGACCCAGTCCAATACATAAATTGCAGATTTCCCAGAGCCACAGAAATGTGTATTCAGGAGTGCTGGCTCATGCTCCTGAATACTGTTAGTCTCAGGAAAGGATGTGAGCATGCAGGACACAGTGATCCAAACCTTACACTCAGCTGTACTCAGAAATGGTGTTATTTAGATTCTTCTTATTTTCTGTTTTAGTAGTGTCATAAGAACGAAATAGTTCTTCTTGAGTAATTGCAGTTCCTTCTGTTTGAGAAAATGCATATCCATCTGAAAGAGCCAAACACAGGGGAATCTGTTAAAAACAGTGGTGTGCATGAACATCCTGCTAACAGGAAGTGAGACGCTTGCCAGACTGGGACTTAACTGACATCGGCCAGGGCAGTGACTGAGGTAGGGAAAGTGGACAGGTCTGTGAAAACATGGTAGTCAAGTGGTTTGCAAATCTGGCCATATTTGAACCACTAAGAGAACCTTTTCAGTATCCCCATTTCTGAGGCCAAAATTGATCAGGGTGGTAACAGAATATCAGTGTCTACTTTTTAAAATTCCCCCAGGGAGTCTGAAGTATCACCATGTTCTGAGTGAGAATTGCCTGAAGGAGGCAGCCTGAAGAGGTATCATGAAACTCTGGGCTGTTTCTATGAGACTGAGGTTGAGACTGGACTGGGCAGTGCAAGTCTAGGCCCTTAACTTCATTTTCTATCATATTTCAAGAGGAGGCCATCTGGAAATGTCTGACTTGGTGAATCTTGAAATTGGAACCCAGAAGAGTAGTCTATGAAGCTGAAAACATGCTGAGGGATAGCCTTCAATACTGATGTTAAATTTGGTGAAGAAGCCATAGTTGTTGTAACACTATTTTAAAATGAGGTTGATTAATACTAAGTTTACTCAAGTTCAAATGAAAAACAAAGTCACTGGTAGGAATTCCTGAGTCATTCATTAACGAGAACTCTTTCCCTGGGAGAATTAGTCATGTAATCATTTCTGAAAGTAATGCTGGTACTCACCAGGCAATAAAGAGAACTTACAAGTATTTTCATAGCCTCTAACTCTTGACCTTGAACAGGTTAGACAAAAGAGCAATCACACACTTGAATGACATACTCATTTAAAATATGACACAGAGCCAGGCAACTGTTGTTCCTTAAAACTTTCAGTGAAAGCCTTGGGGAGAAAGGCCTAGGGTATGGGGAGTAGCTCTCATTCCCAGCAGATACCAGTGTTCCTTAAATTATCCTTTTTGTTTGGGTTTTTTCCTTTCCCAGTATAAAATTCTACATTCATAGTGTCAAAGCCTTTCATCTAGGCACTTTTTTGGGTGAATCTCCGATGGAAGGAGGGAGAAATATAAAACAACTTTTAAGTTTTCATGCTTACCTTGTGTTATGTTAACTTTATACCACAAAAGAAAGGTATGTAAGTTTTCTTTGGATAAAAATTATTTGCATTGGCCAGGACTTTGGTGGGCTTCCCAGGGACCTAAATGACCATGGCCAGCAATTTCTACCTGTGCTACTACATACGGCACAAGGGCAAGTTTAGACATGAGTTTTTGGAGTTGTAGTTTCCACCAGATGAAAAGCTTAGATAGGCCAACAACAGCAATTATAAAAATGATGTCATGGGCAGAAAGAGGCTATGTACACAAGAATGTAGTGGAAGAACTGAGAATCACTGATGACAGTGAAACTGCGGAAGATGATGATATTTGTGGCCTCCCTGAAGATGTATGGTGAATGCAGGGATGGCCAACAGGAGCTTGAAATTGCAACTGAGATGAATATGCTTCTTTCACATCAAAAATGATTTCTCTTATTGATGTAAATCAGTCAAAGGATCCTAAAAACTTTCCAGTATTTTACTATTTGGTACAGGACCTGAAACGCTTAGTTAATAAACTAGAGCCATTTATAGAAACATGGATGGAGCTAAAAGGAATTATAATCAGTGAAATAAGTCAGAAGGCAAGAGAAAAATATTGGATGGCTTCACTCTTAGGAGGAATGTAAAGGAACAACAACTACAAAACAATGAGAGCTCAAGGAAATGAACAATTACAGCCCAAAACAAACAAAAACCACAGCAAGAACAAAAGGACAAAGACAAACCAAAGGGATCATTTGGGGTTGGGGATGGGGTAGGGGGGAGTAGCAGAGACCAGGATGAGAGCAGAAAGAGCACAAGGAACTGAGGTGATGGTGCATGGGCGAAATGGTGGTGGGAACTCCCTGCAGACTACAAATGATGTCAAATATAATTAAATAAATAAAATAAATCTTATTGGAAGACCTTTCAGGATTAAATTGATTTAAATTGTATGCATTTTTGAAGATTTTATGTTTAAATGATAGCATGGGAGGGTTTGTCCTTCCAGTATTGGGATTTTTTTGAATGTGAAGCAAACATTTTTTTTTTTTTTGGCATGGAAACTGAAAATAAGAAAATACACAAACAGGCTTATGGTTGTCTCTACTTGTGTCCAAATGAGTTGGAGAGTTGCCCCACACATTAAATTCTGTAAATAAAAGCTACCTCTCACTGAAATTTTATTTCAAAAAGATGTATCAAAACCTGAATAAAATTATCTTTTACCTTAAAATGGTATGTTTTGAATATGCTACAGGATCTTGAAAACATGAAAATTTTACAGTTGAGGATTTTAGCATTGAGGTGTGGGATATCACAAACTACACTTGCTTTAGGCCAAACACTTTAACTTCACAAATGTAACTGAGCTTCCTTTCCCTATGAGAATTATCTACTTTTTATCAAAATTAATATAATAGGTTTAATTTTTAAAATATTGCAGTAAAAATACAACATAAAATTTACCAATTTACAAATTTTAATTGCCCAGTTCCATAGCAGTAAGTGTACTGGCTGTGTTGTACAACTCTCACCACTGTCAATCTTCAGTCCTCTTCTCTTCCGAAACAGAAATTCCATTACCATTGAGCACCAACCCCACCCCCTCCCCCAGCCCCTGGCAACTACTCTACACTGTTTCTCTGACACTCGGGGTACCTCATGTATGTGGAATCACATTTTGTGTCAGCTTAGCACGTTGACTTCAAGGAGACTGAACTAACTTTGGAGACCCATGCTCTCTGTGACTCCATGCCACCTCAGTGTTGTGTCCACTTGACAGTGTGCTACTTACGTGGGGCACCAGTATCAACAGAACTACTCCGGAAGAAGACCTCACAGGGCTCAGTCACTAGGATATTTTTTGCCTCCATCCTGAGAGTAAACCAAATACAGACTGACTTTAGTTCATTGGAACAGCTTTCAGAGGAATTTACTGGAAAAAAGTCAGGATGCAAGGGTGAAATAGAATATCTTCCTTACATTTTGCAAACTGTTCATGCATTTATAATAAAATGAGTATTACCTAGACACTCAGCAAGATGGTTCTTCTGAAATAGCATTTTGTTCTAGTATTTCTTTAAAATAGCTTTCATTTTCCAAAGAGTTGAAATGAACAACAGGATTCTGGCAGCTCTCTGGCTTCTCAGAGCACCTTAGAGATTTTATGGTATATATTTTTTTAAATATGTGTTTCAACTTCTTTCCCTAATAGCAAAGCCATACTATACTGATTCAAGACTCTTGATGATATATGTCAGGAAAGGTCGGCTCTAGTCATGAGAGAGAACTTCTCCAGATCCCACTGGAAATCCAAGTACAAGTACTTTTCTAATTTAATTTAATCTAAAAATAATTATTATAGGGTTGCAATTAAAGAACACTAAAAGTATGTATAGAATGAAAAGCTTTTAAATCAGCACTATAAACAATAGCAATCCTACCTTTAATTGCAGGTAGATATCTGCCTACTGTATTTACTGTTCACAGTACCGTCTATAACAAATAATAATTTTCAAGGCAAGATGTCTTGGGATTTGGCTCTCCACTTGAGATCCCAAGGTTTTGGGTTCTTGATGTGAGCATGAATCCCTTCTTGCCTCAGGGAGAAGTTCTGCTTTGTGAGAGCCCTCCTGGTTGTAGTCCCACATCAGATATGAGACTTTTGGCAAGATTGTCTCTTTGTCTGCTACCCGTCTCCATGGGGCCCCTTTAATCTACATTGTTCAGTTTATTTTAAGAAGGAAATGATTTATATGTTGCTGTAGATTCAGTGTGTCCATGGGAAGAGGTGAGTTGAGGATCTCCAAGTCCATCATCCTAGACCAGCCCCTCATATATATATATTTTTTTAATCTTTTGATTTCTTCCCTTAATGCATTGGTTATTTAGGAGCATGTTTTTAAATCTTCACATATTTGACTTTTTCCAGTTTTCTTCTTTAATTGAGTTCTAGTTTCATACCATTGCAGTCATAAAAGGTGCTTGATGAGATTTTATTCTTTTTAAATTTACAGAGATTTGTTTTGTGGGCTAACATATGACTCTTTTGGAAAATATTCCATGTGTGCTTGAGAAGAATATGTATTCTGGTAGTGTTGGATGCAGTGGGGCTTCATTTGTATGTGATGACCTTTATTTTGCTGCTTTCAAGTTTCTCTTTCTTTTTGACTCCTGTGTTAGGTATCATGGTGAAATCTTCTTTGGGTTTTACGTGATCAGGAACCTTTGAACTTCATAGACCTGAATGTTTGGACATGTATATTTTATTTTCCCTTGGATAAGTACTTAGAAATGGAGATGTTGAATCATATAACATGCTTATTTAAAGTATTAGAAATGATCAGTTATTCAAAGGGATTGTACAAGTGTTCTAGGTACTCTGCATTTTCACCAATACTTGCTACTATGAGTACCAAGTACTCAGTAGGTGCCAAATACATCGGTATTGATTAAACACCCCATTCATTTATATTTGTTTGTACTTAGAACTTTGCTGCTCCCTAAGTATATTAAAATGTACCTTTTGCCCTCTTTCCCGAGGCCACATCATCACTTGTTTTTGGCTCTTTTTTTCCGTGCTTAAGAAAGTACTCAAAATGTAGCAGGCATTAAGTATACTTTAAAGAGTCGTTCTTTGCCTTATAATCCCTATATAACTATCCCAAATTCAAGAGTTCACTCAGAAAGAACTTCAAGACATGCTGAGGCCTTATGGAAAACCCTAGAATAAAAATGTTATTGCTGAGGGACAAGGAACTCAAGATAATGCTCAGATGTGTCAGAAAATCAGAAGTCATTTATTTCTGGAAATAATCTGGGTATAGAAATCGAAAATATTAATAACCATTAGATTCCTATAAACCTCTGTGCAAAAAATTTCATGGCAAAGTAACAGAAATTAACAGGTTCTCTGGTCCATAGTAGATAAATGTAACTGTGTTTCAACACCCAGAGGTAAAAATAAAGTTAGTGTGCATAAGCTTAATACACCTTAGTTTTGGAGTGTGAATAAGGGGTCTTGTGAAAAAGACAAAAAGCTTTCTTTAAAAATATGTTAGGTGAAACAGAAACATACTTTTTCAGAATGAGGCATTTCCAAAAGTATTTAAATAACTGGCATTACAAAAGAAACCCCTAAGATGTCTCAAGTGGGTTATACATACGTGCATATGTGTGTTTGTATGTATCTACTACATATGTGTGTATATACAGGTGTGCACATGTGTTGTGTCTGTGAAGGAACAGAGTGTGTTGGGCACTGTAGGCCATCAAAAGAATGTTGCTTTCTTTGAGTGAGAGGGGAGGTAATGGGAAGTAGACAGCAGGGAGTGATAGGATCCACTTTACTTTGTTACAGCCTCCTTACTCTGGCTGCTATAGGGAAGGGTGGAAACAGGAGACAAGTAATAGAGCCTGCCTCAAAGCAAGGCAATTGAGAGTGTGATTAGTGCTCCAGTTCTCAATTTGCTTAGAAGTAGGAGTACCAGGATTTTTTGAAACACGATGTTACTTGAGGGAGAGAGAGGAAATGAGGATGACTTAAAGGTCTCTGACCTGAGAAACTAGAGGAATGAAGTTGCCATCTGAGAGAAAGATCACAGGGGAACTGGCATGACAAAATAGGCAGCTGCACTGTTCACTGTTGGGCATTCGAAGTTCAAGTTTGACATGCCCTTAATAAACCTGGGAAATCATGGAGGATACGGAAATGTCTGTAAGGGAAATATGGGAAGAAGAACAGGAGTAATGGATCCTTAAAAAAAATCAGAATAGAATCCTCACTTCCTTCTGAACAGTGTAGGAACATCAGTTTCTTGAAC
Organism: Galemys pyrenaicus; assembly: GCA_019455555.1. Taxonomy (NCBI): domain Eukaryota; kingdom Metazoa; phylum Chordata; class Mammalia; order Eulipotyphla; family Talpidae; genus Galemys; species Galemys pyrenaicus. The sequence continues at coordinate 14,084,669 of JAGFMF010011574.1, forward strand.
TCTGCTGCTTTCCATCTTCCGAACCTCCTCTAAGAAACCTCTGTTGATGGTATTTTTCATCCTGTATCACAGGAGAAAGAGAGGAAGAACATAACACAAGAATGTTATACATTTTTAAGTATCAGATTTCTTCCTTCTTGGATGATGGATAGACATTCCCTGGTTATAAGCAGTATGGTGGGATGCAGTGCAGCTTGCCTAGTCTCTACAAAATACCCAGATTCTACATTCCTATAGCTGAGAAGCATTGCCAGAGGAATGCAGCAATGATATGCCGTAGCTCTCAGTCACTATAAACACTGCTCACTTTCTGCAAAGCTGATAGCTCTTTCTGGGTGTGTGTCTAGGCTGCAGAGGATATAACTCTGGAGGAGTCAACCTGTTCACCCCAAGCTTGACAGGGAGTTGAAGATTCATAGAACTAAAACAGGTTGAAAAAACTTTTCTACTAGAGCCATTGTTTCATGATCTTGATACTTAAATTCTCATTGAGGTGTGATACCTCCAGTCCTTACTTCAGTCAGCTCTAGGGCTAATTGTGTCATTTAGAGCCATTTATAGCAATTGTAGTGGAAATGACTCGGTAGTTCATATATCAAGTGATTCCAGCTCTTGACTTAGACATACGAGGTCACGCAGACAAATGCTCTTTATTTCTGTAGCAAGTGGTTTTCACTGGGATGTACATCAATATTCAGTTATTCGTCATTCATCTACTCATGCATTCCTTAAATTTCTTTCTGGAGTCACACTTGGATGTGAAAGCAAAACTGGATAGTGTCTCTACTTTTATTAAGCTTCCACAATAAAAGGAGAGACGCTAGATGTCAGACAAGTGAACCACTGAGTCATGTCAAACAAGGACAGGTATGATGGAAGAAGATCCAGATGGCACCATGATGGCATAAGGCAGAGGTACAAGCATCTGATGGGCATCAGCAAAGCTCCTCTGAGGAAGTGGAGTTTGAGTCGGGGTAATAGAGTAGGCAATAACTAGAGAGTGGGACAGAGCATTCCATCCAGAGTAAACCTTATATACAAAAGCCCTGTGGAGGGAGAAGTGTGTAGTTAGCATGTCCTGAGAGATAAGATGGGTCTCTTTTTCCTAACAAGCATCCCTTATAACTTCTTATCTTTTGCCTCCCCACTCTTTTTTTTTTAAAAAGATTTATTTATTTATGCATACAAGCACTGGGGTACAGGCCAGAGGTGTGGGGGGCGGGGGTGAGAGGATTCACCATAGAGAGCAGGGAGCAGAACAGGCAGATCAACGGAAGCACATTGCTGAGGGGAGCAGCGGGCACAGCAGAAGAGGTCTGCTGAGCCATGTGGGTCCCCTCCCTGGCAGGCAGCAGGGATCGAACTTGTGCTGCAGTGGCTGTGGTTTGCTTCATAGTGCATTGCTCAACCCACTGCACCACCAGTTGCCTCCCCACTCTTAACTTCAGTCTTCACTGTGTTTTTTGATGTCCATCAGTTTTAGAAAGTATTTTGTGTTATAGAGTTGTCTACTGTGTAAAGGTCCTGTATTTTTTGGTAATCATTAATTACTTGCTTTACTATGCAAAATTCTCTTACACTGCCATTTTGTTGAAAATGGCTGCATTTCATCTTATAGCTAAATAGTATGTGAACAAAATGTGTATATACCACATTTTCTTGATCCAGTTTTCTACTACTGGACATTTAGGCTGCTTCCACATGTCAACTACTGTAAATAATGCTACTATGAACATTATGGGACATGCTTTATATGCCTGTGTGTGTGTTGATGGTTTCATATTCTTTGGATAGAAGCCAAACAGTGGGGTTGCTGGGTCATACACTATTTCCATTTCTTTTTAAGTGACATACCATTTGCTTTCCATAATGGTTGTACCAGTTGACATCCCCACAAGTGGACATAATAGGGGTCCACTTTCTCCACATCCTCCAGCAGTTATTGGAAGTCTTTTTAATTATGTGCCATCTTCATGAGTTGGTATGGTAACTCGTTATGGTTTTAACATGCATCTCTTATTGGAAATGATGATGGACATTTTTTCATAAGTCTGTTGGCCTCTGTTAGCCTTCTGAATATCCTTCTTGGTGAGTTACCTTTTCACATCTGTTGCCCAATTATTGAGTTCAACATTATATATCATGGATATTAATCTCTTATCAGTTATGTATTGTGTAACTATTTCTACTATTAAATAATGTGTTTTTTCTAAACTTCTTGCATTTTTTCCACTGCATAAAAACATTTTAACTGCAAGTAATCCCAACAATTTACTTTTTTATTTTCCTTGCCATAGGAGTTGAATCACCAGAAACATCTTTATCATTGACATCTTAGAATATATCATCAATGTTTCATCTATATATTTCATTGTTGCAGATCTTTATGTAAATCTTTAATCTAATTGGAGTATATTTTTATATATAGAGTTAGTGAGTAACCCAACCTCATTCTTTTATATGTGACTTTCCAGTCTTCCCAGCACTATTGATGTCCTTTCATTGTATAGCTGCTTTATCATAGATTATGTGCTGGTATAATCGTGGATTTATTTCTGGGTTTTGATTATATTCCATTTATCCATGTATCTATTTTTGTGTCAATACTATATTGTTTTTAGTACTGTTGTAAAGTCTGAAGTTGAGTAACATACCTCCATTAATCTTTTTTCTCAAGGCTGCTTTTATAACTTGTGGCTCCATATAAATTTCAATATTCTTTTTCAAATTTCTTTGAAAAATATTACTGGTATTTTGATGTGGATTGTGTGAAATTTATCATTTTAGGCAGAATAGTAATTTTGATTATATCAATTCTCCCCATCTATGAATGACTTAGGTCATTTGTAATTTCATGGATTCTTTGCCTTTAAAATTTGGGATTTTGCAAATGGCCAATAGGCATATGAAAAAATGGTCAACATCCCTAATAATCAGGGAAATGCAAATCAAACCACAATGAGATATCACTTTATACCAGTGAGAATGGCACATATTAAACTAGCAACAACAAATGTTGGTGAGGATGTGAAAAAGGAACTCTCTATACTGCTGGCGGAAATGCAAAATGGTCTAACTGCTATGGAAAGCCATGTGGAGGTTCCTCAGACTACTAAAAAAGGAGCTGCCATATGACTGGGCACTTCCACTCCTGGTTATCTACCCAAAGGACACAAAAACATTAATTCAAAAAGATACTTTCACCCCTGTGTTTACTGCAGCATTATTTATAGTAGGCAAGACATGGAAACAACCAAATTGCCCAAAAATAGATAACTGGATCCAGAAGATGTAGTATATATGCACAATGGAATACTATTAACAATCAAAAAAGATAAACTCATGTCATTCGAAGCAACATGGATGGAGCTAGAAGGGACACGCTCAGTGAAATAAGTCAGATGGAAGAAGAAAAATACCGGATGGTTTCACTTATAAGAAGAATATAGGGGAACCAAATGAGGGACCAAGGAGTAATAAAAAACACAACACAACCAAGCAACAATAAAGAGACAACTATAAATCAGAGACATTCTGCAGGGGAGGGGGAGGGAAAGAGACCAAATCAAGGTGGGAAGAGCACAAGGGATTATGGTGATGGAACATGGTTGAATTGGTGGTGGAAATTCTATAGGGACTACACCTGAGGAAAAAAAAAGCAAGCATTATTTTAAATATAAAAATATTTAAAATAAGAAAAAGTCAGGCATTTCAACTACCATATTTTAAAGCTTTTTTTCTGTTAGATTTAGCAAAACTCCAGATCTTCTAATCTAATACTTATTTTTGAAACATACAGTTGAAAAATTCTTCAAACTTTTTTTAAAAAAATGAAGAATGTCTTTCACTGAATATCTCCCTACTGTACCTTATTTTACAATTATGTTTTAATTGGTGGTCCTCTGGGATCAGGTTTTGACTCCTGTTACATTAATGAAAGTTATATGTCATATTTTAAAGAATGCAAAGATAAACCTCTTGAAACCATGCAAAGCTTGGGAGATACCATTGCTTGTGAATCCTCACATATATGTTTACAATTGCAATAGATGGTTCGTGCTCATAGTGTAATAAGGGGGTTTATTAACAAGGGAAATTTGGGGATGGGAACTTCTAAAGCTACAAATGGCTGACTTTCCTACCCCAGAAAGTGTGCAGTGTCCAGTAGTCCAAGGCAAAGGTCGTTTGTGCAAGATGGCATTGTCCTTTCTATGAGAGCCTAGAGCTGATGGCACACCAGCCAGTGGGCGGTTAATCAGAGTCAAATTTATGGTGGCAACTAGGGCTAATCACAGGTAGTGCTACTGAAGTGGCACCTCAGCAACCAGTAAAACCTAGGCAGCATTGGACTGGGCAGCAGCACCAGGTACCAGGTTAGATGGCATGAGAGGCAGCACCACCAGGAAGTAATGTCAGAGGACCAGATGATGCCAGTCACAAGCCAAAGGCAGATAGCCCTTTTAGAGACAATGGGCATAGGCCAAAATGCCAGTCAGTAAGTAGGCAATGTTGGAGGCAGGCCCAGTGGCAGGAGCAGTGGTCAGGCTGAACTTTGATGTGGAGATCAGATACAGAGGCCTTGGAGGTATGCAGAGATCTCAGAGGTCTGTGAAAATCTGAGTCTGGATTAACCTTTTACAAGTCCTCTGAAACCTCATATTGCCTTCAGGGTACCTGCCTTTCAAACCTGACTGGTCCATTTACAATCCCAGCTCCATTTAATCAGTGCCAGTTGGTCCACTTACAATTCCAGCTTTATTTGATTTGTGCCAGTTGAGCTCATATCTGATTGGTCCATTTACAACTCCTGAACAGTCTCAAAATCTTGAATGGCACTGTAGGACCTGATTTGGTCTGTTTTCAATTCCAGTGTGGGATTCAAAACTGAAACCCTGGCCTGAGTGCCCAAACTCAAACCCAACCTACCTTGAGGTTGGGTAGTTGTCAGTGAGCCCTGTAGCAGAGGCAGACATAGTGGCTCACTCAGGAGACACTGCCTCAGAGCCCAGTGTGTGGCACATCGTGCTGCTGAGGTGGGACTCGGTGAGGCTGCATTCTTACCCAAGTAGCCTGAGCATGGGTTGCCATGGAGTGGGTGTTGTTACTGCTCTTATAGCCAATCTCACGGGCTGCTCACAGGCTGTGCACCAAGACTGAGCTGGGGCCACAGTGTGCTCTCCAGCTCACAAACCCAGTTGCTAAGGCGGGCCTCAGCATAACTGGCCATGCCCAGTGCACCAACAGCTGCAGGGCAACTTGTTACACTCTTCAAAATATGTCATGAAACTGGGGGTAGCAGACCTCTTTTTAAAAATCATGAAGCAATCACATTTCCCGCTTATGCATTTGATTTTTATCTTTTTCTAAATTGATTACTGGTAAATCTCAAGGGTTAAAAAGCAGAGGGTATTTATTGCCTTTGAAATTCCCATGACTTGGGGCCTCCCTGGTGGCACAGCGGGTTGGTCAATGCACTATGAAGCAAACTGCAGCCACTGCAGCACGAGTTCAATCCCTGCCAAGTTCGATCCATGCCGTTGGCCAGGAAGGGGACCCACATAGAGCAGCAAACCTCTCCTGCCTCACCTACTGCTGCCCTCAGCAGTGTGTTTTGGTCAATCTGCCTGTTCTGGTCCCCACTCTGTCTCTGGTGCATCCTCTCACCTCCCACAACTCAGGCCTTTACCCCAGCTCTTGTATGCATAAATAAATAAATCTTTAAGAAAAAAAAAGAAACTCCCATGACTTTTAATATTCATAAAGCAGCACTTAGCTTAATTTGACACATATAATTGGAAGAGTAATTAACCATGACTGTATATATTTTGGTTACCACTTCATTTTTTAACTTACGTTTTCAGTAATACATTTTGAATTAGGCATGCAATAGGCACTATGAAAAAGCCCAGCCAGAAGTGTGGACAAACCATAACCATAGTGACCTGCATATAAACATAAATAAAGACTATTTAAATGAGAATACATTTGTTGATAGAGTACAAATTTTGTTTTACCTTGTTATCCACAAAAACCTGGAGATGTCAGAAAAAGTATGAATACAGTCATATGAATCTAGAACTACTAAGTTAAAATAAGTGCATAAACCCTAAATATAGTATTAGCTAATTTGTATTATCTACAAACAACCAAATAATGTTTTGATCAAATATGTTTTATAAAAATATTCTAAATAATTCATTCTAGCCTTGCCTTAAGCCCATTAACAACATAAGCTAAGTGATCTCCCTGTTACTGTCGTCTGCCTCCTACATCCTGTTATCTTCTCCATATGACCCTTCATGGCAACAAGTCTGTATCATAATTTTAAATGAAGTGGATTAAATTATTAAATCAAAAGATAGTGTGATTGAATGGATTTTAAAAAAGCAAAATCCAACAATGTGCCATCTATAAGAAATATACTTTGTTTTTAAGGGTACACATAGGTGAAAATGATGACATGAAAAAAGATATTACATACAAATGAGAAACAAAAGGGAGCACAAGTGGCCATACTTACATCAGATAAAATGAACATGTAGTCAGAATTGCTCACAAGAGACAGAGAAGGTCACTATATATGTTAAAGGGTTAATTCAAGAGGATTTAAAATTTATTAATTTATTTGCACCTAATTTTGGAGCACTAAATATTTAAATCAAATTATTTTATTATTTTTATTTTATTAATTATATTTGACATCATTTGTATTCCCCAGGAGGTACCCACCACCATTCCACCCATGCAACATCACTTCAATCCCTTGTGCTCTTTCTGCCCTCATCCCCATCTTTGCCCTCCCTTCCATCCCCTCCCCCCAAGGTTCCTTTGGTTTATCTTGGCTTTTTGGTCTTGTTGAGTTTTTTTTGTTTGCTTTTGGTTATAATTGCCCATTTCCTTGAGCTTATTCTTTGTTGTTGTTGCTCTTTCATATTCCTCCTAATAGTGAAGCCATCCGATATTTTTCTCTTGCTTTATGACCTGTTTCAGAGTATAATTCCTTCTAGCTTCATCCATGTCTCTATAAATGTCTCTAGTTCATCATTTTTGATTGCTGAATAGTATTCCATGGTGTATATGTAACACATCTTCTTGATCCAGTCATCTACTTTTGGGCATTTGGGTTGTTTCCAGGTCTTACCAATTACAAATAGTGCTGCAATAAACATAGGAGTACAGGTGCTCTTTTGGATCAGTGTTTTTGTGTCCTTTGGGTAGATTCCTAGGAGTGGGATTGCCAGATCATATGGTAGTTCCATTTCTAGTAGACTAAGGAACCTCCATACGGTCTTCCATAGTGGTTGGATTAGCTTGTATTCCCACCAGCAGTGTACTAGGGTTCCTTTTTCTCCACATTCTCGCCAGCATTTGTTGTTGCTGCTTTTTTTTTTGATGTGTGTCATTCTTACCGGTGTAAGGTGGTACCTCATTGTGGTCTTAATTTGCATTTTCCTGATTATGAGGGATGCTGAGCATTTTCTCATGTGCCTGTTGGCCATGTGTATGTCCTCTTTGGAGAAGTGTCTTTTAAGTTCTTCTGCCCATTTTTTGATTGGGTTTTAAACTTTATTCTTCTTGAGTCTTATGAGTTCTTTGTATATCTTTGTGATCAGACCCTTGTCTATTGTGTGGAGCTCAAAGATTTTTTTCCCATTCAGTGGGAAAAAACATTCAGTTTCTTTTTGTTTTGTTTAAAGTTTCCTTTGCTGTATAGAAGCTTTCTATCTTGATGTAGTCCCACCTGTTTATCTTCTCTCTCATTTTTATTGCTTTGGGGACTGCCACCTTGAAAGCGCTATTGAGATGTAAGTCTTGTGTTTTACCTATGTTTTCTTCTATATATTTTATAGTTTCAGGTCTTACATGTAGGTCTTTTATCCATTTTGAGTTGATGTTTGTACATGGTGTGAGATAGTGGTCCAGTTTCATTTTTGCATATGGTGGACCAGTTTTGCCAGCACCATTTATTGAATAAGCTGTCTTTGGTCCATTGCATATTCTTTGCTCCTTTGTCAAAGGTCAGTTGTCCATAGTTGTATGGTTTTATTTCTGTGCTTTCTATACAGTTCCATTGGTCTGTGTGTCTGTCTTCGTTCCAGTACCATGCTGTTTCAATTACTATTGCTTTGTAGTAGAGTTTGAAGCCTGGGAGTGTGATACCTCCATTCTCCTTCTTTCTTGTCAACAGAGCTTTGGCTCATTGGGCTGTTTTGTGTCTCCATATGAATTTCATCAATATTTGGTATATTTCCTTAAAGAATTTCATTGAGATTTTTATTGGTATTGTTTTGAATCCGTAGGTTGCTTTTGGCAGAATGGCCATTTTGATAATGTTGACTCTTCCTATCCATGAACAGGGGATATCTTTCCATTTCTTTATGTCCTCCTCTATTTCTTTTAACAGTGTTTTATAATTTTCTCTGTATAAGTCTTTTGTTTCTTTTGTTAGGTTGATCCCCAAGTATTTTATTTTCTTGGTTTCAATTGTAAAGGGTATATTTCTCTTGATTTCTTCTTCTTCAGACTAGTTGTTTGTGTATAGGAAGGCTACTGACTTTTGTTCCTTTATTTTGTATCCTGCCGCTTTACTAAACTGGTTGATACTTTTAATTAGATATTATGTAGAGCCTTTAGGGTTTTCCAAATATAGTATATCATCTGCAAATAATGATAGTTTTACTTCCTCTTTCCCTATTTGGATTCCTTGTATGTCCTTTTCCTGTCTTATTGCTCTGGTTAAGTCTTCCAGTACTATGTTGAATAGCAGTGGAGAGAGTTGGCATCCTTGTCTTGTTCCTGATCTTAAGGGGAATGCTCTCAGTTTTTCACCATTGAGGATTATATTTGAAGTGGGTTTGTCATATATAGTTTTTACCATGTTGAGGTATGGTCCTTCTATTCCAAGGATTTCGAGAGCCTTTATCATGAATGGATGTTGGACTTTGTCAAATGCCTTTTCTACATCAATTGATATGAGCATATGGTTTTTGTTCTTTTTGTTGATATGATTGATTATGTTGATTGATTTTTGGATATTGAACCATCTTTGAATTTCTGTAATAAATCCCACTTGATCGTGGTGAATTATCCTTTTTATGCATTGTTGTATTCTGTTGGCTAGAATTTTGTTGAGGATTTTTGCATCTAATGAACATCTAATGTTCATTAGAGAGATTGGTCTGTAGTTCTCTTTTTTTGTGTTATCTTTGTTTGGTTTTGGTATTAGTGTAATATTGGCTTCATAGAACGTATTAGTTAGTATTCCTTCTTTCTCAATTTCTTGAAAAGGTTTGTATAGCATGGGTACTAGTTCATTTCTGAATGTTTGGTAGAATTCATTTGTGAATCCATCTGGTCCTGGGCTTTTGTTTGTGGGGAGTGTTTTGATTACTTCTTCATTTTCACTACTTGATATTGGTCTGTTTAAGTGTTCTATTTCTTCGTTGTTTAGCTTTGCATGGTTATATCTTTCTAAAAACTTGTCCATCTCTTTTAAATTGTTAAGCTTGTTAGCATGTATCTGTTCATAGTATTGTCTGACTATTCTTTTAATCTCTTTTGCGTCTGTTGTAATTTCTCTTCTTTCATTTGTGATCCTGTTTATTTGTGTTTTCTCCCAGAGTTTTATCTATTTTGTTTACTTTTTCAAAGAACCAGCTTTTGGTTTCATTAATCTTTTGGATTGTTTTCTTGATTTCTAATTCATTTATTTCTGCTTCAAATTTTATGGTTTCTTTTCTTCTGCTGTTTTTTCTATCCTTTTCCTGCTATTTTTCTAGGTCCTTGAGATGCAAGATTAGATTGTTTGAGTTTTTTCCTGTTTGTTAATAAAAGCCTGTATTGCTATGAACTCCCTCTTAGGACTGCTTTTGCTGCATCCCATACATTTTGGAATGGTATATCCTCATTGTCATTCAGCTCGAAGTAATTTTTAATTTCCACTGTGATCGCCTTTATAATCCATTGTTTTTCCAGTAGTGTGGGTTTTAATCTCAATGATGCGGGTGGGTTTCTTGTTTTCTTTTCGTGATTTACTTCTAATTTGATACATTTGTGATCAGTGAATATATCTGGGATGATTCTTATCTTGCTGTATCTATTTATGTTGTTTTTGTGTCCCAGTATGTGATCGATTCTGGAGTATGATATATTGGGTTTGAGAAAAACGTGTACTCTGACTTTTTAGGGTGGAGAGTTCTATAGATGTCCACTAGATTCATAGTTTCTAAGTCTTTATTGAGGCCTCCGGTCGCTTTATTTTTTATCTTGTTGATCTGTCCATTGTTGAGAATGGGGTGTTGAAGTCTCCTAACTATGTAAGTGTTTTCTTTCAGGGCTGATAGTAATTTTCTGATATATTTTGGTGCTCCTTCATTTGGAGTGTATATGTTGATGATTGTTGTGTCTTCCTGATGTATTGTGCCCTTGACCATTATATAGTGCCCATCTTTGTCCTTTTTAACTATTTTTATTTTGAAGTCTACCTTGTCTGGCATAAGTATTGCTGTTCCTGCTTTTTAATGAGCCCGAAGGGAGAAGTGGCAGTGATACAATAATAGTAAACAACTTCAGTACTCCACTTTCATTCAGAGAGAAAATAAGGATGTAACTAACATGAATAATACTGTAGTCCAAATGAAACTTACAGACATACAGAACATTGCATCTTCCAGCAAACACATTCTTCTTAAGTGTATACAACATTCTGTAAGATAGCTCATATGATGGGATACAAAACAAACTTTAACAAATTTAAGAAAATTGAAATCTTATCAGTTTTTTTCCAGACTCAGTGGTGTTAAAATAGAAATTAAAGGAGGAAAACTGTATAAAAAAGGAATTAAACAATACAGTCCTATTTTTGTTTTACCTCCTTTGCCATTAGAGTTAAATACTCAGAGGCCTAAAGTCAATGAAATTTTTCTTTATTCTATTTTGAATTAATTTATGTATGAGATAGTGGTCTAGTTTCATTCTTTTCATGTAGCAGTCCAAATTTTCCAACACATTGATTGAAGAGGCTTTCCTTGTTCCAGTGCATGATCTTTGTTCATTTGTCATGCATAAACTAGCTGTCCATATGTGTGTGAGTTTATTTCTGTACTGTCAACCCTACTCCATTGGTTTCTGTGACTCATTTTGTTCCAATAGCATTTTGTTTTAATTATTAAGTCGTTATAATATAGTATGAAGTGGTGGTGTAATACCATTATCTCCACACACACACATCCTTCTTTTAAGTGTTGACTATTTGGGATCTTTTGTGGATCCATGTGACTTTAAGTAATATTTGGTCCATTTCTTTGTAGAATGCCAATGCCTTTTTTATTGGGATTCACTGAGTCTGTAAATTGCTTTGGATATAATGACCATTTTGACAATGGTGATTATTCCAATCCATGAGAAGGTAATGTCTTTCCATTTCTTTGTATCTTCTACTTCTTTTAATGTTTTATTGTCTTCCTTGTTTAGGTCCTTTACCACCTTTAAATATATTCCTATATTTTTAATTTTTGGGTGTAATTATAAATGGTGTGGTTTTCTTAATTTCTTCATATTGTAGCATACATTTTTTATTTAATAATCTAGTGCTACCTTACAACTGAGGTTTGAAGTACACACATAAAAGAAAACAAAAGCAAAGTGTGATGATGAAAGTGGAGGTGGTGAGATGTGTACTTAGTAATTGGGACTTTAGGAGTAAATGTCACTAGCAGGGGGTTCATTTCTCTTGTCTCCCCTCAGAGAGAGCCCACGGTCCTTCCGCTGTAGCAGGTGTGGTCGAGCAAATAACCCATTCATTATAATTTACCATCACCTCCTCTCTAAGAAAGGTTGTGCTAATTTGTTTCTGGATCAGCCACCACCTTCTCTGCCTTCAGTGCCTCTTCCAGAACCCTCACTCACTCTGCTGCTTCTTCCATGTCCCACTCCATCAACATTTGGGTTCACAGATGGATGTACATCTTGGGTGTTTGTATATTGTGTACTGCTTTTTTGTTTGTTTATGGATATTCTGTTAGTTGTAAACCAAAGGGAAGAGGGGAAATGAATGACTCATGATATTTATTCAAGCCATGGAAGTGTGTACATCAACTTCATTTTGAAACTCAACTTATGCTTTAAACATTCATAAAAAAAATTCTGATTTTTAAGACATTTATGACAACACAATCTTTACTATAATAAGAAAAAAATCTATTAACATTCACTTAATATAATTCTTAGTTCACCATGTTTGTGAATTAAGGCTCATTTAAAAATTTCCTTATTTTAACATCAATGCATAATTTCTAATAGTATTCATACATATTTAATGTGAACAATTTAATATGTTTTCATTGAATTTATACTGTTCATAATGTTATGCAGTTTTCTCTTTGATTTTTTTCTTTGGCAAACATATTATTTAGTAGTTTGCCAATTTATCACAACTCCTAGACTCACTCTTAAAACAGTGCATGTGGGCCTCCCTGGTGGCATAAGGGGTTAAGTCACAGCACTGTGAAGCTGTCCACAGCCTCTATAACACAAGATCGATCTCCAGCCAGGGAGGTGATCCAGATGGTGCAGCAGACCTCTCCTGCCTCACCCACTCTTCCCTACAGCATTGTATTTCAGTAGATCTGCCTGTTTTGCTCCCACTTTGTCTCTGGTGAATCCTTTCATCCTTGCACCTCTAACCTGTACCCCAGTCATTGTATGCATAAACAAATTATTTAAAACATTAAAAAAAGTGTATATATGAGATGATAGTTTAGAGACATAAAAGAAAACAAATGGTGAGCTGAAGAATTAGGCAGAAACTTGGTACCCACCCAATGTTTGGAGAGACAGAGTCTGGCATTTTAACCTTATCAAGTTAGAGTGGCCTTGGTAAATATTCAGTGAATTCTCAGAAAAATTATGCCTTGGAAGTAAATGCTTCAAATTAGAAAACAGTACCACACCTTGGGAATAAGCTCCACAATTGGTATTAAGGACAAAACAAAGCTTCAAACCAATCCTGACCCCATCAAGGTATTTGGCAAGGTCTTCTACCTCTAACTTGCCCCTTCCCTTCTCAAGGATTCTATCCCCCAAGTTCAGGCATTTCAGCAGCCTGGGACTCTGAATTCTACTTCCTCTTCTCACTATAATCAATTCTAGACTCCTTCCCTTGCACTTCAAACAGAAATACCCTAGGAAAGAGGTTATTGATAAGGGGGGAATGATTCCCTTTCATGAATCATATCTGCTTGTGATTTCTAGTCAATGGCTTCTAACAATCCTTTACTCACATTTTGTTCAGTTTTTATAGTTTTTTTTCTTTTTCAAGCTATTCTAATACCAGCCACTGAGTTATGACTGAAATAGGAAGTCTTTTACAATTCTTATTTCTGGGACTTTGAAATACCCCAGCCCTGAAGGTGCAGGGGTAGTTTCCCATTTCCACAGAGAGTCGAGGTACACAAAGGATGTCTTGTGGTGAACAGACCAAAGGATTGAACTGAGCTACTCTAGACTTTTATATCTTCATTTGGTAACTGATTGTATTTGGACCAAGCCTACCACAAATCCTAAATTAATGTAACTCAGTGATCCATTTTGTAAGCAGTATGGGCATAATACCCACAATAAATATAGACAAAGTAGAATTTGGAAATAAGTAAATAAGTGTAAAAATATAAAAAGTATATAATCTCAGAGGTTTAACAATGGAAACAATAGCTTCCATAGAATTTTAAAATATTTAGAAGCTAAAACTCTGGGAGCTCTGAGAACTACCTATTCTATTTAGACTTACTTAATGAAAAGTCTTAGTTATCCTACATGCATTATCAGATACCATAACATTTAATCATATAGCACATTACATGAAAAATAGAAATATAAAATTAGCTATTTTAGATAATTCTAAATTTTTGAAAGGTTGGTTAATACAGTTTGAAGTAATGAGAATTTAGATGACAATACAATTAAAATATCAATGAGAATTTCATTGAATAACCAACTATTTCTAACAGCATTGATTTTTTTCCAAATTATTTTGAAAATAGGTAATATCAGTTATTTTGTTGTTGTTCTTAATGTAAATGTTCATGGGAAAATAGAGTACACTTACCAGTGACAGTAACACTAACCTGTCTTGTCATTCCAGGAGCAAGAGGAATGGTAGGCCAAAAGAAACAGTAAATTGTAAAAAATGCCAGCCACATTAGTATGCTTCCCCAAATTGCCAAATGACTAAACTGCAGAAGAAAGTTATCATAGAAACACTTCAATCTTTTCTGTTTAAAATACAATTATCAGTCAACTAACGAAATATATGATGGCAAGGACATCATAGAAAATTATTGGTAATCTTTCAATTTCTTGATAGATTTATTCAATTTTGGGTTCTTTTAAAGAAAAAAATGTTTGAACAGAAATCATTAAAAAAGATATGAATTTGAGCTTATACTTGTTCTGTGTGAGTTCTGGGACACTGGCATAAGTTGGATTTGTAACTAACTGAAACAGGAGAATTTTCTGTTTCTGTAAACTATGTATGTCATTAAGGTTGAGGCTTTTGGCGGGACAGTCAGTTTGCAGGTCTAGGTCTGGGAACTTGTGCCAAACTCTTCAATGGTAAATGCTGACACAGATCCTCCTGTTGATCTGATTTGCTTCTTGTACAGTTAGCAAATGAATATAAGGAAAATGACTAGGAGACTTAGGTACTAAACTTGGCTCTGCTGGGTGCACTACATGTCCACAGGTCTCAGATTTAATATCTGCATATGATGAGGTGATTAGCTAGAAGACATTACTTTTTAAGGGCTCAAGTGTGCTCACCCTACTAAGTACAGCTCATTACTAATCTTATCTGAACAATAAAACAGGAAAGAAACCACAATCTTCTATTTCTCAGAGTATTTATTGTTATTTTTTAGTGAGTCATCTTGAAAGGTAATTTTCACACTCTTAAAAAATAACCTCTTTAAATAATTAGAGAATACTATGAAAAGTTATATGCAAACAAGTTCAACAACCTAGAAGAAATGGACAAATTTCTGCAACTTTACAATCACCCAAAGTTAAATAAAGAAGATATAGACTTTTTAAACAGTCCAATTACAAGTAGTGAAATTGAAACAGTCATCAAAGCCCTTCCCAAAAATAAAAGTTCAGGTCCAGATGGCTTTACAAATGAATTCTACAAAACATTCAGAACTGAATTAGTACCTATCCTACACAGACTATTCCAAAAAATCGAAAAAGAAGGAGTTACACCAAACTCATTTTATGAAGCCAACATCACTCTTAATACCAAAACCAAACAAGGACAACACAAAAAAAGAAAACTACAGACCAATCTCTCTAATGAACACCGATGCAAAAATCCTAGCAGAATCCAACAATGCATCAACAAGATAATCCACCATGACCAAGTAGGATTTATCCCAGGAACACAAGGATGGTTCAATATTCGAAAGTCAATAAATGTAATCCACCACATCAACAAAAAGAAGAAAAAAAAACCACATGATTATATCAATAGATGCTGAGAAAGCTTTCGACAAAAGCCAGCATCCATTTATGATGATTCTCGGGATAGAAGGACCATATCTTAACATAAGAAAGGACCATATCTTAACATAAGAAAGGACCATATCTTAACATAAGAAAGGCCATATATGACAAGCCCATAGCCAATATCATTCTCAATGGCAAAAAGCTAAAATCCTTTCCCCTAAGATCTGGAACAAGACAAGGATGCCCTCT
>JAGFMF010011574.1:14112538-14152392 GCA_019455555.1 Galemys pyrenaicus
TAGGGGAAAGGATTTTAGCTTTTTGCCATTGAGAATGATATTGGCTATGGGCTTGTCATATATGGCCTTTATTATGTTAAGATATGGTCCTTCTATCCCGAGAATTCCAACGGCCTTCATCATAAATGGATGCTGAACTTTGTTGAAAGCTCAAAGCACAAACTCTTGATTTCACTGATCTTTCAGTGAAATTTTTCTTTCAGTTCAAATTGTTTTATTTCCTTTATTATACTAGTTTTGGGATACTTTTGTTCTTCTAAGTTTCCACAACTGCAGAAATTAAATTGTTCATTTGAGTTTTTTTATGCATGTCCATATTTCTATAAATTTTACATGTAGTACTATGTTTAGAGCATCTAACTTGTCTCCTTTTTCAGTAGTCTTTAGATACTTTTTAATCTATTCTTTGATTTCCACATTGACCAATGGTTGTCAATCATTTTGTTTAGTCTCCACATTTTTTGGTTATTCCAGGATTCTTTATGTGGTTAATTATTAGCTCTTTAGCATTTTGGTCTGTGAAGATGCTCAATATAATTTCTATATTTTTTGGTATGTGTTCTGAGACATGTTTTATATCCTAGTATATAATCTATTCTTGAGAATGTTCCAAGTACACTAGGGAAGAAACCTCTAGAAATATCCACTAAATCTATGTTCTGAAACTTCACTTAAGGCCTTTATTTATTTGTTAATTTTCTATCTGTATGATCTATCCCATCAGGTAGTGGTGTGTTCATTTCTCCACCAATTGCTGTATTTTTGTTGATACACTGTTTCAGGTCTGAATTATTAACATGTATTACCTTGTTCCAACCTTTCATTTTTAGTTTGTTTTTATCTTTTGTTTTTCAATGGGTCTCTTTTAAACAAAATATCAGTGACTGAAACATTTTCCCCCACCTTTTAGTCTATATATTTTAATTGGTTAATTCAGACCATTCACATTAAGGGTGATTATTGATATGAATTTTATTATCACTTTGTTTTTGATTATTTTATTTTTGATGTTTCCTTTTCCACTTGTTTCTCTAAGCTCTTTCAGAAAGGATTTGCTTAGCACTTCTTTCTCTTCCTTGTTTTTTCATCTATGGGTCTCTATTCTGGATTTTTAGTTTGTGGATACCATGGGGGTTTTACTTAAATTCCTAGGTCTTACTCTTTTATGAGTTTACATATACTCTCTAACATTTAAATATAAAGGTTCTATCATTTCTTCTTTAGTATTTTATTGTTGACTCATAACATTCTTGCTCATGCTTCTGGTTTTGTGCTACTATTGCCATTTTGCTCAGGAATTAGTGGTTCATTTTTTTCTTGTAGGAAAACTCCTTTCAACTTTTCTTGAAGGGCAGGTCTTGTGGTGATAAAGCCTGTTAGCATCTGTTTGTCTGGAAAAACCTTTATTCCACCTTCATATTTGAATAATAATTTTTCAGGATAGATTATCCTTGACTGTTCTTGTGTTTTAGGATTGTGAACACATCCATGCTCTTCTTGCCTAGAGTGTGTCTAGGCTGAAATATGTGAAAAGTCTGATTTGGGAGCCTTCAAAGTTTTGTGTTTTTTTTCCTGCAAAATTCTTTTTTTATCTTTAATATTTGATATTGTGTCTGGATGTAAAAAGCTGCTACACAGTAAAACATTAAAATTAAGAGGTAATTGGATAAAGGGGAGAAAATATTTGCACATCAAGCATCCAAAAAGGGGCTAATATCCTAGGTTATCAAAGAATCATATAACTCAACAAAGAAAAGAAATAGCCAGATCAAAAAATGCTCAGAGTAAATAAAAAGACATAGAGCTGACCAAAAGGCACATGAAATAATGTTCATCATCATTCATCATTAGAGAAATGCAAATGAAAACCAAAATGAATATGACCTCCCGCCAGTGAGAATGGCCAATGTCAAAAGGACCATATAACAAGAAGTGTTGGAGAAAGTGTGGAGAAAAAGGAATCCTCATACCCTTTTGGTAGGAATTAGACTGGTCCACTCCCTATGGAAAACAGTATGGAGTTTTCACAGAACATTAAAAACAGATCTGCCATATGATCCAGCAATTCCACTCATAGGTATCTACCTGAAGAATGCAAAAACACTGATTCAACAGAATGTGTGCACTCCTAGGTTTATTGCGCTGTGTACAACATGCCCAACAATCTATGAGTGAATTAAGATCTAGTATATTTACATAATGGAGTGCTAGCTAACTATATAAAAAAAAACTGAAATCTTACTCAGACAACACAAATGGAACTGGAGAAAATTATGCTAAGTGAAATAAGTAAGAAGTAGAAAGACAAATACTAATGATTTCACTCATAGGTGAAATATAAAAAAGTAAACAAATGAACAGATAAAATGAAATCAGCACCACAAACATCAGAAATCTGACTGTATAAATCAGTCATACAATTGAGGCTACCAGAGTAGGGACATGTAGGAGAGAAGCACAGTGGAGAAGAGGTCTAATGGACTACAGTGGAGGATCATTGGTACTTTGTGGTGGGTGTGTTGTGGTAACATATATGAACATGTATGAACCCGTACTCGTGAATCATAGGCAGTGTTGTAAAACACTATATCTCAACAATAAAAATATATACAATTAAAATATAATAATACAATTAAAAATAAAACTGCCAACAAAAGACTACATACTGCCTATAAGAAACCAATTTAAAAATGAAAACATAAATAACATAAAGGTAAAAAGATATAGTTTAGAAACACTCCTTTTAAAAAGAAACTGATGTGGTTATGTTATGGTTAAGGTAGATTTTTGATCAAAGAATTTTGCCAAGAAAACCAGGTCATTTTATAATAAAAATGGTCAATAAATGGAATATAGTAATTTTATTCACTATTAGGAGAGTGTCAACACACATGAAGGAAAGCTAATGGAACTTCAAATGGAATCAAAGGTAGTTCAGTTATGATTGGAGATAGCAGAACCTCTAAATAATTGATAGAAATATTGGACAAAAAAAGCAGTAAATATATAGAAGTTTTGAACAACACTATCAGTTTGAACTAAAACCCTCATTCTTTTCAAGTGAAGATGTAATATTTAAAATATGAATCATATTCTGATACATGAAACAAGTCTTAGTACAGTCTAAAAGGTCAGTATTTTTCCTCTCTACTTTTTTATTAAAGCTTCACAAATTATTAAAATGAGGTTGGGTTTACTCTCACAGTCAATAAATTCCCTTTGACTTTTCCATGTAACTCTTAATTATCCTAAGAAGATATCTTTCAATGGAATATTTTGGAACAATGTTATCACCAAATTAAATACTCTTTTATCTTTTCCAGATTGTCCATTATGTACCACATACATCCTAAAGTTCTCATTGCATAATCTCTGAAATCACACATGATGCCTTGTTTCTTTTTCTCAAAACTTCCCTCCCAGACATGCTGGGAATTTGAACCTCAGTTACTCGAATAGATGCAACTAAAAGAGAAAGGATGGCATA
This sequence comes from Galemys pyrenaicus, assembly GCA_019455555.1. Taxonomy (NCBI): domain Eukaryota; kingdom Metazoa; phylum Chordata; class Mammalia; order Eulipotyphla; family Talpidae; genus Galemys; species Galemys pyrenaicus. The sequence goes on from JAGFMF010011574.1 coordinate 14,116,026, forward strand.
GAATTGCATTGTTTGTGTGTTAAAAATTATTTTCCCTAAAATATCAGCAAAAGAGACCAATGGCACCATGCAATAAATCTTTTTACCTTTGTGTTGAAAATTTTCGCTCCCTGAGAAATTGTGTAGAGTTGTGGATACTTAAACAGGCTCTCTTGACTGCAACACTTATCAAAGATGCCCATCATAATAGGTGGTAATGAAGTGAAAACCTACATAGAAAACAAGGTTTTCTTAAAAAAAGAGATTTTAGTCTAATTTTAATAATATTGTACAATTTCCTGGCTTTCATAGTGTCTTATGAATATTAAGATATCATAGGAGAGATTGGGTGAATGGTACACAGAACCTCTTTTTGCAAATTCTGGTAACTCTTAAACGATTTTAAAATAAAGTTATTTACAGAGAAGCTATTATTAAGTCATATATATTCCAGAAAATGCATCATATCATGACTTAATTTTTCTGATGGATCCATTCCTTTGATTCAACAGCGTGTCTTCAACTCATATGACACTTTGACTTCCCTTTGGATCCTTGAAATAGTCCTCTCAGCTTATTGTCCAAAGTCTGAAACATAGTTTTTCATGTATTTTGTTTGATACTCTAATTTTTTCCTGGTAGGAGAGTAATTTTCATAGCAGTTAGTCATAAATGTGCAGAAGCAGAAATATGATTTCTAAAAATAGGATAATTGATTTAAATTTAGTTATCAAATAACCAGACAGACTATCTCTGGTATTTCCAGTAACTATCTGAAAGGTCCTAGACTTCATTTTGTCCTATCTGTAAAATGAATGTGCAATGGATAAGATTTAGTAAGTCATTGAATATAATGTCTGTTGTTATATTTTATCTTAAATTGTACATAATTTTAAGTTTCTCACTTACTGGTTGTCTTAAAAATAAATAAGCTAAATCTGTACTTTCCTTTAACAAAAAAAGATTCCATTGACATACATATCATAGTGATTTTTCTAACACAGAAGACTCTCTTGCTCCCTAGTGCAGGCTTTAATGAAATATTAAAGAAAATTGATCATTGTCATCTATGATGTTGATCTTGGTAAAGAGAACCCTTCATAGGACCTGAGCCTCATTGGTATAGTGCTGTCACCAAATACACCCAACCACTGACATGTACACAACTACAAATACTGATAGAACTAGACGCTTAGTGACCTATCATTGCAGTATGTTTCAGAATTTAAAATTCTAGAAGACAAATTTAAAGATGAGGACAATGACATCCAGAATAGCCTGTGATCATAGTAACGCAGTACAGGAGAGATGGTCTGATACAAATGACCGGGAACCTAATTTTTATACTGCCCTTAAAGGAGGATACTAATGAAGTAAAATTAAAAAAATTGAAAGCTAATATGGTTAATAAACTATTTAGCCAAGCTATTTAGTGTATTTCTAATTTTTAAATTTAGAATGTGTTTGGGATCAGTCAGGGATGGGAAAACACAAGGGACTATGGTGATGGTGTATGGGTGAATTGGTGGTGGAACTTCTATGGGGACTACACCCAGAAAAGAAAGCAAACATTGAAAGAAGAAATAAATATTAAAATATAAAAAATAAATAAATTTAGAATGTGTTAAATAATGGTATGGGACCATTTTTAGAAAATTCCATTAAAATTAAAAATATAGTATTTATAATAGGGCTTGTTATCAAAAATTATAATTTAGTACAGACACAGGGCAATATATTTCCATGCAGACAAATATTCTATACCAGGCGATTTAAAAAGATGTAATCATACTTATAAACACACATACACACAACAAAGATGAATTATACATATTAAATGGAATGGGTTTAGGTATATTTCAGCAATTTAGCCTGGTTTAAAAGCATTAAAACATTTTCCAGGAATAAAAAGGTGTCAGATATATTAGTAAACTATATTTGTTGCAAATTTCATGTTGTCACTATAGGATTATCTGCTGTGATTGAAACTACCTGTGGAAAGTGTAAGTCCCCACATGATTTACCACAACAAAAGCCCTAAAAATGTATTGGTGTTGCTTTCTAAGTATAGTGATGATTGACTTTGACACATTTCTCAGTCTCAAACAGTAAAAGAATATCACCGAAATTTTATGTGGAGAATGCTTGCTTACCACATTGTATAAGCTAATGCACCAACGTTCAAACACAATCTGCCCAGAAAATGCATTAACAAAGGCAAACCAAAGCTGAAAGAGAAGCAAGCCGGATGAAGTTTTATGTTAATGTTGATCTAAATATACCCATGTATTTTAAATATTTATTTATATTAAATATATCCACATATTAAAAAGGTATAGAACATGGAGACCTCAGTGGAAAGAACTGCTAGAAAATAATCAGTGAGAGTGTATGCAATTATTCTTTTTCAAATTATGAATATCAGATATCATATATCACTGAAATTAAAAATATTTATGTACTTCATATATGCTTATGCCAAAATATGAATTTCAGGCAAACCTCATGTGGAAATAATCTTAAATCAAGTAACTAAGATTTATTGTATGTTTTATATTGGCACAGTTAGCAGAACTATCCTTTCTTTATCATAGTGTTTTACTTTTTTTATAAATTTATTTATTTAATTATATTTGACATCATTTATATTCCCCAGGGAGTTCCCAGTGTTTTCATAGCAATAGCCAGTATATACTAGGCAGTTCTCATACACCTGGCCCTATTCTATTCCTTAAGTGCATTATTATATTTAATCTGAAAGCAACATTATTAAGTGGGTGCTATGACTACTTTAATTATTATTAAACTTAAGAACTGGAAACTAAGGCTCAGAAAGGTTAAATTATGCACTAGGTCACACTAGGTCTCTGCAGTGGTAGAGGTAAGTGGTACCTACAGCTACATGAGTCAACTTTTATGTTAGAGGTGCTTTGTTAAAATGTATCATGAATTAGAAAAGGACCCCCTTTTATGCCACTTCATAATTTGAGATTATGAATATAGTAACTTCATTTCCATCTTTTCAACTATGTGAGGTAGTTATATACATGCGGTTTATGGTTAGACATACCTGGGCTTGAATCCCAGTTCTGTCACTTTCTAGCTCTCACTGTTCATTCAACTTAGACAAGTAATTTAGCCTCCATTGCTCTCAGTTTATCATAGGATTTGCAAGTTTTAAGTAAGATAATACTTTTAAAATGATTATCATAGTGTTTGGCATATTGATGCCATTGAATAAATATTTTCTTACTTAGCACATATAACAAACACAAAAGTTTTTGGAAAATGCCTCAAACCTCCTTATAATGAGTCGTAATTTGCAACATAATACTTTGTAAAATACAACTCATAGTCTGAAGCACCTTAAATATAACCACACAAAAGCAATTAGATGGTAACAAAATGCAGTTTATAATTAAATGTATTGTAAGAAGAATAAAATCAAGAATCACAATTAAGTACCAATAATAGGTTTTATGGGCTCAATATAACCAAGTAATTGAAAGGCTTAGTTATTCCAAATCTCATCTCATTTCCCAAGGTAGTATAGTATCAGGTAATCCTAAACAGGATAAAAATTTATACTCCTCACTTGAAATAACATCCTTGACTACCATATATTTATAAGATTTTGACAGCTTGTCTAGGTAACCCTTGAATTGGTAAGATTTTTCTGAAAAGAATTCCAAAAGCCTGGTTGTAAAATGTTATTTGTTGAGGTGCTACAATTTTTTAGGTCATTCTGAACCATTACAACTCATCACTCTTTATTGTGTAAATACCTGTGCTAACTGTTTATGACACTGGAGCTCTGCTAATACCATTGTTTACTGAAGAATGCATTTCATTATAATTACTTATTTGGTAGAGAATTAACAAAGAATTAAATGTCCTTAAATAAATGAACAGCTTTCTGTTAAGCTCACTCAATCTCTGTTGACATTTTGGCAAAATCCCATTTGATAACACGATAAGAGTGATAAATAGAAACATTATATAAAAGACATCAGTACTCCCTAAATTATACTTAACCTAATTCCAGTTAAATCCCCATAAGAATTTTTGTAAACATAGGAATGCTTATCCATTAAATATAAAGTATCTTTATTTATTAAATTATTCAGAAAAAAATACACAGGTAAAATCTTTGAAGTCTAGAGCTAGGAAAATAGTTTTTTGACATGGTACTAAAAGCATGATCTATAAAGGGACGATTTTATAAGTTAGGACCACATAAAAATTAAAAATTTTTCTTCTCTGAAAGACTCCATTAAGATATTGATATCATGAGATAGAAATGCAAAGTACTTACACTACATATCTGACAAAGGACTAATATGTAGAATATTGTGAAGTACTCTCAAAATGTAACTGAAAAAATAACAATCCAATTGAAAATAAACAAAATATATAAAGTGATATTTCACTGAAAAATACATGCAGATAGAAAAATTGTTCATGAACTATCATGGTCTACTCAATAGCATAATCCACTAAGGAAATGAAAATAATGAATAGTGGTAACACCAAATGATAGCAAAGATACTTTGCTGACAGAGATGTACTCCAATTCCCAACAGGATATTTTTAACCACAGTCTATGCCAGTAAGTCATCATAGCAAGATTTTTTTACTGAATCAGTTTTACATGAGCAAAAACTTAAGGCAGGAATCAAGTGATAGTAGTTTAAATGAAATAAATATGAAAAAACTAAATTACCAAGAGTTCAGTGTCATGGGAAAAACTCCTTAAGTAAAGAAAGCATATCTCCTTTCTTACCTCAATAACAAATAGCACAATGTTCTTGTAGAAACAATGTAATATACATTTGGTCACTCGAAAGTAATTCCAAACTCCATGAACCAATAGAAGCTTCTCCAAGTAGCTAAACTAAAAGAAAGAAATGACAGTAAATGCAAGTTCTAAGAAACCTACTACTTAGTGACAAAAACCACAAACTGTCATTTTCCTAGTGTCTTGTATGTTGGCAGTTTTCTCTATAGAGAATACAACGCAGATTAATAGACTGAAACCAGCTCTGCAGACAACCTCATACAGCATTCACTATAAAGGAATTTTTTAAACTTCATAAAACCAACTTCTTATTAAAAAAAAAAAGAACATCAGGTTGTTTTATTTTTCCCCCCAGCTTCGATTTTCACTTGTCACATATAAGGATTTGTGTTTAAACTGTTACACAATTACAGCCTTAATCATGAAAAGGGGCCAGAATTATTTAATGAAAGGAACATCATAATGTTAAAAAGAACTTCAATTTCAATCACTGATTTTTTTCCTGATCAGTACAATTAACAATGTCTTGTAGGAACCAGTTCCCTATTTCCTGTAAGTAAATATAAAAGGGGGGGAAAGGGTGATAACATGTAACCTCCATAATCATTCTTAAGCCTCCTTCATCTAAATTTTCTTTTTCCATAGCATATGTTGCCTTAACAGAGACAGACTTTATTATTTACTGAATTTGTTTTTTTTCTCCTAGAATGGAAGCTCCATGAAAGTAGGACTCATTAACTTTGTTCACTGAAGAATCCTGAACACCCAAATAACATGCCCAGGATGTGGTAAGTAAAATCAACATTTCCTCAATGAATGAATGCTATTCAGAAAAGTTAGTCCATAAAATGAAGTAATATAGTGACTTAATGACTCCAAAAGTGAAAGTGACTCCAAAGTGGTAGAAGTTGGTACATGTGGGAAAAAAAGATATTTTAAGAGTTTGGCACATGAGGGAACAAGCCAGGGAGAGAGGAAGATACTGAATCATGAAATGCATAGCTAAGTGGCTAACGTAGATTAGGAGGATGTGGTATACATACAAAATGAAATATTTCTCAATGTGAGCATCTGCAACAACATAGGTAGAGCTGGAGGGGGTTATGATAATCAAGAGAAAGACAAATACCAATTTTTTATTTCATTCATGTGGAATATAGAAAAAAAAAACTGAAGAAAAGATAAAATCAAAGAAACACAAACCCTAGATATCTGACTATAAAATTGAATTTACCAGATGAGGAGGTGGAAGGGAAAGATGGAGAGCAAAGTGTGGAAGGGTCCAAGTGGACTATGGTGGAGGACTCTGGTGGGTGTGGTGTGATAACACACATCTGAATCATATATAGTGCTGTATACCAACTTTACCTCAGGTATAAACTGAAAATAAAAAACAAAATAAAAAATTTTCTTTATTTTCACCTAGAACTTGATTGCCTTAATTCTTAGCTTTGTAATGATTTATTTGCAGAGGAAAAAAATTCTATTTCTTGGTGAGATTTACAAATAAGAAGTTTGGGGATGGGAAGATATATAGTTTACTGTTTTCAGAGAATAAAAATATGTATTATATGAGCAGAATGTTGTCCTGTTAGGCTCTGATAAATAGAAAGTGGTGTATTACCAAGATGGTTGTTTGACCCACAGTTGCAACGTAGATAAGGGTGGATGATAGAGATGGAAGAAATCGAAAACTGTCTATTATAGTACTGAGATAAGATTTGTTCTGGGAAAAGTACAAAGTGGTACACACAATGATAGAATGCCCTATCCCTATCTCCAGTCAAAGCTGCTATCAGGTAAAAGTAAGATGGGGGAAAAGTTGATGTAGCTCATCTTGTACACCACACTACTCACCTGTGCAATGGAGTAATCTGAGTTGTTGCTCGCCTGCATGCCCTCATTCCCACTGATTCCCACACCCACATGGGCTGTCTGGATCATTCCAACATCATTGGCACCATCCCCAATGGCAAGAGTAATGGCCCTCACATGTTTCTTAACCAAGTCCACTATTTCAGCCTTTTGGAGGGGAGATAGCCTGAGAAAAATGACAAAAACAACCATTTTTGATATTCTGGTTAATTTTGCTTCATACAAGAGGGTCAATAATAATCTACACATAGCCATATTCAAATAGCAGTCACCAGTAAATTTCTCAACTCTTTAAGCTTTTTACATATATAAAAAATTCCCATTAATAACTCACAAAAAAAACAAAAACACAGTAGTTTCTTTAACATCCAAAGGAAAAAACATATCTGCACCCAGTTTACAAGGAGATATAAACTAGGTTGCTTATTTTCCTCACTATTCCCTGTTGTCCATCACTGACTTGTTTTATTATAAGCTATCTAAATGAGAAGAGGAACTGAACACCTATTCTGAAACCAAATGAAAGCATTTACCCAAAATACAAGAATATATTGTGTTGCCTTTGAAAATCAAGCTATAGTCAAGTAAACTTGAAAAATACAAGGAAACAAAAATATGAAGTTATCAGTAAGGAAAGTCAAGGTTATTTTATAGTAACAACAGCAAACAAGCAGTATATTTTATTGACTTGCTTACAATACTATATAAGTTTCTAGGGTATAGTTGCACACTTCAATATGTGTATATAACACACCGAATCCACCACCAACATTTGAGTGGCATTCATCACTGTCAAATTGATCCCTCCACCCTCCCTTTTCTTTCCCTTTGGTAACCACCATATCTTTCTCAAAGTCTAAGAGTTATTTTTGTTGTTTTCAAAGATATTTCCTAAACATCGAAGTGAATGGAAAACAGAAAAAACATTTCATTAGAATTATGATAAATTCCCTGAACCAGAGAAAATATTTGGACTTTAAATGTATAGTATTAGGAAATAAATTTTTCCCGGCTTTATTACATAAACACATAGAGAAAAACAGAAATAATTTCCAAGTCTTTGAATTTAAAAGCCTTATATCCTTTACCAAAATTATAATATTTTTTATTAAATAGTAGTATCTTTAAAGTAGGAGTCTGGATTGAAAGGAATAAAGCATGAAAAAAAGTGGATTTTGTTTGAAAGAGAAATTCTGGGGAAACCACTATTTTGACTCAATGATGCTGGTGTTATCATTGTGTCAAGTAAACTTGAAAAATACAAGGAGACATAAAAATATGATTCTATACAGGTAGATTGGCAATTAATCCTTGAGAACATAATATGTTACATTCTTATCATTTTTGTTAAAATTACTTTGGATTGAATTTCTTTTATTATCACATTATTATTTCTTGAGATAACACTGGTTTAGCATTGTATATAATTTAGATATATTTGGTGACCCTCTTCAGGTGTATGTTACCACATACCACCCATAGGAACCCATAGTCCTCCAACATAGTCCATTAGTCCCCCTTGCTTTGCTCTCCCTCATCTCCCTCTCAGTAACCTCAATTTTACAGTCATGTTTCTAGGGTTTGCTATGGATTTGGTTTCGTATGACCCTTTATTTTGATTCTGTGTATTCCATATATAAGTGAAACCATCTAGTATTTGTCTTTCTTTTTTTGACTTACTTCATTTAGCATAACCCCCTTCAGTTTCTGCCATGCTGTTGAAATGCCCAAGAGTTTATCTTTTGTGTTTTACCTTCCCCTCACTATAAATAAACTGAGAACCTTTGTTTCTACTGAAGACTTCTTTCATCTGGTAAATACGCTGATAATTTACCACTGAAAAATTATTAACTGCTTTCTAATAACTGTGAAACATAATGATTTGAATTAAATGCAAGCCTTTCATTGAAGCTAAAAGCACATTTTTCTTATAACTCTTAAGTTTGTAAAAACTTACATTTTGATGTCCATAAATAGATTAGATGTGATACATGTAAATATAGGTAATGTATTTATAATTATGTATGATATATGTAAATATTTGTACTATATATGGGAAAATAATGAGGAATGTATTCTTACCTACAGCATAACACTGTTTTACATGAGAGGGCCAAATTGAGGAATTGCTTCATAATTTTAATATGGAGGGCATACTTCAATGTTTCACCATCAATGATTAGAGCAAGGCCATTTTCTTTATTTAACAAACTTCCAAGATCTTGACAGTTCTGATTAATTGCCTGTTGTGTTGCCTAAAATAGAGATAGGTAAATTGCTTTTTTTTTCTCATTTTAGATATACGTGAAAAGATATTTTGAGTCAAAATGGGTAGACTGAAGCATATATTTATCTCATTGTTCCCTTTGAAACTCTCACTGAAATGAAATTAAAAAGAAAATAAATACATGAAAGATGCCTGACATTACTAGTCATCATGAAAATGCCAAACAAAATCACAGTCATACTTCATACCCTTTTTATACCCACTAGCATGATTATAATCAAAATGTCAGATAACAATAGGTGTTGGTGAAAATATAAAGAAACCAGAACTAATATATGCTACTGGTGGAATGTAGAATAGTTAACTACTTGGAAAATGATCTAGCAGTTGTTCAAATAATTAAACATAGAGTAATCAGGTAACCCACCAGTTCAGTTCATAGGCGTAAATACTCAAAAGAAATGAAATGAAAACATGTGTCTGCATAAAACTTTGTAGGCGCGTATTTATATCAGCATTATTTTCAATTGCCTAAAAGTGGAAACAGTCTCATTAATGAATAAATGACATAGGGTATATCCATTAAATGGAATATTCTTTAGCCATAAAAACAGTATGAAGTTGTAATGCATGCTATGACATGAGTGAACCTCAAAATATTATGGTAGTGGATGTGGTGTGCTATCATATCTAAAAATGCTTGAAACTATTTCTCTAAATTATATACAGTATTTTAAACTGATGATACTTTAAAAATATTTTTTAAAAAATCGTGTAAAGTGAAAGAAGCCTGTCACAAAAGACAGTATGTTATATTATTTGATTTATATGAAAGTACAGAAAAGGTAAGTCTGTAGAGACAGAAAGTTGATTAGTGGTACTTTATGGGTAAGATGCAGGAAGGTGAAGCAGATGACAGTTAAATGTTATGAATTTTTTTAGAGGTGATAAAAAATGTTCTAAATTAATTGTGTTGATAGTTACATGTTTTTATAATATATTAAAATACATTTAATTGTATACTACAGAAAGATTTATGCTATGTGAATTATACCTCCAAAAAGCTGTTTTTAACAAGTTATATAAGAACACACATATCAGCTGGAAATATGGAAGTAAGCTAATAGCTGGCCAGGAAGTTCATTTTTGGGAATTTTGGGGAAAAATTTAAAAAATGGGAATAGAATAATGAAGTCAACTGAAAAAATGAGTATCAGGTTTCTAAGCAGAAATATGAAAACTTAGTACTTAAGGTGTGTAAGCATAACTTCCTATAGCTTACTTTCTCACTCCATTCATTCTCTTGTTCAAAGTTAATATAAACTTAAAAATCTCAAATTTTTAGAGAAATGATTCCCAATGCCAGAAAGAAAAGGTAATATAATAACCCTTGAGTTATAAGGCTAATAACAGGTAGAATTTAAATTTACACTGTATAGGAACTAGTATATGTAATATAATAGGTATGCCATATCAAACATTTCTACTTCTGATTTTCCACACATTTAACTGATTAGTCTGTCAGTGTTCTCAAATGATAGCAATTGTTCTGTTTTCCCCAAACATAGCATGACAAAACTGAAGCTCTCCTCTCTCTCCTCTACTTTAATAACTCTGCTCACATACACTTTGCTTACTAAATTCAAAACTTGGAGATTTTCTAATATATTACTTTTAGTTTTACAACTGTTTAGAAAAACTAAACTGCTTAAACTATCAATTTTAATGTCTATATTTTTTCTTTACTAGAATTTTTGTTTGTTTCTCTTTACCAGTGCTTTTCTATTATCAGTAATTAAAATAATTCCTCTGATATGGTTCATTCTAGAATGTGACTACTTGAGTGACTTGCTAAAATTAATTATATAAAAGTACACCTTGATAACCTAGAGTACAATATATGGAAATTTTGCCTTATATGCCTTAACGATGTTAGAAAAGTAATCAGTAATAGATAATGATTGTTTTGGAATAGTGAGGTTTTAGTTTGGCATAATTATAAGATTTATAGGGACTCAAATCATAGAAAAAAGGCACAAATTTATGCTTAAACTTAGCAAAAACCTGAGGTTGAATCCTCAAATATATCTGTAGAACAAAGTGAAAAATATATTGTATCTTAGACTAGAAGAGGAGAATTGAGCACTATAATGTTCACAATGTGTAAGGCTTAACCCCAAATTATTAATGAGAACAAACAGGAAAAGATGATCTAGTATCAAAAGAAAAAGCAATAAATAGATATTAATATAGATGATTCAGGTGTCAAAATTATAAAAGATTTTAAAAAGCTACTATAATCATGCTCAGAAAGAATAAAAGGATTGGAAATCTCACCAGGAAACAGGAAATGGAAATTTAGCACCAAATAATTCAATAGTTGAAACAGAAAATTCAATAGATAAGTTTTATAATAGAATGGAATGTTACAAAAATCAGTGGAAATAAGACAATCAGTAAAAATCATACAACATGAACATAAAAGAGACAAAAGATATAAAAAATATAAATAGAGATAACCAAATCTATGAAGAGACTTGTAAGAACAAATGTACTGATAAAGTTTCAGCAAAATTATTGGAAGAAATAATGATTAAACCCAAACAATAGTTATTTAAAATTTATGTTTTAAAATACATAGGCCAAGAAAGGGGGCTTAAAAATGGATCTTTCCAGATAAGATGCTACTGACTGGCATCTTTATGTAATCATGTTTCTTACATGTATTGAGTCATGTAAGAAACTAAGCAGAGACCTAGCTAAAACATGCCCAAACTCCTGTCCCATGAAAACACTAAGATAAAAAAAAAAAAAAAGTATGTTTCTTTAAATGCTAAATTTATTTTCTTAGAGAAACCTAAAGACAGCAACAAATAAATACACAATGCACTATAATTATTTATAATTGTATCTAATTATATATAATTATATATTATTAACATATACTATATAACATATGCTGTTCTCTCTATCCATCTGTACATACATACTAGAGAAATTTGGAGCTTTTGATGCCCATAGCTACAGCAAATATTAAATATAGTCAACTCCTGACCATATTAATGTAAAATTTCACACTGAAGGCCTTTTATCTCAGTTCCTACTACCCAATACATAAAGTCCAGCTTTCACCAAGTAACTACAAGTCATGCTCAAAGGTAAAAAGTACTGTTTAAAGAGTCAAAGCAAGTATCTGAAATAGACTCAAAGATGACACAGATTTTGTATCTCAGTGAATATATAATGGCTATAATTAATACATTAAGAACTCTAGCAAAAAAATAGATAACATAAAAAAACAGAGGGCAATAAAAGTAGATAGAGAAACACTTAAGAAAACGTGAAAAGAAAATGCAAGAGATAAAAACAATGAAACTAAAAGGAAGATGCCTTTAGTAGACTTAACAGTAGACTGGACACAGATAAGGAAAGATTTCATGAGCTCTTGAAGCTGTATGAGTAGAAACTTTCCAAACTGAAATATAAAGAAATAATAATAAAATAATTAAAAAATAGAATATACAAGAATGATGGACAATTTTAATTGGGATACCAGAGGAAAAGAAAAAGAGCAGATCATAAAAAAAGTTTAAGTAATATGACTGAGAATCTTCCAGAAATAATGGCAACACAAAACCATAGACCTAGGGAAGCTCAGAATACCAAAAATATACACTTGGGCATATTATATTCAAACTGAACAAAACAAAAGACAAAGAAACAATCATATGAGGAGGGAGGAGTAGAAACAGTGCCTATACAGGAATAAAGTAAAAATAAAGTAAAAAAAAAAATCAAAGATTCTTGCATCAAAAACTATACAGTGGGGCCTCCCTGGTGGTGCAGTGGGTTAAGCAACGCACTAAGAAGCAGACCGCAGCCACTGCAGCACGAGTTCGATCCCTGCTGCCGGCCAGGGAGGGGACCCACATGGCGCAGCAGACCTCTCCTGCTGTGCCCGCTGCTCCCCTCAGCAGTGTGTTTCAGTCAGTCTGCCTGTTCTGCGTCCGCTCTGTCTCTGGTGAACCCTTCACCTCCCGCAACTCTGGCCTGTACCCCAGCTCTTGTATGCATAAATAAATAAATCTTTAAAAAAAAAAACTATACAGTGATGAAGTGGAGTAAAATATTTAAAGTGTTGAAGGGACAAACACAAACCTAGAATTTTATATCTAGTAAAATTATCATTCAAATGTAAAACAGAAATAGAATTTGTCAAATACAAAAAAAAAAATTCATCATCAAGACAGGTACCCTGAGGAATTTAAAATTTTTCATAGAGAACAAAAATTATTTATGTAAGAAACTCACCTCTATAGAAAAATAAATTGTCAATTTAATCAATCTTAAATCTTAAAAACAAGTCCAAGAAAAATATACAGTAAAAAATTTATAGAAAATAAATGACTCTAATCATCTAACTTTGAATGGCAATGATGTGAAACTGCAGATTTGTTCTGTTCTTGCATTTTTAAAATATAACAGAAAATAAGTGATTATGCCATTTAACTTTTAAGAACAAATATGCAGGAATGGAAGAGATTTGTTCTTTTTTAAAAATTTTTAAGATCAAGGAAATGAGTCCTGGGTTTGGTATGATGTTAGGGGTTGAGTAAAGACTAATCTTAAATAGAGATCTAGAACAGAAGACCAGTAGAATTTTCAGATCCTTGAGAAGAACTTTGCGGGACACCTAGACTTTCCAGTGGCCTTAAGAGGGAGTTGAAAGCAATTGTATGCAGATTTTAAGGAGCAAGATAAGCCTCAAGTAACAAGTGGGCTACAATTAGATTAAACATAACTTTATATTAGACATAACTTTTTTTAAAACTATATATACATAAATTTTATTTTTATTTTTATTTCTTTATATATATATTTGACATCAACTGTGGTCCCATGGATTTCCCACCATTTCATCAGTGTACCATCACTTCAGTCCCTTGTGCTCTTTCTGCCCTCATCCCCACCGCCACGCACACAAAGTATTTCTGATTTGTCCTTGTTTTTTTAGATTAAACATAATTTTCTAAAATCACTTACCTCAAGTGAATTTGTATCCAGTTGAATACGAGGCATTTGACCTGATATCAGTTTGCATGAATATGCTACAAAGAAAGAAAAATGGTAATATTTGAAGACAGTGGCTTCCAGGGGCTCATTAAAAATAGACATTTATATTCTTTCATCATGCTATCAGCCCCAAAACTGTTTAAAAGCCAAGAGGTCATCACAAAAGCTGAGCAAGAAATTGTATAGGGAAAAGAAATTGGATCATTTTTAACTGAATAGGCAACAGAAATGGTTATGAAGGTACATATAGCTAGTAAATGGCTAAATCTGTACCTTTAAAATCTGTGATTTTTATTTCTATTACATTTGTATGACATGAGTATAGTTTTATGCTTTATAATAAATCTAGGTATTTGAGAAAGGAGAGTTATGTAGTATTAAACCACTGTATCAACAGTACTGTCTTTAGTATACTAATAAGAACCTAGGTTTGATTAAAACAAAAGAATGTCTGCAATTCTTATAATACCATTGAGTGTTGCAATAATGTAATAATGCCTCAGAAAACATTTTACAATTTTAATTTGAAATTTTAAGTAATTTTCCATTTAAATATTAAACCAATTTTTTAAATCATTGTTTATTTTTAACAATATAGATATTTGGACTCAAGTGTGGTCACCATAGTTTTCCCACCACCGAGGTCCCCACAGTCCTCTACCATGCTCTTCCCTCCCACCTTTAAGATACTCCTCCACCCCTCCTGAATGTCTCATATCTATGGTCTGCTTTCAAGGGTCAGTCTTACAGTTGGTCTTTGTCTGATCCTTTGGTTTCTCTAAATACCACATATAAGTAAAATCATCTGTTATTCGTCTTTCTTCTTTTGACTCACTTCACTTAGAATATTCCCTTCTAGTACCATCCATTTGGTTTCAAATAATAAACATGAGTTTATCTTTTTGATCACTGCATAGTATTCCATTGTACACAAGAATTTATTTTAATGCAGTATTAAACTGTCCCAGGTTAATGAAGTAAACCAAATACAAGGTTCTAAGAGGAAGTATATAGCATTTCAGGCCCATATTAAGAAATTAGAAAGAGCACAAATAAACAACCATGTCTGTAATCTCAAAGAATGAGAAAAGAAAAGAAAAAATTAAAAATTCTTAAAGCCAGTAGAAGAAAGGAAATAATAAAAATTAGAACATAAATAAATGAAATTGAAATAAAAAAGATAGTTCTATGATCAATGAAACCAAAAGTTGATTCTTTGAAAAAGTAAACAAAAGAGACAACCTTTTAACTAAGGTCACTAGGAAAAAATGGGGGAAAACTCAAGTAGGATCAAAATAAAAGAGAAGTTACAACAGACACTGAAGATTCAGAGGATAATAAGAAATGGCGGTGAACATTTATTGCAAGTACATAACAACCTACATGAGCTGGACAGATTCCTAGAATTTTACAATCATCCCAGACTGAAAAGGGAAGAAACAGACCTCAACAAACCAAACATAAGCAAGAAGAGTAAAGCAGTAATAAACTTTCCCAGAAATAAAAGTCCAGAAGCTGATGACTTTATAAGTGAGTTATATCAAACTATTAAAAACAAACTAATACTTATCCTGCTCAGACTCTCAGAAAAATCAAGAAAGAAGGAATCCTTCTAAACATATTTTATGTGATCAACATTATGCTAGTTCCAAAACCAAACAATACAAATAAAAGTATAGATCAATCTCCCTAATAATACAGAAACAAAAATCTTCAGAAAATTTAGCAAATAGAATCCAACAATGCATTAAAAAGATTAAGTGAGATTTATTACAGGAACATCTGGATGGTTCAGCATCTGAAATCAACAATGTAATTCATCACATCAGCAAAAGGAAAGTAAAAAGCCAGTGATCATAGCAATAGATGATGAGAAAGCATTTGATAAGATTCAGCATCCATTTATGATGAAAAATGTGGGTAAATGGAACTTACCTTTAACATAACTAAAGTCACAAATTACAAACCCACAGCTAGTATCCTTCTCAATGGTGAAAAACTGAGTCTTTCCATTGATATCTGGTAAAAGACAAGAATGTCCATTCTTACCACTACTATTCAACAGAGTAATAGAAGTCCTAGCTTGAGCAATTAGGCAAGAGGAAGCAATAAAGATCTAAATTGGAAAAGAAGCAATAAAACTATCATTAATTGCAAATTATATTATAATATACAATTGAACCCCAAAGATTCCACTTTAAAGCAATAAACCAGTTCAGCAAAGTGACAGGACAAAAATCAGTAACCTTCCTATAGAGAAATAAAGAACTAGAAGAAGAAATTAAGCCATCCTATTTAAAATCTCAACCAAAAAAATGATTAAATACCTGGGAATAACAAAGTAGGTGAAGGACCTATTCCAGGTAAACTATAAAACATTGTTAGAAGACAGAAGACACAAAGAAATGGAAAGATAGTTCTTGTTTATGGGTAGGAAAAATCAACATTTTCAAGATGACTGTACTAACCATGTTTAGAATACATGTACAAACAGATTTTTAAAACATTTCCCTTGTATCTATTACCTATGTTAATTGCAGTTTCTTTTTTATCTCCTGTTAAGACCCATATTCTTATGTTTGCTTTCAGTAAAGTTGTTATTGTTTCTGGAACTCGTGCTTGAAGGTGATCTTCAATGGCTGTGGCTCCAAGCAACAGAAATTTCTAAATGTTTTTGAATGAGATATTTTTTTATTATCAAAGATAAAATGCATTTTTAAGATGGAATAAATAGAGCAAATTTTGACAAAATATATACATTATAATAACTTATAAGTAAACTCCCATATATAGACACACACCTTTTTTTTTCATTGGTCTATATGTCCCTATTTCACTACAACATGAGGTAGTGTCATGATGGTTCAGAGCTCTTGGATTCATTCCCTAGCTACAAGTTTCTAGATATGTGATCTTAAGTAAATAACTGAAATTCTGTACCTCTGTTTTCTCATCTATGATTGGAAAAGTAGGACCGATAAGCTAACTCACAGAACTAGTGTGAGAGTTACTATCTGTAAAGTGATTGGAATGTCTAGCAGACTAGTCAAAAATATTATTTTAATTATTCTAGTCTTAAGATAAGTCTTGTCAAGAAGCCCCCTTATTATTGTTCAAAAATTATGACAATTTTTAAGACTCCTCCTACTTACCTATAAAATTTAGAACAAATTTGTCATGTTCTGTAAAAATTTTGTTGGGAATTTTATAAATTTCTTCAGTGCATTGAATTAATAGATTACTTTGAGGAGAATTGCCACTTTTATGTTGGGTTTCTCTATATATTTTGTACAGTCATTATCTGTAATTTTGTCCTTAGGAAAAGTGTCATAATTTTCTCCATAAAACTTTTACCAACAGAATGGTTATTTTACAGTTTTTGCTACTATTGTGAATTATTTCCCACTCACTGGAGGAATTCAACAGATTAAAAAAATACATAAACATAAGGAGAAATGACTTCTTTTAATCTGGAACGCTTTTTCTCTCAAACCAGCGATCTAAAGACTCAAGAGATTTTACATTACTATTACCTTATAAGGTAAAATCATGATAAAATAAGCTGATTCTGGGCTGATAAATAATTGAAATAATATAATTGAAACATTATAAATGTAAATCGACACCTTAAAATAGGCATCAATTTTTAGTCATTTTACATACAGACTGAATTTTTAAATGTTAAATATTCAAATCAAATTAATCTTTTTAGACATGTCTCTGTTTCTATTAATCTATGTGCCATTTCTGCTTCAAGATATGTCCTTATTAAAATTCTGTATTTTAATGTAAAATTTCTAAAAAAAGAAGTATTTTCAGTAATGATTTACATTTTTAAATATGAAACATAGATTTTTTTAAAATACTTTAAACTTTTTCATGATAAAACACTGCACTTCTACTTTGGAAATGATGTAAATCAATACTAATTCAATTAAAATAACTAATAAAAGGGAGCTTCCTTTTTCTGACAAAGAACATCTATGAAAAGCCACATTTAAGATCATACTTCATGAGGTTACATACAGACTGAGTTTTGTCCTGTATGTAAGGACTAGATGCTGAATTATTCCCATATGTAAGGACTAGATGCTGTCCTCTTCCATCAAGCTAGATTCTTTCCTTATGATGTTTCTTTACAATAAACAAGATAGGATGTTCACCTTCACCAGTTCTATTCAACATTATCCTGGGGATTCTAGCCAATGCAATTGGTTAAAAAAAAAAAAAAAGTCATAAATAGAAGGATCCAAAGTGGAAACTAAGAAGTAAAACTATCTCTATTCACAAATGACATAATTTTGTATACTGAAAACCATAAAGAATCCTCTGAAACATAATTAGAAGTAATAAATGAGTTTAATGTTACAGTATACATCATCAGTATACAAATGCCAATTGTGTTTCTGTAAATTTACATTCAAGCACCGAAGAAATTAAGAAAATAAACCCACTTACAATAACATCAAAAAGAATAAAATACTTAGGTGTAAATTTAGCCAAAGAAGCCCAAAACTTACACTTTGAAAATGGCTAAAAATTATTCAAAGAAATTAAAGAAGCTTTAAATAAATTATAAACATCTCATGTTACCAGTTGGAAGACTATTATTAAGATAGCAATATTACCCAAGTTGATCTTAAGATTTAATGCACTCTCTATTAAAACCCCAGCTTATTTAGTTTTAGAAATTGACAAACTGGTTCTAAAATTCATAGGGCATTTCAAGGGCAAAAAACATCCAAACAATCTTGACATAGAATAACAAAGTGGAGTCTCACATTTTCTTTTTTCTTTTTCTCCTTTTTTGGTATTTATGTAGAAGAGCTGGGATATAGCCAGATGTGTATGGGGTGAGAGGTTTCACCAGAGATAGAAAGGGGAGCAGCACAGGCAGATTTTCTGAAATACATTGCTAAGGGGAGTAGCAGGTGAGACAGTAGAGGTCTGCTGAGTCATATGTGGGTTAGTTAGCTCCCTGGTTAGGCACCTAACTCAGGTTGTAGTGGTGATAGCGCTGAGACTTAACCCCTACACCACCAGAGAGACCACAGAATCTCACATTTTCTAATTACTATTACTATAAAGCAATAGTAATCAAGACAGTTTGATGATTATACATAGATCAAAGTAATGAAAGTGAGAGTCCAAAAACATACCCTTATATAAATGATCAAATGATTTTCAGCAAAGATACCAATATAATTCAATATGGAAAGAATGATCTTTTCAACAAATGGTTCTTGAACAACTGCATAGACACTTAGAAAAGAATTAAGTTAGATGCTTACCTCACACCATAAACAAAAATCAACTAAAAATGTATAAAGCACCTAAATGTAAGAGCTGAAGGTATAAAACTCTTAGAATAAAGTACAGAAATAAGTTTTAAGACATTGGGGTAGAAAAAGAGAAAACTTCTTAGATATGACACCGGTACATGACCAAGATGAGAAAAATGTCACACTTCACCAAAATTTGAAACTTTTATACATCAATGGTCATCATCAGGAATGTAAAATGACTACTTACAGAACGCTAAATTATATATCTTGCAAGGGACTTGTATCCAGATAATATAAAGGGTTCACAACTCAAAAACAGACAAATAACCCAGTTTTATAAATGAGCAATGCCCTTGTGGTTTACAGTCTGGCAAAGAACTTGGGATTTGTCACTCATGCTCACAACAAGAAATAAAGTGAACACACTGATTCAATAGCTCTTAGAGTCACTAGAGAATTAAGGTCACAGGGAAAACTACTGATCTGAAACTGGAGAGAGAGGTGGATGCCAAGAGTTGTAGCTCATTGGAAGAACAATCCAACAGTAGAGGTTTTTGCTAGAACAAACATTAGTGGGAACACATAACTGTTATTGAGGAAATCCTGGAGGCTTGGTGTGGACTAGTTTTAGAGTTAAAAATTCTGAGAGATGCACAGTTTTTGAGGAGCCCTCACACTTTAGTAAATTACTTTTAGAAGTTCTAGGAAATTCTTGCTGTGAAGACCAGAGAAAAATTTAACATCCCCCATATCTTTGATTATGGCAGGAGGAGGATAAAAATAACCATTGTGAATAAACTCAAATTTTTTGTTTATTCTCAAAAGAAACTATTTTATCAGAACCTTAATAACTTAGAATAAAAATACATATTTCCTTTCCCTTCCAGCCTTTGACATAGGAGAAAGGAAATACACAACTCAGACTCATTAAATGACAGAAGTAATCATGGGACTGTGGAACACTTTTGTCTCACACCTTACCACATCACTCACTCTCCTGCATGAAGACACTCACTCTCCTGCATGAAGACAGGGGATTGCAGATTAAAGAACTGCAAAATTCAGGCCCTATTTAATAAGGGAAAAACAAAAACAGTAGGGAACACAAAAACAAGGACACGAGAAGAAATTTTAGCCTCTAACACCACACCTACTGCAAAGAGTAACCACTGCCTAGTTTCTAACCAGATAAATACAAAATTTCACAATAAAGTTCTATTCATTTCTTTTATCCAATATATCAAGTTTTAAGACATTGGGGTAGAAAAAGAGAAAACTTCTTAGATATGACACCGGTACATGACCAAGATGAGAAAAATGTCACACTTCACCAAAATTTGAAACTTTCAATAACAACAAAAAGTATATAAAGGCAACAAAAGGCAAAAATCAATCTGGACAGAGCAAGCATCAGAACCAGATTCAGATATGACAGATTTGGTAAGCCAGAGTTTAAATAAGTATGATTAATATGTTTAGGACTCTGATTGTAAACGTGAACTAGAACCAAAAAAAAAAAAAAAGATAGATAATGTAAGCAGAGAGATAGAAAGTCTGAATCAAAAGAGAATATTAAACCTAATTTTAAAACAACAACATTGTAACATGAATGAAGAAGGCCTCTGATGGAATCATTGTTTGGACACCACCACTAAAAGAAGTAATGAACCTGATGATATTTCAATAAAGAAATTCCCAGATTGAAATACTACACACAAAGAGAATTTAAAAAATAGAATTTCTTTTGGAAAATTAAAACAGAATTCAAGAACCTTGGGGAAAAAAACAAGGAAGGTAATATATTTAATGGGAATACAAACGAAATTAAAAAGAGCAGGAAACAGAAAATAGTTGAAATAATTATTGCTAGAATTTTCCAAAATTAATGACAACAAACCACAGACAGAAATTCAGGAACACCAATAATAATAAATGTAAAAAAACTATACCTGGGTATATTATATTAAAACTTCTTTAAAAGAGAAAATCTTGAAAGAAGCCACTAAGAAAAAAAATTCACTATAAAGGAACAAGGATGCCATTTATGTTGAACTTCTCTTCTAAAACCATAAAATCAAGAAGAGAATGAAGTAAATTATTTGAAGTGTTAAAAGAAACACTATCCTGGAATTATCCAATGAATTCAAATATGAATGAAAAAGAAATGATTTTTAAGCAAAAACTGAGGAAATTTGTCACCAGTACACCTGCATTGCAAAAAATATTAAAAGAAGCCCTTCAAGGAGAGGGTAAATTATGTAGGTCAGAATTCAGACCTCATAAAGTAAAAAGGATAACAGAGAAGGAATAAATGAATAGTAAATAAAATATTTTTTGTTTTTATTTGTCTTAACAAATTACAGCTTCTTCAAAATAAAAGAAACAGTATATTAGGTCTTACACATTTTAGATAATTACAGTGTGATAGCAGCATAAGAAATGGTAAGAATCAGGAATATTCTGTCATAAGATATTTGTACTGTTCTTGAAATAGTACAGTGTTATTGAAAGTGGACCTGATTAGTTACTAATGTATGCTGTAAAATCTAAGACAAACATTTTAAAATTAAAAAGCATTCTAAAGATAAGTATAATTGATATGTTAAGAAAGGAGATAAAGTGGACCTAATAAAATGCACAATAAAAACTAGAAACAACAGGAAAAAAATGCCAAATGGAAAATAGTTACTACAATAGTTTACAGTAGATATTAAGCTAATAGTTATTACAGAAGTGTTACATATAACAAAGACTGAGACTTCATGGATAAAATAATAAAACTTAACTCTAAGTGGCCTATAAAAAACCTATACTAAATATGAAGGTACAGACAGATAAATATAAAGAGAAAGATAAAAATATCTTATGCTAATACTAACAAAGAAAGCTTGAGTAACTATATTAATCAGACAAAGCAGATATCACAGAAAGGAAAACTACTAAGTACAAAAAGAAGCCATACATAATAATAAAGGGTCAATTCTTTAAGAATGCATAACAATTTATATGCACCTAACAACAGAGAATCAAAATATATAAGGTAAAAATTCACAGTGCAGCCAAGAGAAATAGATAAATGTCCTATTATAGTTAGAAGCTTTACCACCTCCAATTTATAGTTGCCTGTGTGTGTGTGTGTGTGTATGTATATACATTTTTTTAATTAGAAAAGCTTTACCATCTCTTTATCAGTAATTGACAGTATCCAGGACAAAAACAAAAACAGAACAGCAACATGAATCCACTGTATCTAATTGGCATTTAAAGAATATTCTTCTGAAGATCCCAGTTAGACTACTTGATTCCTTAAAGGTATAATCACATTAATCTTTTTAATGTACTATATAAATAAAATCTGTCTCTCACAGAAGGGAAAACTTATGAAACTCATAGTCTGCAATTTAAT
Source organism: Galemys pyrenaicus (assembly GCA_019455555.1). Lineage (NCBI taxonomy): Eukaryota > Metazoa > Chordata > Mammalia > Eulipotyphla > Talpidae > Galemys > Galemys pyrenaicus. The sequence goes on from JAGFMF010011574.1 coordinate 14,138,669, forward strand.
AGCATTAAAAAATGAATATTAATCCAACAACAGCAAAATACATATTCTTCTCAATGAGCTTACATGGAACATTCACTAAGATATAACACATTCTGGGAAAGCACCCTTTAACAAATTTAAAAAATAGAAATTATACAAAGCATGCTCTCAGACCACATGAAGTTAAACTAGAAATCAATAATAGAAGGAGAAATGAAAAATTTTTAAAAATTGGAGAGTAAACAACGGATCTGAAAAATGAGTCAAAGAGGATCTAGCAAGAGTATTTTTGTAAAATATGAATTAAAACAAAGTAAAGATCAAAATTTTTGAAATTCCAAAACTAATAAATTATTGAAATTTCTGCAAACAAGGAAGAGAGGGACACTTCCTCAAATCCATAAAGGACACCTATAAAAAAACCTACAACTAGGGCCTCCCTGGTGGTACAGGGGTTAAAGACACAGTGCTGTCAAGCTATCACCAACTACTGCAACATGAGCTCCATCTCCTGCTAAGGAGATAACTCACATGGTGCAGCTGACCTCTTCTGCCTTACCTGCTGCTACCCTCAGCAGTGTATTTCAGTATATCTGCCTATTCTGCTCTCTGGTGAATCCTCTCAACCCCCACACCTTTGGCCTATACCCCAGTTCTTATATGCATAAATAAATAAATCTTTAAAAAAAAAGTACAACTAAAATCATACTTAAAGCTGAGAAATGGATGATTCCTCTTTAAGAGAAAGGGTATATTCTCTTCAAAATCAACTGGCATTTCAAACTAATAAAATAAGTTTAAAAGGAAATATGACAAGAGAGACAGAGCTTGTACACCAGAACTTGTCATCAATGCAGTTTTATAGATCATTGTTATTATTTTGTCCTTGTTTATTTTCTATTGTAAATATGTATTTTAAAGTTGAAAAATTTTTAAAAAGGATAACAAAATGAAGTGCTTAGGGTATGATTCAGAAGATGAAGAAATATTTTGAAATGTTTTTAGAAATAATTTATGGATTTTCAGTATATATAACAGATACTTTTGAAGAAAACAAAATGTAATTGAGATTTAGGGATTACATCAAGATATGAAACTGATAAGCATTTTTTTCACATATTCATATTGGCACATAAAGTACATATGTGTTACTTTACCTTTTCAATAATATCATAACATTTTTCCAACCTTTGACTTCTGCCTTCTACAATTGTACTAGTTTTTTTATACCTCAGCAACCACCGCTGATATTCTACCTCATTCAAATCTGTATAGGCAATACAGAGAGTTCTTAGACCTGGAAAAAAAAAAAGAATATAATATAACCTAGATAAGCTACTAGTGATCCAGAAGCAGAGAGCTTGAAAACAAAATCTAAAAGTATGTTAGAAGCAGAAGTGCCTTATGGCCTCAATCAGACCACCTCCAAACCTGAACAGAAGGCAGAAACTCACCCAGTTTGGAAACCCCACCTAAAACAGTGGGGTCCCAAAACAAAACAAAAAAAATGGGGAGGTATAAAAATACAACAAATGGCAACAGAGTCATAGCCGAATATACACCACAGAAAGAGAACAAATCTCCAGAACATAATCACAGGAGCGGGGAAGATCTGTTCTTCCTCTCAGAAACAAAATTCAAAGTGGCTGTGATAAAGGAAGATAAATAGAATTTCAGGGGGAAAATGACTATAAGAAAAAATAAAGTCAATAAACAGAAGATGAACTTGAAATTCTAAATAAGGAAAATATGGTGATTCAGAGCATTAAAAGAACAGTAGAAGACATGAAAAATCTAGAAGAAAATATGTAAGAATAAACTAAATAGAATAGTGAGTCAGTGTACAGCAAGATGAGAATAAACATAAAAACTGGTTAGAAAAGGAAAGAGAAAAACAAAGTATTTTAAAAATAAAGCAACTCTCCAAAAATTATCCAACTCTGTGAGGAAAAGCAAAATAAATATTAATGAGTATACCAGAGGAAAGAAGGAAACAGAAAACATAGTTATAGGAATAATAGAGGAAAAATTCTTGAGTCTCGTGAGGGATTAAGTGAACAAATCCAGGAAGCAAAAAGAATATTCAGATACCAAAGAAAAATGAGACTTACACAAAGAAATACAGTAGTGAAATTTCTAAGAATTTAAGACAAGGAAAGAATGTTAACACTGGTAAAGGGGAAGAAACAGACAACCTATAAAGGAACATACTCAGACTAAAATCAGAGTTTTCTGAAGAAACACTATGGACAAGAAAAAATGGAATAATATTTAAAGTTGTCAGCCAAGAAAATTCTATTCAGCAAGACTCTTCTTCCCATAAAAGGGAAAAATAAAGGCCTTATCGGACAAGGAGCAACTGAAGGAATTTGCAACACTAGGCTGCTCCCCCAAAGTATTTAAAGCAGCTACACATCTAAATCAAAAAGAACATACACAACAAACTGCGGAATAAAATAGATTGATCCACAAAAATTAAGGAAAAAAAATGTCAGTAGCAGACTTTCATATATCAATAATCACTATAAATGTAAATGACTTAAATTGCCAATTATATCCAACACTGAATATATGGTGGATCAAGAAAAAGAATCCAACTTTCTGCTGTCTCTAGTTAGACAAACTTGAACTCCAAAGATACATAAACTCAGAATAAAGGAGTAAAGAAAAATCTTACAAGAAAATGAGATGCCAAGGGAGCCAGGACAGACATATTTATATCAAACAAAATAAATTTCCAGTTAAAGAAAGGCAACAATAGATAAAAACAAGGATGGGCACATTCAACGAAGAGAAGATCAAAATCAAAATCAAAACTTTAAACAAGGAAATTACACAATTACAGGATGTAAAGAGATCAACAAAGGAGATAAAATGTGGGAGAAAGCCATGGGAGCAGAATAATAAAAATTGAATATTCGTCAATTTCAAAGATGAAAATAAGACAGAAAAAGAGAGATACAAGGGTAAAGAATGAAGAAATACTTTGAGAATTAGTAATACCGTGAGGAAAGGAAATATGAGAATCATAGGAATCCAAAAGAAGAGAGAGAAGGGAACTGAAAAACTATTGAAAGAGATAATGGAAGAAAACACAAAGAAGTGGAAAAAGATTCCCTGCTCATGGCTAGGAATAATGAACATTATCAAGATGACCACCCTAGTCAAAGCAATTTTCAGAATCAGTACAATTCCAATAAAGATGCCACTGGCATTATTCAAAGAAATAGAACAAAGATTTCTGAAATTCATAAGCAACCACAAAAACCCTCACACTTTTGTACTTCCAGCTATACTACAGAGCCATAATAATTAAAACAGAATGGTACTAGAAAACAAATACAGACCAATGGAATAGAATTGAGAGACCAGAAATAAAACCACACAGATGTAGACAACTATGACAAAGGAGAAGATATATTCACTGGAACAAGGGAAACCTCTTCAATAAATGCGGTTGGAAAAATTGGATAGCCACATGCAAAAGAATGATGCTAGAACGCTAGCTCATGCCACACATAAAAATTAATTCATAATGGATAAGACTTGGATATAAACCCTGAAACCATAATTACATCAAAAGAAAACATAGGCAAAACACTCCAAGACACAAACTTCAGACATATCTTTGGGAATCATCTCCAACAGCAAGGAAAACAAAGGAAAAAATAAACAACTGGGACTACATCAAAGCAAAAAACTGTACAACAAAAAAACAGTGACCAAATCAAAGGGACACCCTACTGAATGTGAGGAAAATAATTACACACCATACATCTGACAAGGGACTGCTATCAAAGCTCTACAAAGGGCTCATACAACTCAAGAAAAACAATCCAATCATAAATGGGCAGAAGAAATAGGCACTTCTTTAAAGAAGATCTACAGATGGCCAACAGGCAAATGGAAAAGAAATGTTCATTATCACTTATCATCAGAGAAATGCAAACCACACCTCACAGCTGTGAGAATGCCCCATTAAAAAGATAAGAAAAAATAGAAACAAGTACTTACAAGGATGTGTAAAAACAGGAACCCTCTTACACTATTGGTAGAGATGTAGACTGGACTAGCACCTACAGAAAGAAGTGTGGCAACTCCTCGAAGACTAAAAGTGGATCTACCCTATGACCCAGCAATTCCACAACTAGGCATCTATCCAAAGGACACAAACCGCTAATTCAAAAGGAAATCTATGTTTATAGGCACACTATTTACAATAGCCAAGCAATGGAAACAACGTACCCAAACCAGGTGAATGATTTAAGAATATGTGGTATATATAAATACACTTAGTAATCAAAAAGATAAACTCATGCCATTTGTGGTCACATGGATGTATCTGAAAGGGAATTTCAACTATGGGTACAGTTTCTAGAACAACTTGGTAAAATGTAACACTATACATAGAAATGGCTAACAGAATAAAGGATGATCCATACAGTAACATCCATTTTACCACTAGTTTAGAAGCACAAGACAGAGAAAGGAAGAAAATAGAAACAGTTTATTGACAGGGTCTCGTTGCTTTTGAGCAAACAGAAGGCATTACAAAGTCAGGCACAGGGCCTCCCTAGTGGCCTAAGGTGAGGTGAAGACTCAGGGCTGTCACTGCTACAGCAGGGAGCTAACCCACATATAGTGTCTGTCTCTGGTGTATCCTCTTACCCAACTCCTACCCCTGCACCTCTGGCCTACACCCCAGTTCTACGCAAAAATTTAAAAAATAAAAATTTAAATACCCCTTGCTCTTCAAAAAAAAAAAAAGGCACAAAAATGAGATCCTTTCTGTCAACCTATGAATTCAACAAGCATCAGTGGTATGAATTGTGTGTACAATTTTAACACTGAAGAATACTGCCAAAAGGAACCAGACTTTAAATAATTTCCACTTACCTTCTTTGGCAAAATATTCCAGGTGTGCTAATGTCTCCTGTACAAATAAAGAATCATTTGAAAGTCTTTCATAAATAACTGTATCCTGTCAAAAAAAAAATCCTGTGATTAACATGTTATGTAAACCTGCTAATCATAAATCTAAATACTACTTTATATTTTTATTATATCTAGTAGAGGTGAAGGAGTTGTAGGTGCAGTTCCCCTATGCCAACTCCTCAGCCACGCTGTCTTATACAGTTGACACCAGCCTAGAGATTGTGGTCAAGCAATAGATCTATCACTGACCGTGTGAGGCAGTCAGTAGTTGTTCTGTTTGCTTTTTCAATACTTAGGGAGTTTTCTTTTCCACTCCACACACCAAAATATTGTAAAGGACTTTCTACAAGGGACTGAAGCATAGAGGGAGAGAGTTACTGTGAATAATGAATGCCAGTACTTACAGCCCCTTTGCAGTACAGACGGAGCTTCCCTGCAGGAGTTCGGACAATTACAGACATCCTTTTTCTAATACTAAAACATTATTAAAAGTGTTAATTAGTTTCTATTTTTCTCAGTAAATGGTACTAACATACACAAATTTCAAGGTCAAAATTACTGTGATAGAGTCCTCAACTGATCATTAGTGAAAAGGTCAACATGTTACTTATTAGTCTTTGTTTCTTTACGTAGCTTCTTAAACTGAGATTCTATAAGTATAAATCTCACTTTCTTCAACTAGTGATATTTGTCACTTTGTGTTTTCATTCACTGAAATTTACTCACACAAATGCATATAATTATTATATATATCATGGGCAATATATGTCATATTCTATATTAATATTATATAATGCATACTATATTACATGTAATATTGCATGCAGTGTATTACATAATACACATATAGAGCAACATATATTTATTGTACATTATACATATACATAACTCATGTTACATATATGTATATTACATATATAGTAAGAATTATATATCTATCTATATATATATATACCACATAAACAAACATCTCTGCATGTTCAATCCTCCCATCAAGTAGACCTTCTTTCCCATTTTATTACACAGAGAAGTCAAACCGCTGGCTCAATAAATGTCAGCCTTTTATGTACAGTCTGTCAGAAACCCTCTGGGATTTTTTTAAAATTATTTTTACAACTGTAGTTAGAACTTAAACTCATTGCATTTATTCCTAAGTAGTCCAAACATTGTCAGAGTAAACTGCCTTAAATGGCACTTACTCCTCACTCATATCACTCCTCATACAACTCCGATAGCACTGCCCTATTTAAAGTCCTTGGCATTGCATATAAAAGGCAATCTAAATTCCTTTCCATAGACTGAAGATCTTGCCACAGCCAGATTCATCAGACATTGTTTTTGCCTCTCACTCCACAACCACTAGGTTGATGCTCATTTTGTTTCTTGATGCTATTATCAATATCTCTCAGGATCTTGGCTCCAGCTATTACCTCTACCTGGAATGTTCTTTCACATCTTCTCAGGTTTCCTCCTCCCGTCTTTTAATACCATCCTAAATCTTACTTCTCAGGAAGGCTCACTTGATAACTCAAAGGTAAACTCTATCCCAACAGGACCATAGACCATTTCCATCAGATCAAACTATTTCATTTTCTTTGTAGAACTCATCAGGACCTAAAAGTATCTTGCTGATTGTGTTACCTGTTTATTATATGCCTCCCTCCATTAGACCCACAAAAGGTTGACCTCATAGCCATTCTAGTTAGGAATAAAGAAAAAAAGACTGGCATTTGAAAGATGCTCAAAACACTTGTAGCTGTATAAACTGAATTCTACCCCATGAAGATGAAAATGTATTTTTTACATTCTCTAAAGTTCCTTTCACCTCTGCAAACATAAACCGATGATAATACCAGGGACTTTGGAATCAGATAAACCTGGGTTTGAATCTTGAGGAAGGGAACTTCTACCCTCCTGGAAATTTCAATCTAGTTGGTGAAACAGTCATTAAGTAACAAACCAGATTTAAAATTTCAATGCTGACTGAGAGGAGTGCTGGAATAGACAGGTGTGTGAACCATTTTCAACTCCAAAAGGTAATTCAGTCTAATGAGTATTAAGAAATGAGAATTAAGCAAAGATTAAAGGGTGGATAGAGGATAACTAGTATTTCATGATCCTGTGCTAAAAGTTTTGATTTGCATTGCCAAATCTTGATTAAGTAGTTGCTGAAATGGCCCTGGGGAGTACATAAATGGAGTGAAATAGATAGCTTACCTTGAAAATTCCAGTATATTAAGAATTTCAAAGGTAATTTTTTTTCCCATCTGCAGGAATGTAAGACAACATACTCTTACTGAAGGAAAAAAATTCCTCACAAATAACTCACTCTCTCACTCACAAACAAGTTTTATTCTCCAACTACACATCTTTTTCAAAATACAGATTTTCTTACAAGTCTGATGAGATGATGGTGCCCTCCTCTGGTAAGAACATTATTTGCCTGAATAATATTAGCACAAATATTTCTGATCATGTAGATTGAAGACTGAAACATCTCTTTAGTCTAAATTCAGCACTGTTTGAAACAATTTATAAATACTCTCAGGTTGAAAGGTTATATGGAGTGAATAAAACATAAACTCATACAAATCAAATTAAATCCTTAGTGCTTAGATAATTTGAAGCTGTAAACATAGAAATGTATATCAATGAAACATATATTATTTTATAAAACTTCCAGTTACAGCCTCTTAACTTCCTAATCACTTAGTCAACATTAGTTATCCATGATCAATTTATCTCTAAATCTACAAGCTTCCAGCTTCACCAGTATGGCACTGCAGGATTTCAATTTGAGTCATCCATGTACTATGGATGTAGGGAGGAATTAATCAGTCCATTCTACCAAAGACTCCACATCTAATAAACACCTCTAGCCATTGTATTATCACTAGAAAAAAAAATCAGCATTGACTGCCATGTTTACATTGCATTGTTTTATGTTTTCCCCATAATATCAAAGGCTTCTAGTAAGTACTCATCAAGATATGACAAGAAGAGAGAGTCAGAGACAGAGAAAGAAAGGGAGCAAAGGGGGGAGGGAAGAAAGAGAGAGAGAATCAAGTCACCAAAGGATAGTTTGAAGCATTTTATTCTTGACAGGAGAAATATATGTATTTCTTAAATATTTGATATCTCTTTTGCTTGTTATTAGCACTTTCTCTGCACCAAGCAGTAATTCTAAATACTTTATGTATATATCAGTTCATTTAATCCTCACAAGGACCCTATAACATGCATGATGAGAGACTGGGGCAAACAGAGAAGTTGCAGAACACACCCAAAAATAATGGGAGGGGAAATGTGTGGCTAGGTACTCCCAGGACCCTGCTCTGAACTGCTATTATACTTGTGTCTCCCTGGAAGAGCTAGGGCATGTAAATTGTTACAAGTACACAGGACGCTACTCACAGCTTCTATAGTGACTGAGTATGGTGTTCTGGTAGTGAAAATGAAGCCAAGTTTCTTTGCTCCCTTCACTAAAGCTGCTTCATCTGTCAATAAAAAGTTTGCATTAATGGAGATAGAGCAAATGTATTAACACTAAACTTAGTAGAATACAGATTTCCATTCTCCAGTGCTAAAATATCAAGTCATTTCTTAAACTTTGTATTTTTTATCAAAATGTGATTATCCATGCTTCTGGGCACCGGAGAGTGTTCATGAAAAAGGAAGTTTAATTAAATGGGGCCTTTTTCAGTGGGGCTAAGATAAAAATCACCAGTCTGAAAGTGAAATACATTTTTAGTACTCATTATGGTCTTGTTTGTTCTCCAGGCCACTAGTAGCATCTCTATGAAATGTTGCAGGGTCTTAACTTTACCCATCTTTACTGAGCGCTCATTTGGAGGTTCTAGCAGGGTAGTACATCTGCTGATGAAAGAGCAGTCTGTCTCTATTAGGGGAGAATGTCCTCCTTGACAGAGCGTGCAGTTCTGAAGGGATGCACATGGAACACTAAGGGAGGAAGGGGAAACCTGCTTATCCAGCCACACCAGCCAAATCAAACTTGATGATCTATGGGGTGGCACATGGCACAGTCAGATCGCTCTCCCATCCACCCAAGTCTTTATTGATAATCACCAATTAACTACTGAAACCTGACTTCCTGAGCCACTCCCTTCCCATACCCACTTCCTAAGAAGTTTTTGGGGATACAGAGAGCAGCAATCCCACAACTGCAGAGCTGTAGCATACCATAGACACCCCCTAACTGCTAAGAACTTAAGAGAAAGAGAAGCACAGAAGCAACCAAGGAATCAGTAGGAGCATCACCTCCCTGTAGGCTCATCACCTGCCAGGTACTTTCGATGTACACAACACCTACCTGGGGAAGAAGCCTGGTAGGTTATATTGTTTCCATTTCTCTCTGGAATAACAGTGTGACACACACTTAGCAGGGTAAGAAATTCCTTTATGTATTCATCTGTGGGCTACAAAAAAAGGGCAAAGAGCTAGTAAGTCTCTTCCCAGCAAAGTAAGTTATAGTTCGAAAATTATAATAACAAAAGTTTCAACTTAGCTACAAACAGTGTCAGATGTCAGCTGAAAACAATATTGTCCTTTCACAATGTATTTGTGATAGGCTACCAAGTCAGGGACACTACAGGATATTAGAGAGACCACCAGGAATCAGAGAGCCCTCTCCTCTTGGAGCCTTATTATTCTTAAGGAGACAAGTTTTCTCAAAGTTGAAGGAAACAAACAAAGTTATAGTAGAGACAACAGCAGCCAATTTGATGTAGGTGGTTCAGGAAAAAGAATATTGAAATGATATTTTAATTGAGATCTAGAAGGAAAGACTAGTTAGCTATGTCAGTTTACATATGACAATTGCACTTAGTAAACAAAGACAATAACACTTTCAAATACCCCCAAGTTAAGGGACAGATTCATATGTTTGTGGTGCTTCTAGACATGTGTGACTTTAGTATCTTTATTAAGCAGGACAATGACATAGGATGAGGTTGGAAGGAAGACCACAGTAATGAGTTTGGGTCTTAAGTATGATGCTAGTCCTTAGAAGGTTTTAAAGCAATGGAAGGACATATGCAGATTTATGTTTCAAAAGCTCACTTCTGGTTTTGACAAGATAAATATTTCAAATAAAGTAGGTCAACAGCTTAAGATAGGTAGGTAAAGATAGACGTAGGTGCAATGGAACCAACAGCTTAAAAGCGAATAGAAGTGGTCTTACACAGTTGGTGTACAGTAAAGTGTTTTTGTGTGATGTTTGAATTTACTCACTGAGTTCAGTGCTCAATTCCATGGGTATATGGATACCAGACTCTATTACATTATATTATACTATAGTAACATCAAAAAAATTGCATACTCTCTCTCCCTTTTCTGGGCTCTGAAAACTATGACTTTAAGGAAACCACATATATGTTTAAAAGCTGTACAGAATTACCTTATTGACTTAGAATGGAAACAGTATACTTACGTGGCCATTCTGTAAGTTCTCCAATAATGTTGGGTCATTGAAGTCAGAATCTATGATTGGAGAAGATGGCTGACTGAGGAAGAAGAGAGAAGCATCTTGTTAACAAGAAGTTCCTGACAGTGCCAGTTTGTAATCAAAACTTCTAAAACTAGCAAATTGCCTTATATGTTTTAGCAAGTCATACTTTAAAAGTCTATAGAAATATAGCAAATATTTATGGTACTGTCAAATTATACATGCTCTCAGTCCCCCATGTGCAAATTGGCATTAGAAAATGCCTGAACTTGTGTTGAAAACTGTAGTTATAAGAATTTGAGAAAGAGTAACCATAAAAGTAATAAATTAAAGTCAAGATTCTGAATTCTTTGAACACCACATGGGAAAGATCTGTCCAGGGGAGCTCCCTGGAGGTCTCAACAATGGAGGTCTATGGCAAAGAAGGAAAGAATGTTGTCAAATTACCTTAAGTTCTTTGGACCAGCATCACCTGTGTTTGACTGACTTCTAAGGGGGTGAAGGGAGAAATTAACAGTTACAAGAATGAAAACTCTTTAGTAATTTAGGAACCATATATAAACCATATTCTTTAACAATTGCAAGTTTTCATCTAGGGTATATTAAGTTTTAATCTCATTTAACTATAGCTATGCTATTATAAATTCAGATACATTTTGAAGTAAATAAAAATTAGTTTTCTTAAGAAAAAGAAGAGAAATCCAGCAGAGTACAGTAATAAGAGCACTTACCCATACATTATACCTGCGATGGTACACATCTTAAATGTCATAATATTGGAAGTGAGGGTTCCTGTTTTATCAGAAAATAAGTATTTTACCTGAACAAAGAAAAATTAGCATGAAATGATACAAATTTAAAATGTTTTAGGGCAAAGACAAGATGAAGTTCTTTCTCCTTAAATCCTTAAAATGTGAATTTTTAGAAAACAAGAATCTCCACTTCTAAGGATTTTACCATTAATATTTATACTTTGTTAAGAGGTCATACTCTGTACTTATACATAGTAGATGTAAACCTGTGGTAATGAACAAATGAAAGTTTAACTCATCAAACCTAAAAAAATCAGAAGTTTGATTTCTTACCATGAGAATTTTCATCAAAAGCATCTAGAGAACATTAAGCAGGTAGATAGATGGATAGATGGATGAAAAGACTGATATCAATGTACTATATATCAGAGGAAAAACAAATTCAAACTAATTTTAATCATGACAAAAATATAAAGTCTGTTTCTAAAGACAAATGAAAATTCCATAGTTGATCACTTTCACTCAACAAATAATGTGAAGTACTATGGAGTTAAAATGTTGTAAGATCTTTGTATCATGTGGGAAGAAGAGAGAGATACAAACTTTAGATTTTGTTAAATATGCTAACCAAAAAATGATAATTTCCAAAACCATCATATATGCACACAAAAACACATTTTAAAAATGTGATTTTTAAGAGTTTCATGCTCTACCAACAGAGCTAACCAGGTTACAAATGTGATTTTTAAAAAGAAAATCAGGGATGGAAAAGAGGCTCAGTAAATAAAAATTAAGTTCAAAAATGCAGTCAAAATACCAAGCAAAACAGATAATAAAATAGATGTTAACATTCTTTTGGAAAATGGAATGTGAGAGAAAGAGAGAGAGAGAGAGTGTGTGTGTGTGTGTGTGTGTGAGAGAGAGAATGTGTGATATAAAATATATGTTCTTTTTCATCTCATATAACTACTGATACAGAATTTTTTTTTAAATACTACTTGCAGCTCTAAAAATTAAAGATGTTAAATAATGATAGAGGACAAAATTTATGAGGAAGAATGGCAATCAAGAACCTGTACAAACTTCACAAAGTATAAGTAAACAGATTTTAAAAATGATGAAAGCAAAGTAATTTAAGAAAATTCAGAATATTTCATTGAATATTTCAGATTCTTTTAGACCTTAAATTCATTAATTCATAATTTGAATAGATAACATAAATAAGAAAATGTTAACCAAAAGTGTTTCATTATTAAAGAAGGAACATTAAAAGTAAAAAAAAAAATTTAAAAATCATTCACTCTCTAAGAAAGTACAGAGAAAATACTCAAAAGAAACTAGTTGTACGATGCATGCATAGGAACATGGATGGAACTGGAAGGGATTATGTTCAGTGAAGTAAGTCAGAAGGCAAAAGAAAAATACCAGATGGTTCCTCCCCTAGCAGGAATATAAGGGAACCAAATAAGCATCAAGGAAAGGAATAAGAACAATAATAATAATAACAATAAAGACACAAAAACCAAAATTAAAAAAAAAGAACAAATTGGGGACACTTGGTGGGGAGAGGGGAGGGAGAGGGTTGAGGCAGACAGGAGCACGGGGGACTAAGGTGAAGGTGCACTGGTGATATGGTGATGGGGAATACATGGGGATTACAATTGATGTCAAATATATATAAATTAAAAAAAAAGAAATAGTTGTAAGGGCACAGTACATCAAGAAGATATAACACTCATCAACATATACACTCCAAATGAAGAAGCACCAAAATATATCAGACAATTACTATCAGCTCTGAAAAAAAAAAAAAAAAAAAAAACAACTGTATAGTAGGAGACTTCAANATTAAAAAAAAAAAAAAAAAAAAAACAACTGTATAGTAGGAGACTTCAACACCTCACTCTCACCAATGGCCAGATCAACAAGACAAAAAATAACGAAACCAGAGCCCTCAGTAAAGACTTAGAAATCATGAGCTTCATGGACATCTATAGGACTCTACACCCCAAAAAGTCAGAGTACACTTTCTTCTCAAGTGCACATGGATCATACTCCAGAATTGATCATATATTGGGCCATAAGACTAACATCAACAGATTCAGTAAGGTCAAAATCATTCCAACTACATTCACCAATAACAAAGGTATCAAATTAGAAATAAAACACAGAAAGAAAACAAGAAACCCACCCGCATTATGGAGATTAAAACCCACACCACTGGAAAAACAATAGATTATAAAGGCGATCACAGAGGAAATTAAATATTTTGAACTGAATGACAATGAGGACACACCATTCCAAAATGTATGGGATGTAGCAAAAGCAGTACAAGAGGGAAGTTTATAGCAATCCAGGCCCACATCAATAAACAAGAAAAAACTCAAAGAAACAATCTAATCTCACACCTTAATGATCTAGAAAAAGAGCAACAAAAGGATCCAAAACCAGTAGGAGAAAAGAAATAATAAAAATTGAAGCAGAAATAGGGCCTCCCCTGGTGGCGCAGTGGGTTAAGCAACGCACTACGAAGCAAATCGCAGCCACTGCAGCACGAGTTCGAGCCCTGCTGCCAGCCAGGGAGGGGACCCACA
>JAGFMF010011574.1:14152442-14238907 GCA_019455555.1 Galemys pyrenaicus
CTGCTCCCCGCTCTCTGTGGTGAATCCTCTCACCCCCCTACACCTCTGGTCTGTGCCCCAGTGCTTGTATGCATAAATAAATAAATCTTTAAAAAAAAAATTGAAGCAGAAATAAATGAATTAGAAATCAAGAAAACATCCAAAAGTTTAATGAAACCAAAAGCCAGTTCTTTGAAAAAGTAAACAAAATAGATAAACCTCTAGCCAGGCTAACAAAGAAAAAACAGGAGAAAACACAAATAAACAGGATCACAAATGAAAGAGGAGAAATTACAACAGACGTAAAACAGATTAAAAGAATAGTCAGACAATACTATGAACAGCTACATGCTAACAAGCTTAACAATTTAAAAGAGATGGACCAGTTCTTAGAATGATATAACCATCCGAAGTTAAACAAAGAAGAAATAGAACACTTAAACAGACCAATATCAAGTAGTTAAAGTGAAGAAGTAATCAAAACACTCCCCAAAAACAAAAGCCCAAGACCAGATGGATTCACAAATGAATTCTACCATTCGGAAGTGAACTAGTACCTATCTTATACAAACTCTTTCAAAAAATTGAGAAAGAAGAAATACTAACTAATACGTTCTATGAAGCCAATATTACACTAATACCAAAACCAAACAAAGACAACACAAAAAAAGAGAATTACAGGCCAATCCCTAATGAACACGTATGCAAAAGTCCTCAACAAAATTCTAACCAACAGAATACAGCAATGCATTAAAAGGATAATACATCACAATCAAGTGGGATTTATTCCAGAAGCTCAAGGATGGTTCAATATCAGAAAATCAATCAACCTAATCCAACACACATCAACAAAAAGAAGAACAAAAACCACATGATCATATCAATTGATGCAGAAAAGGCATTTGACAAAGTCCAATATTCATTCATGATGAAGGCTCTCAAAATCCTTGGAATAAAATGATCACACCTCAATATGGTAAAAGCTATATATGACAAACCCACAGCTAATATCATACTAAATGGTGAAAAACTGAGAGCATTCCCCTTAAGATCAGGAACAAGACAAGGATGCCCACTCTCTCCACTGCTATTCAATATACTACTGGTAGTCGTAGCCAGACATTAAGACAGGAAAAGGACATACAAGGAATCAAATAGGGAAAGAGGAAGTAAAACTATCATTATTTGCAGTTGATATGATAAATACTTGGAAAACTCTAAAAGTTCTACAGAAAATCTAATTAAAATGATCAACCAGTTTAGTAAATTAGCAGGCTACAAAAGTCAGTAGCCTTCCTATATACAAACAACTAGTCTGAAGAAGAAGAAATCAAGAAAAAAGACCAAAAAAATCAAATACTTGGGGATCAACCTAACAAAAGAAACAAAAGACTTATACAGAGAAAATTATAAAACACTGTTAAAAGAAATAGAGGAGGACACAAAGAAATGGAAAGATATCCCCTGTTCATGGATAGGAAGAGTCAACATTATCAAAATGGCCATCCTACCAAAAGCAATCTACAGATTCAACGTAATACCAATAAAAATCTCAATGAAATTCTTTAAGGAAATAGACCAAATATTGATGAAATTCATATGGAGACACAAAACAGCCCAATGAGCCAAAGCTCTGTTGACAAGAAAGAAGGAGAATGGAGGTAGGCTTCAAACTCTACTACAAAGCAATAGTAATTGAAACAGCATGGTACTGGAACAAAGACACACAGACCAGTGGAACTGTATAGAAAGCACAGAGATAAAACCATACAACTATGGACAACTGACATTTGACAAAGGAGCAAAGAATATGCAATGGACCAAAGACAGTTTATTCAATAAATGGTGCTGGCAAAACTGGTCCACCATATGTGAAAAAAAGAAACTGGACCACTATCTCACACCATGTACAAACATCAACTCAAAATGGATAAACAAACATCAACTCAAAATGGATAAAAACCTAAATGTAAGACCCGAAACCATAAATATATAGAAGAAAACATAGGTAAAATGCTGCAAGACATACATCTCAATAACACCTTTGAAGATGCATCCTCCAAAGCAATAAAAACGGGATAGAAGATAAACAGATGGGACTACATCAAGTTAAAAAGCCTCTGTACAGCAAAGGAAACTTTAAACAAAACAAAGAGAAACCCCACTGAATAGGAAAAATCTTTGAGCTCCACACAATGGACAAGAGACTGATCACAAAGATATACAAAGAACTCATAAGACTCAAGAAGAATAAAGTTAAAAACCCAATCAAAAAATGGGCAGAAGAACTTAAAAGACACTTCTCCAAAGAGGACATACACATGGCCAACAGGCACGAGAAAATGCTCAGCATCCCTCATAATCAGGGAAATGCAAATTAAGACCACAATGAGGTACCACCTTAGACTGGTAAGAATGGCACACATCAAAAAAACCAACAACAACAAATGCTGGCGAGGATGTGGAGAAAAAGGAACCCTAGTACACTGATAGTGAGAATGCAAGCTAATCCAACCATTATGGAAGGTCGTATGGAGGTTCCTCAGTCTACTAGAAATGGAACTACCATATGATCTGGCAATCCCGCTCCTAGGAATCTACCCAAAGGACACAAAAACACTAATCCAAAAGAGCACCTGTACTCCTATGTTTATTGCAGCACTATTTGTGTTTGGTAAGACCTGGAAACAACCCAAATGCCCAAAAGTAGATGACTGGATCAAGAAGATGTGTTACATATACACAATGGAATACTATTCAGCAATCAAAAATGATAAACTAGAGACATTTATAGAAACATGGATGGAGATAGAAGAAATTATACACAGTAAAACAAGTCATAAGGCAAGAAAAAAGTATCAGAGGAGGAATGTAAAGTATTAGGAGGAATGTAAAGAACAACAATTACAACAAAAAAAAATTAAAAAGAGAGAAAGCTCAAGGAAATAAGCAATTACAACCAAAACCAAACAAAACACTCAACAAGAACAAAAGGTCAAAGATAAACTAAAGGTTCCATGGGGGGTGAGGGAGGCAGAGGGAGCCTGAGGGCAGAAAAAGCACAAGGGTCTGAGGTGATGTTGCATGGGTGGAATGGTGGTGGGTACTCCCTGGGGACTACAAAGGATGTCAAATATAATTAAATCTAATAAAATAAAAAAATTTAAAAGTAGGAAACCAGTTGGAGGACCTAATAAAAATGAAAAACTGAAATTATTAAATGAAAAGTAAATTAGATGAAAGGATGAATACAAGTTTTGAGTCTGGATAAATCAGTCGTACAAATCTTAGGAACATTCTTTCAGAAAAGAGAGTGTGAATATGAGTGTGTGTGAGTGCATGTGTGTGTGTGTGTTTGTATCTGAGTATTAAAATATTGTCTTTTTCATCTCATGTAACTACTGATACAGAATATTTTTTAAATAGTACTTATAACTCTTAACAAATTAAGAATGCCAAAATGGAGAATTTCCTAGTAAAATATAGATTGCCAAATTAAAATAATAAGTCGAAATTGGGAAGGCAAGTAAAGATCTATATTTAAAAGGGCAAAAGAGATCTTCCATGCTGTGTAATACTAAAAACTAAATACCATGAACTGTCCTTCTGATGAAAACTAGGATTATGAAGGTAAAAAATAACTCATGTTTTAAAATGTATCAGAGTTGTTCCAGAAGTAAATAATCCTCAAAGGTCAAATTCAGAGTAAAATGTGGAAAGCAAGGAAGTTTTTTCTCTAAGAGTGTCAAACCCTGGATACCTAAAGTTTTCACCTTGAAGGCACCCAGGAGTCAGAAGGTAGAAGGTAAAGCAATAGCCTGTCCCAGGTAGAAAATCTAGTAGAATATCCCCCATAATTCTAACCTAGAGAGTGGGCCCTCAAAGTAAAAGTGAAAGAGAATGAATTTGCCTAATTAAATCTTGAGACAGGGTTGAAGAATGTGTTTCTCTTGAGAATGTTAACAAAATTTAGCTTCTCTGAGGGCTTGTGGCCAAATTCTCCCAGTACCTCAAGAAAGGATTTAAAGCAACTGTATGATTGGTAGAGGTAAATGCAAATGCTTTCTAGACAAATGCAACTTCAACCCAGTCTTCAAAGAATTCCTACAAAAAAAAAATTTCCAAGGATCAGGGGTCATAATCAAAGTAAAGCACCCAAAATGAAAACCAGCAGAAAAATGAGAAACAGAATCAGATTCACAAATGATTAGATGCTGAATTTATTAGAATCAGAATATAAAATAGGTTTTTTGTGTGCTTTTTTTTTTTTTAAGATTTATTTATTTGTGCATACAAGCACTGGGGTACAGGCCAGAAGTGTGGTGAGTGAGAAGATTCACCAGAGACAGAGTGGGAAGCAGAACAGGCAGATTAACAGAAACACACTGCTGAGGGGAGCAGCAGGTGAGGCAGGAGAGGTCTGCTGCACCATGTGGGTCACCATCCCCACTGGCTGGCAGAAGGGATGGAACTCCTGCTGCAGGGGCTGTGGTCTGCTTCATAGTGCGTTGTTTAACTCATTGCACCACCAGGAAGGCCCCTTGTGTGTGTTCTTTTAAAGAATAGCTTAAACACATGAAAAAGAAAAGGAAAATAAAAACGGATATATATAGATATATATATATACACACACACACAATATAAATAATATATATGATCTCTTCTTTGTCTTGTCAATATATAGTCAGATTCAGGGAAGGTGATGTCAGAGAAGCTCACTACTTCACTTCAGGGAGAATGGACTGAGTGTCCAGATAGGCACTGGCCTCAGAGGATCCCACAGTGCTGGCAAACTCATAGTGTTTCACAAAAACTGGGATTCAATACTGGCTGCACAACAGAGGAGACTCTAATGGAATTTAAATCAGGGTAACAAAAGTATGAGAGGGGGAGCGGCTTCTACCACGAAGGTTTCAAAACTGTGGTTCGTTCCCCTACCTAGGAAGGACAAATCTGCTGTGGGTCTAACCATGATAGGAGATACAGGTGAGAGTTCTCCAGAGAGCCAGCAAACAAGGCACACTTGAGGAAGACAAAGGTAAGAAGGCACAACTCCTACACCCATTTCTCTCAGAAGTGGACAGATAAGAGGATACAGTGAAACTACTTTGGAAAGTACCAGGGAGCCACTGAAAGAAAGCTCAAGTCACAGACTATGGAGTTGTGGAGCCTGAAATCCAGAGTGCGCTAACAGCAGTAGCAGGCGCAAGGCATGCATGAATTGCCAGCAACAGACTGTCCTGGACCCTCTCACAACCTCAGCAGACTCAGCTACAGTTTAGTTCTCCTTGGCATGCAGTGCCATCTGCTGGAATAGTAGGAGCTCTGCACCCTTAATTTTTAGAAAACAAATAATGGGGGGATGGAAAAAAAAAAAACAGTACTTGAGTCCTAGGGGAAATGGGGAAATACTATACCACAAAGAGAGAATAAATATTTTATCCACAAAGATATGGAAAATCTTTTCTACCTATAAGATACAGAGGAGAAAATTTCCACAATAAACAAATTTCAAAGAAGTTCAAGAGAACAGAAAAGATGACCAAAGACATGCAAGAAAACACATGAAACAAAGGAAATGCCTGAGAAATAAAATTAGCAAACAGAAGACTGAAAATGAAACTTTAAATTAAAAAATAATGGATATGTAGAATGGAAAAAATGTCATCATAAGAGAGTATATGTTCTTTAGAAAGCTTTGGAAGGAAGAGGCACCAAATGGAAGGTTGATCCTAAACTTTGATACTGGTGATGCACAAATAATATTGATGGAAGAAGGGAGATGAAGGATATAAAAACTGAGAAACGCTTTGATATTTATCTGATTCAATATAAGAATAATGGGTATCTCAGAAGGGAAAAGAGAGAGAAGGGAGCAGAGAATTTAAATGAGTAATAGAGGAAAATTTCCAAACCTGGAGAAGGAATATAAAATTAGCTAGGGTTAGCTACCTAACCAGAATGAAGACACAACCTTCCACAGTCCTAACCCTAACCCTAACCCTAACTCTAACCCTAGCTATCTAACCAGAATGAACACACAACCTTCCATAATGTATGGGACACAGCAAAAACAGTACTAAGAGAATTATATATCAGTACAGGCTCACATCAAGAGAAAAAGTTCAAATAAATAACCTTATCACTCATCTTAAGGAATTAGAAAAAAGAACAGACAAAACCAAATGCCAGTAGAGGGAATGAAAGTTTTAAAAATTAGAGCAAATAAATGAAATAGAAATCAAAGACAGTCCAGAAGACTAATGAAACCAAAAACTGATTCTTTGAAAAATTAAACAAAATGGAGAAACCTCTAGCTAGAGTCCCAAAGAGGGGAGAAAACACAAATAAATAGTATCAGAAATGAAAGAAAAGAAGTTACAACCGACATCTTACAAATTCAGAGGATCATAGAGATTACTATGAATATTTGTATGCTAATAAGTTGAATAACCTAGAAGAGAAGGACATGCCCACTACTGGCATGTCCCAGGCTCTGTGACTCCATGAAGACTAACTGAAAACCCTAGAGTTAACCCAAGCTTCCCTATCTGCCATGCCAGCTTTATTTCACTCTTTCATAAACATGTATCAACCTTCATTACATCTGTTCTACTTGCAACTCTAGTGCTGAGTCTCCACAGGGTCTCCTATGAACTATGACCTGTCAGTGAATATGGCACTTTAACTTTGTGCAAATCCTCCCTAGATCCACCTTCTTGGTAGCTCCTATCACGCTGCCCACTCCCTGAAGAACCCTCACCTGCCCAAGCTCTTCATTAAGATTGGATGTTCTGGCCATTGCATAGACATTTTTTTTTTTATAATGCATGTCTTCATCCTGCAAGACACAAAGGAAACAGCCAAGTCACAGTCAGAATTAGCCTTAGAATTTCTTCAGGGTGGATATAATACTGTTTTTCTTTCCATTTGTCTGACGTTTAGAAAGAATTCACAAAGAAGCCTAGAATACTTAGATTTGAACTAATAATGCTACTTTATCACATATTGTGAGAGTTGATTCAAGAGAAGTAATGCCATGTTGAAGCCAATATTGCTGTGCTGGTGGCTTGGAATTGGAAAGCTTGATCTTCAAATACTGGCTGTGCTTCAGACATGCTATAGGACCTTGGGTGTGTCTTGCTTACCACAACAACAAAATGGGAGCAAGACTACAGATCTCACAGCACAGCTGTGACGGTTAAATGATGATACATTTGAAAGTATTTTGTCTCAGTTTGTAGTTGATAAACTAATGATGGTAGTAAAACACTGACATATTCAGAGGATAGTTTTAATGTGACCTTCTCTTTAAAAAAATATGAGAAATTACAACCCCATATTTAAATTGAAAATGTGTTCAGTCTCAATGTAGGAAGAATCAACTACTCTCAATACATGGTTGTTACCTAAGAAAGTTTCTCCTGCACTTGAAGTAATTCTGGAATGACTCTGCCACTGTCATGCTTGCCATGATCCAGAAAGCTATTTTTAGTTTACAGGACTCTCTCCCACCATGAATATCTTAATTGTTAATGGAATGACTATTTCTCTAAAGTTACAGCTAAGCCACTATCTCTTAAATCTTTCTTACCAGCTAGAAAAGAATAGATATGAAAAAAATGGGGTCCTCAAGAGAAACAGAGAAGCCCAGGCACTGCTGAGTCAGTATGACATCAATGCTGAGCTTTCAGAAAACTCTAGTCCTTTGACTCCACTAGCCCCTTCATAGGAATTTGGTTACTCTGATTTGTAAAAAGAAAACAAAACCCACAGTCATGAGAGATCTTTTAAAAATTCTGATTTTAGTACTCACCCAGTTTATAAATAGGGCCTGAGTATATTTCACCATTTCTAAGGTGACCAGCAGACTAATGGGGATGAGATTGTGGTATAAGATGATGAACACCAATATGTCAAACCCAAAGCTATGGGACTTGGAATCTGCGGAAGAAAATCAGAGGAACCAGATTCATTTGAGGACATAGTTTTATTCATCTTTGTTTGCATTATTACTCCTTACAAATTTCTCCATGAAAATTATAATTAAAAGTATAATTTGATATAATAGTATTGGGAAACATTAAGCACAAACCATCTGATAGGGTATATGGGAAACATGAAGATACAAGATTTAATAGGTTATAGGGTATCTTATTAAGCACCCTTCTCTGAGAGTGCTTTAGATGTAGCCTAAGTAAGATGGGTCAGTAATTAAGGTACTCTGTCTTCCTGAGAGCACTCAACATAGAGTGAAGCAACAACACAAATTGGAGGGTACAGAAATGGGTAGTACAGAAGGTGGTGAGCAAAATTTTGAAGAAGAGAATTTGTTAAATGCAAGCAATGAGGGGAATAGAATGAAGTAGAAACAACAGCAAGTTTAAGTCAATGAAATTATTACCATTATTTTTAATACTCAAAAGAAGGAAAATGAAGCCAAAAAATTAATAGATGAATATGACACTTTGTAAAACCAGATGCTGTAACTTATTTTGAAACAGGTATGTTTAAGAAAGTCATTTTCAAATAATAATTCAACCTGATTTCCCAGAAATTTTCTCTAAAATTTCCAAAACGTCTTCAGGGAACAATTATAAACTGATTTATTTATGTCGCTCTGAAACCTGAGACTCAACCTTATATATAAAATTTACATAACAGAGTTATGAGAGAATGGCTTATAACTGAAGAGAACTAAATACAAATTAATTTATAAAGAAGGTAAATTTAACACAAATCTGTACACAGACAAAATTCATTTTAAATTGAAAATTTATATTAATATTTGAGACTACATGTAGTTTAAAATAATAGATAAATCTAAACTTCTAAACTTCATCAACCTAAAAGTGAATTTAATTCACTATCACAACTATTTCAAACTCCTATCATCTTGAGTTTACTAATATTCCCTTACTTGCCGTAGCTATGTTTTTATACTTATAGTATTACTTTATACTCATAAATTATTCTTGTAAGAAAACTAGAGGCAGATATCATTATAACCATTTTGTGGACAGAAAATTTTAGACAAATGTGTAGAGCTTTGCTATATTTATTAATTACTGAAAATGCAGTTACAGCATTAATAATCCAGTGTCTTATTCTTTAAGAACAGAGTTCCCTAGAAATAGTCCAGAGTCAATTATGGGTTCTTATTCCAAACAAACCACTAACTTCTGTACATTTTGGCACACACAAAGAATCTGTAAAACATGGAATTGGACTAGAAAACTATAGAATTCTGTTCCACTCTACAGTTATTACTTTTAGCAAGTCAATTACTGACTCAGTACCTAGTATGAAAAGACACTATTCCTGGAATTAAGGATATAAAGATTCCTGTCTTGAAAAATTCACAGTCTAGTATAGATTTGGGGAGTGGAGATATCAAAAATCAATAATTATAAAATATGGAAATGGAATGATCACTATGAAGGATATTTTATAAAAGCCAATGAGAGCTCTTAACTTTAAAAAAAAATAAAGGAGAGATAAGATATAAAATATGCTCCTGGAGGTAATGCCTTATCTTAAGTTTAAAACTAGTTGCAAATATCTAGGCAAGAAGGGGCCACACATGCAATTGAAGCAGAAGAGCCCTAGACCATTTTTTTTACAAAATTTCAGAGATATGCACCCAAGTTAAAGAAATCCTGTTGAGACCAGAATCCTGAAAAAATACAGCTAAGTCAAAGTTTATATGAAACAAGTAGTTAAGAAAAAATTATTTTAAGTCAGACAAAGATGACAGAGACCCAACCAAATAGTGATGTAAAAGTCTTCACTGGATTTGACAATTAAGAATTTATTCTTAATCATGAGCAACAATTTAGTAGACTGGTAGAAGTAGATAGAAGATTTAAGTGGTCCCAAGAGTGAACAGTAGGTAAGGAAATGGAAGTGTGGGTTTTCTCTTCTTTCAAGAAACCTGATTGAAAAGGGAAGAAAAGATCATTTATATGATGTGTAGAACTTGAAACATCAAAATATGAGTGATTTTTATAAGCTTTTATTTCAAAATAAGTTCATACATTAAACAAGCAAATTTAAATCCAGCTTACTTTTAAAAAAGCCTGTTAGACTGAACTCAAAACTGGATGGGTAACATCTAAAAACTCATATTGCATCAGAATGAAGTCTCAATTTTTGATGCTATCAACAAAGCTCTATTTTGGTTTCTTTATTTCTAAAATGCTCTCAAACAGGTTCTCTCAATTGACGTTAAAGCAATATAAAATCCTAAGGTAGTAGACTTTAAAAGGCAGAAGTATACATAATAGTTTGCAAACATGGAAAGACTCTTTTTAAAAAAATGCTGAGCCTCTAGCACCAAAATCAATTTGCCTTATAGACTCTTTTACTGGCTAAAGGTCAATTTGACCACTGAGTCCCCTTTGCACCCCTCATCCTCATTTTCTTAGAGCTGTTCATTAGACAGGAAGCTCTACGCTAATCAAAGGAGGCAGTTATTATCCCCTTTTTCAAATGAATGAAATAAGGCTCAGAGAAGTAAAAACACTTTGTCCTAGTTCTAATCACTGAAAAGAGTCAGAGACTGGGTGCTGGTATATTGGACAGAATCTCCTGCATCTGCCTGACTCCCCTCTCTTCTTTATTCTGCAGTTCCAGGATTACATGGAATTAGCAGAACAATCTTTAAAATGTCTTAAAAAGGAAACCTTCCTTTTTTCTAAATGTCATTAATTCTCAGTTTCCCAAAAAGAAAAACAACCATCCTTGGTAGTTTGAACAAGTTCCATTCATTTTAAATAAAAACATGGAAACTATTCTCTGTAGTATTTTTTAAATACTACAACTTCCAAAATGAAAGGTTCATGTGCCCCTGTGGTACTTACCCTTATTGATGTACCAACTCTCTTCTCCATACTTTTCATTCCAGAGTATGGCTCCTAGAAAGCTTACCAAAGACATGAGCACAAGTAGCAGGAACAACACCAGGATCTGCACATTGGTCACTTTCTCAACCCTTGATCTCTTGAGAGGAGATTTAACTGAATTCTGTACAACAGTGTGCATGTACACACACACACACCAAAAGAGGACACAAATAAAGGAATGATAGTGTTTAAATGTTCTGTATGGTGAGAGGTGAGACAGTCCAGCAATTAAAAAGTACATTTTTCCCCCAAATAACTAATAGATTAAAAGTGTGTCACACTGTTGAGTGAACATGACTTTTCTACTATAGTCCTTCGAAATATCATTTACTAATTTGAGGAAGGCATATTCACACAGTAGATCTATCATCTTAAAGTCCTAATGTGCTTACAAAACCAAATGTGGTAAATCTGACAGTCTAGATGATCTTCTGTATAGGCAAAGAAACAAATAAAGGGCCTCACTAATTTGTTGTCTTTCCCACTTGTAGTTATCGAATTACTTCCAGTTTAAAAACCAAGGAAAAATAACTTTCATCTGAGCCTGTTGGGAAAATATTCAAGATATTATCAGTACAATATTGCTCTAACACAAATTTTACAGAAACAAAATCTCTGAGGTTAGGAATACAGGGAGTTTTAAATGGCAACTTTCAGATTTGTCCATGAATTTCTGCATAATTTCCTGAAGAGTTTTATTAGGATATTGGTTACACACACACACAACTTTTCAATTATATTTTATCAGATTACATTTACTGTTTCCATACTGTAATTAAAATGTACAAATATAAATGCTCAATTTTCAAGTTATGAAAAAAGAGTTAAGAATCCAAATTACTCAACTTTCTTACAAAGCACATAAATTTATAAGGTGAAAAAAATAGACCAGGGGTAACTGTATTAAGCATAGAAGAGGACATCATTGTAATTATAAATACATCCAAATATATATATATACATTTAACATTAAAAGCAAATTATTTCCTCTCCTTGCTTAACTTCTGCTATGTAATACAGAATAATTTTTAGATAAGTTTATAGGCTGTAAAATCATTTAGTAAGGAAATATTTACATTTACTAGTTCCCAAAGGCATGAAAAACCTGTCTTTGAGATTTTTGTTATTTCAAAGTGACACAGTCAACTTGTATAATAGTTCTCACGAAGACCTAGATTCATGAAATGACGTGACAGAGCAGGATGCGCTTTACCATGAACTGCAGAACATTTTAAGTTATATTAGACATTTAAATTTTAGATGACATATAATGCTGCCATGTGAGCATTAAGTAATACAACAGCATCATTTAAAGATAATTGAAGGCAAAAATTTTGTCGTGTTTGAGAGGAACACATTTTACAGTTGAATCACATGTCATTATGTGGAGTCTCAGTGGATCTTGGTTTCTGTCCAAATACGAATTTTTGTTTGTGGAAGAACTTGCACTGATATCATTGTAGCCTGGGTTCCTTAGAAAAAAAGAATCTGGGGAAAATCTAGTGCATTATTTCAGGGTAGGATAATTCCAGGATAGGAAATAGGAGAGGGAAAGGAAAGCAAGACAGAGAATGGGGAAGCAAATACAAATGGTATGTCACCAAGTTGACTATAGCTTTGTTAAAAAATGCATCAAGTTCCCCAGTGATGTGGACCCAACTTTTATGGTTATTTTCTCACCACTCCTTGTCTTCTTCTTTGCCATCTACTCCAGCCACACTGAGTTGACTCATTAAGTGTCCTGTAGACACATGACATATACTTGAACTAAGTTCTCTTACCTGCTTCCCCTTCTGCATTATCTTCTTATTCCCTTCATATTTCCATCTATTTTCCTGAGCCTTCAAATCTCAGTGTATACGCTGCTTTCCACACAGCCTCAGTGGAAGTTGGATGGGACTCCTATGTGTATACCTGGCTTCCTATACTTACTCCTCCTTACTGAGGTACTGTATTGCCTTGACTATCTTCCTTCACACATAAGTAACTTCAGAGCAGGAATGAGGCCTGTTCCCAAGGTCTTTGCACAGTGTCTGACATTAAATAGGTGCTAAAGAGATATCAGTTGAAGCAACAGTCATAGTCCATTGTTGGGTTTTAGCAATTGGGAAAGTGGGCAGACTTATTGTCAAGGCTACTTCTCATTAACACTAAATAGTCAACAAATCTCTAGTCCAAAACAAAAAGTTCTGAGGGGTTCTCTAATGATAACAACTTAAAATAGTACATGATAATAATGGCTTACATAGAATTTCTAGTGTCATTCTGGCAAAAAACAAATAATGATCTTATCATGAATGGAAACCATATATAACAGAAATGAAATGTGGACCTCCCTTCACATATCAGTGTTAATAAATAGAAAAATAAAAACAAGCTTCTTAAATTTAAAAGATGTATATAAACCCCCTCACTTCACAAAAGCAGAAAGGAAAATCTAGAAGCAATACTAATTGTCATCAATATAATTTTACCTGCATCAATTTGGTTTCGAACCCAGAGTAAATAACTACACCAAGGATCCACTGAGTATTTTTAAGCCGAGTACCTCTTAGCAAAATCTGGTCAGGTCCAATTGGAATAGGTCTTTAAAAGAAAGCATTTATTAACAAAAAATATTACAATTGAAATAAAATAACATATATTTCCCACTTATATTTAAAAATTCTCTTTTAACAGTTACATTGGTGCCTCTGGATATTTCAGAATCAAGCAAAATCATAAAAAAGTATATTGTTTAAAAATGTTACTGAGAGAACAGGAACTGCCACATTCTATGCTAAAAAAAAAAAGTTTGAGAAGAGAAAGATGATACCTTTTACCATTTAGGTACAAGGTTCCAATGAAGTGATTGAAGTGACGATTGGGTCCTTCACATTTTATTTTTCCAGACAGGTTTGACAATTGTTTTTCTGTTTGCATTTCAGCTGTTTCTAACAAAGCCTACAAAATAATATCAAAGGAAAATAATTCTAATGGCAAAGTTCAATGCCTTTAGTAGCTAATAAAAGATTACGAAAGTCAATGTATTGTACTTAAAAGGTAATAAACAGTATATACATTTAGACTTTAAATAAACCTTGTTAGAAAACTTTCCCACATCAACATTTTACAAATAATTTTAACAAGGTTCAAAGAAGTAGGAAAGTTAAACTTTCACCACCTCTATACAAAAATATCATTTTTTAAAGTGTAATCACCATATCCAACATAATGTAATTTTTCAAACATTTATGTCTTAGCTGATGATGCTAAACTGTGGACATTTTGAGTAGAAAAGGTTTAGGACAGTGATTTCAGACTTTTGGATGCATCAGATTTCTGTAGAGGCCCTATTATTAAAATACAGATTGCTGGGATGTATCCCAACCATTTTTTTTTTTTCATTCAGTATGTTTGGAGTGAGGTATCATAGTTTTCATGTCTAACACCTCCCAGAGGATGGAGATGGTGGTTCAGAGATCACACTTTGAGAACTGTTGATCTAGAGAATGGTCATTCAAATAAAAAGATTTCAACCTTCCAAAGAGAATAGACAGATCATTTCTAATATAATAAGTATCAAATTTCATCAGTCTTAATAATACAAGATAAAGGAAATCAATGGATATTTATGTATAGAAATTAAAGACTATTAAATTCAGAATGTTACATAGTTCTAAATAACAAATATGAAAGTTTAATACATTTTATTTCAGTCATTCATACAAAGTCTTAGAAGTTTTGACACTCAGAAACCTACAATGAAACAGTTGGTTATAAACTTCTGTTCATCAAAAAATACTTTAAAGAAAGCATAATAACAAGTTATTGACTGGGAGACTACATTTGTAATACATACAACCAACAAATAAATACTATGAAAAAAATATTTTAAAATCCTATGTATCAATAAGAAAATACAAATATCCCAATAGAAAAATGAACTAACAAATTGAACAAATATTTCTCAAAAGAGGGAAATATACATTACCCATAAAGTCAGAAACACAAGCTCAAAAATTATATATTAACTGAGGAGAAACTGAGGAGAAAGAGTATTACTATATAGCAATAGAGGCTAAGAAAAAATACTTAAAGATTTAGTATTCACCCTAAAAATTGTAGCAATCTTCAAAGACAAGGAAATTCACCAACTTTGGTAAAAGAGAGCTACCAGGAACAAAAGCAACTATCATACTTCACTGTGAAATATTAGAAGCATTTTCACAGCATTCTGAAAGAAGAAACTAGATACTATCAATTTAAGCTGCTCTGGAGTTCCTAGGGCTTGCCATGAGAAGAATGGATAAATGAGGTATTATTGTTGAAAGGGAAATGACTCAACTTTAGAGAAAGGATTTACTACCTGAAAAATCCTAAATGTTTAACTTAAAAATCATAAAAATACATGGCAATTTAGTAAGAGGGGCTGAATGAAAGAGCAATAAACAAAATTAAGTATTGGCATAACAGTTTACTCATCTGCTGGAGGACATCTAGTTATTGTTAATAAAAATGCTATAAACATGTATAAAGGTTTTTGTGTGAACATTTTCATTTCTCTGATATAAATGCCCAGGAGTGCAATTGCTGGGTCATCTCATAGTTAAATGTTTACTTATAAACAAAATGAACAAAATGTATTCCAACTGGCTGTATAACCCTTTATATTCCATCTACAATGTATGAGTGATCCAGTCTTTCTCTTGCTTGCCACTATTTGGTGTGTAACTATGTTGAATAAGACATGCTTATTTTGTTCTCAGTTTTAGAAGAAATGCGTTTAGTTTTTCATCAAATAGGTTAATTATATGTTGCTTTTAAAGGCATTCTTTGCTAAGTTGACAAGGTTCTTTTCTCTATGTTTCTGTGAGTTTTTTTTTAATCATGAATTGAAATTTCATTTTGTTAAATGTTCCCTGCATGGATTGCTAAAATCATGTGATTTTCCCCCTTAATCTGTTAATATGATGGATTACAAGGATTGATTTTCCATCATTATTATTAAACCAACCTTCCATCCCTGGAAGATTCTTTTCCTATAACACTTTTAAAGGGAGAACATTAGTCTGTAGTTTGTTTTTGGTTTTTAGTTACTGTTGTTGTGCTATCTTTGCCTGGTTTGGGTATCAGAGTAATACTAGCTTTATGAGATGAATTGAGAATGATTTGATCCACTTTCTACTTTATGAAAAATATTGTGTATAACTGGTGTTAATTTTTCTTTACATGCTGGGTAGAGTTCTCTAGTAACACCACCTGGACCTAGGTATTTCTTTTGGGGCGGGGGGCGGGGCTAAGTTATTAATTCAATTTCTTTATTCTTACTAGGACTAATCAATTTATTTCAAGATGCTTTCATGTTATCATTGTCATTGATTTCCAACTTTATTCCATTGTAGTTGGAGAAGACATTCTCTTATTATTTCAGTTAATTTTGTGAAGTTTATTGGATAACATTGGTATTCTCTGTCTTGGGGCATGCTCCACGATCACTTGCAAATACTGTATATCCTTTTGTCATTGGGTATTGTCCAAAAATATTTTGTTATGCAAGGAAAATTGTTGAAGTTTCCAATTGGAGTTGTTTGCATATTAATCTTTTCAGTTCTATCAGTTTTAGCTTTATATAGTTTGCACATTTTCACGTAAGTTGCACACTTCTTGATGCATACAACTTAATATTGCTATCTTCTAGAGGAATTAACTTTTTTATCATCATGTTTTAAAATGGTTCTATCTCTGGTATGTTTATTTTCTCTGAATTCTACTTTATATGATATTATATATTAATTAATGATTTCTTTTGATTAACCTGTATCTAATATAAATCTTTCCACTCTTTTACATTTAACTAGCCCATGTCATTATACTTGAAGTCAATTTCATATAGAAAACATCTAGTTGGGTCATGTTTTCTAATCTAGTATTTAAAAATATAAAGTAATATACATTTAATTATTAACTATCTTCTGGATTTTGTTGCTTTTTAAAATAAATACTAATGTATTATCTTTTTAAATTGAGGTAATGTTAGAATATCCACATCAGGTATTGCCACCTCTGTATTGCCACCTCTGTGCACCCACCACCAAATCACCCACAGTTTAACATCATGTAGTCCATAGTATTTTCCCCTCTTTGTTCTTTCCCTCCCCTAATTCCTCACTCTACTATTTGGTCTATTCTACTTCCATCATTTTCTCCTGAATTTTTCATCTTCTGTATTTCTTTCTGTACCCTGAGTCTCCAACATTATATTTTCTATTTGTTGGTTTTATTTCTCAGGACATTCATTTTTTGATGTTTTCTTAGTATTCTTCTATTTCTTTGAACTTCTTTAGCATACAGTTTTATCTGATTGGAGGAGCATTTCTTCAATTTCTTTGAAATTGGATTTGGAGATTTGTTCTCTCTGTGTGATTATTTCCCCACTGACTCATGTGGCCATTTGTTGTGTATCTTCTTCTTCCTGTTATTTGCTTTGGGACCCCACTGCTGTAGGTGAGGCTTCTGATGGAAATGGGTCCTCTCTCTCTGGTCATGTGTCTCACTGGTCTCAGAGGGAAGCTGGAGTGGTCTCCTGGGAGATTCTGATAACTAAGTCTGCTCTTGTACTCCTCTTGTATGAATCTGGCACCTCACCTGTTAAGACAGGTGTTGATAGGGGGTTTCCTGGGAGGTCACAAGCTGGATTTTGTTCTGGTTTCTTTTTCCTGAATATTCTGATTTATTGATGGTGTTCTTTCATTTTTTACCTTTTTATACATATATGCTATTTCAATGGTTGCTTTAAGCATTTATGTAGATATTTTCACAGTCATTTTACAAATAACAGTGTTGCTTCCTTTGATGTCATTTTACCTTCCTTGATATCAAAAATGTCTTAAATATTTTCTCTATGTAACCTAGAACCACATCACACAATTTTATAATTTTTGCTTCAAACATCAAACATAATTTAGAAAACTCAAAAGAAAGCCTATTGTACTTTAGATTATTTTTGCTTATCATTTTTCCCACTTTCCTTATGGTCTATTTTATTGCTTTCTATGTAGATGCCTTCCTTTATCCACTCTTTTAGGGTAAATATCCTGATAACAAATTCTTAGATTTCCTTCATCTAAGAATATTTTAATTTCCTCTTGAAGGATATTTTTGTTGAGTATGTGATTTTGGGCTACCAGTCCTTTCAGCACTTGAAAAGAATTAGGCCACTTCGTTCTGACCTCCATGATTTTTAATGCGAAATCATCAAAATGAAATCTTATTCAAATTATTTTTCCCTATAAGTAGTGTTGTTTTTCTCTTATTACTTCAAATAGTTTTATCTTCATAAGTTTTACTCTAAGATGTTAGTGTGAATCTCTTTGGGTCTTTCCTTTTTGCTTTTCTCAGTTTCATTACTATGTTGTCTATAACTTAACAAATACATTATTTCTTCATGTAACTTTTTATCCACTCTAATTCACCATTCCTTTCAAGATCTTAGGACATGATTGTTAGCTCTTTGGTTATATTCCCACAAGTCCCTGAGACTCTGTTCATTTTTTTTCCCCCAGTCTATGTCTCTGTCTTCAAATTAGCTCATTTCTATTATTCTATCTTTCAATTCGTGCATTCTATCTTGTCTCTTCTATTATGCTATTGAGACTATCCCTTGAGTTTTATATTTTCAGTTATTGTATTTTAAGTTCAAAAATTTCCATTTGGTTCTTTTTTATATCTTCTATTTCTTTACTTTGACTATCTGTTTCTTTACTGAAACTTTCTGCAGCTTCATATGATTCCAACATGTTTGTGATTGCTCGTTGAAATGTTTTTATGATGTATCTTTTAAAATCTCTGTCAGATAATTCTAACACTGTTTTCTTGGTGTCAATATCAATGTGTCATCTTTTTTCACTGAATTTGAGATCCTCCTAGGTTTATGTAAGATGAGTGACCTTCCATTAAAACTTGGGTAATTTGGGTAATATCCCTGCAGGCCTCCATTGACACATCCCTGAACTCAAGGGGTTAAAGTAATTTGTTACTGCTGTCCACATGGTCTCCACTGACACTGTGAAAAGAGGGGAGGGCCTCATTATATCCTTATTATAGAATGCCTGGCTTTCTACATGGCTTTTGCTGATGCCTCCCTCATGGAGGAACTGGGATGCCTCATTATGGCCTGATAAAGGTGAAAGTGTAAGCTTCCCACTCAACCTTTTTTGGATTGGGTAGAAGTGGACAATTTTGACAGAAGTAAAGTGGCCATTGTCTCAAATTTTCCAATCTTGTGAGCCTGCTCCTTCTTAGTCCTTTGACTAGAAAAAGAAGGCTTTTGCTGGTGTGTGTGTGTGAGAGAGAGAGAGAGTTTGTGTGGGTGTGTGTGTATGTGTGGGGGTGTGTGTGTGTCTACTGGTCTTTCTGGGTTCCTGGCTTCTTCTGCGTAGGATATATGAAGCAAAATTCAACCCCAGGGAACTCACCACCATGTCGTTTGTTCCCTGGGTTCCAAGTTCGGCCATCTGGCTTCTTTTGTCATTCAGAGTCTTCTTATATTCCCTATATAATGCCCAATGTATTTGGTTGTACATAACAAAAAATAGAGAAAAGTATGTCTAGTCCGTATTCCCAGAAACAGAAGTCTGTAATTGCATTTTTAAAAATCAGGACGGTTTCATTATTAATAATAATTAGCACTAGGGTGAAAGATGGAATTTGGAAACTGAAGAGAGTAGAATAGATCATGTTTCTGTATTACTTATTTGTTTTTATAAATATAATGTATTACTTTAACAACTTCTAAGGAGTTCTTTTTAATTTCCAATCAAATTAAAATTTGCAAAAAATAATAGAAAGCAGGCATGTAAATAGTAAATGTAAAAGTTTAATTACTGAAGCAAATTAATAAGGCAAAGATTAAATTATCTTAAGGATAATTTTTGAAAGTTAATTGGAAAATTACTTCTACCATTTGATCACAAAGTCAAATTGAAATTCAAAAGGCAATTTAAAAAAATTCTCAATGGATTATGGGTGCCTTGATTATATGCATCATATGGTAACATACAATGGTATGTTACATCAATTAGTAGCATACAATTAAATCATATACAGTCTTATAAACCCATTTACCTCAACAAAAATAAGTTAATGATGCTCTAGGATATAAGCTCATTCACCGATCCTTTACAACCCTCTTTCATTTTAGTTAACGTTACTCAACCATGACAGTAGTTTTATCACTGAAGGTCTAATAGAAACAGCTGCAAAACAATACTTATACAGGTTTGTTATTTTTTAAACCTTAATTTTATAGGACTTTTTTTCTTGCAATAGTGACATTCACCATGATGAAGGACTCTGGGCACTTTGGTGGTAGGTGCCATGTTGTAAGTTAACATACACCTGAATGTGAACCCATATCCTTAAATCAAATAGTGTTGTAAATCAAGTTACCACAATAAAAAAATACAATTAAAAAATTTACATGGGAAAGAAATAGTGACCCAATCACCTAGTTCCTCCTTATTATATATATATATTTTTATTTTTTTTAAGATTTATTTATTTATGCATACAAGCACTGGGGTACAGGCCAGAGGTGTGGGGGGTGAGAGGATTCACAACAGAGAGCAGGGAGCAGAACAGGCAGAACAACAGAAGTACACTACTGAGGGGAGCAGCGGGCACAGCAGGAGAGGTCTGGCGCACCATGTGGGTCACTTCCCTGGCCGGCAGCAGGGATCGAACTCGTGCTGCAGTGGCTGTGGTTTGCTTCATAGTGCGTTGCTTAACCCATTGCGCCACCAGGGAGGCCCTATATATATATTTTAAAGTAACTTCTAAATATCTTATGGGACTAAATTAAATTCATTCAATAGTGTTGAGAAATTTTCTTTGTGAAGACACCAGTTGGTACCGATAAACCTTAACATTGTGGGTGTTGATGTAAAATTAGCATTAAAAAGTAGTATCTTTACCTGCCGGATTTTTAGGTTTGTCTCCCCATCTAAATTAGATGTTTCAATATAACATGTTGCGTGAGGTTCACTATGAGAAATAAAGCAAATAATATTGAATTAATATCTCTCTAACACATTAGTTAACTATGAAATGTTACATGCATCAGTAATAGTTCTTCAAAAGTGAAAGGATTATTACAATTACTTTGCCAGGAGACATTAGCAGTCTGATCGTTTAAGCCTAAAATTCACCTTGAAGAATGGAACCAAAGAAAATTTCTACCCCTAAGGACCTGTGTAATTATGCTTTAGTCCCCAAAAATGAAATAGCTGAGAATGAACACTTGTTATATAGTTCAGAAAAAAACAGAGTTAAATCTGAGTTCTAAGATGGATTTATTGTAGTCTCCAAAGAATTAGAGAGCCCAGAAATAAACCCACTCTGCTTATTGACAGTTAATTGTTGACAAACGACCATGACTATGCAATGAAGAAAGGAGAGCCCCTTTAACAAACAGTGCTAGGAAAATTGTACAGTCACATGGCAAAAAAAAAAAAGAAACTAGATCTTTACTTCATCCACAAAAATTAAGTAAAAATGAGTAAAAGACATGTATATAGGAGCTAAAACCATAAAATATCAATACATAAAAGAAAACATAGTTCAGAATATCAAACACACATTGGGGGATACTACCATAATGGCAAGAAAAGCAAAACCAAAAATGAGCTAAAATGATTTTATAAACCAAAAGAAAGAACCACAAAAGCAAAAAGGAAAAAGTTTTTGCAATCACACATCAGACAAGGGGTTAATTTCAAAAATATGTAAAAATCTCATACAACTTAAAAACAAGAGTTTCACCCCACCTCCCACCTCACAACTGTGACACAAAAGCCTTTCCTGGTTATACATTGCCAACCACGGACCTGACATTGAAAGGAGAACCCTAAAACGGAAGTCATGGTGCCACCTATCGGAGAAAAAGAACGGCACACGTTAGTCAGCCCCATGCCCTGGCAGAAGATGTCACCAACGATTAAGATTTAAAATTACAACATGGAAGATAGTTCTGTTTGCAGATTTGGACCATCAAGATGATTAGCAAGCTGGTAGAGAACACTGCTCACTTTGGCTATTCACTTGTTACCATCCATCATTTTGTTGAATTTAAAGAAAAGAAACAAGAAATTGAAAAACCAGGGTTTTTTGAACTCAACCACCTTGCTGCCAATTGTACAGGAAAAATCAACACAGACTAAATTATAACTAGACTGACGACTAGTGTTTCAGCTACATCTCACTCAGTGTTTTGAGAGCAGTTTCCTCAAGGGTCTGGCTACATGATATTGTAAGGGTTTTACAAAAGACAAAAATCTTTTCATGTTGCTTGCATACACTTAGAGGTGGAGCTTAAAGTCAGTCTTCTATATTCAAACCATTAAATCTACTTAATTGTAAAAGAAAAACTGTCTTCTTATTTCAAAACACGCCCTATTGATGTGGGAATTGGTGAATGGGTTTTTGAGTTTGTCTGCAGCCCAGCTATCAGACTCCACCATGACAAAATACACAATTTCCAGTGCTTTCAACTTAATACAAGTTTGCCAAAGAAATAATGTAATTATATCTAGTGCTGCATAAAGGCCTTTAGAGATAAGAGGCATCCTAAAAACAGATGAGTAGATCAAGAAGATGTGCTATATATAGATAATGGAACACTACTCAGCAATCAAGAAAGATAAATACATGCCATTTGCAGCAGTACAGATGGGACTGGAAGGGATTATACCAAATGAAATAAGCCAGAAGGAGAAAGATAAATAACAGATGGTATCACTTATATGTGGAATATAGAAAAAAACAAACATAGGATCAAACAAAGCCAAACTACAAAACCAATCCCAATAGATCTGAGGCATCCAAGGGGGGAGGAGGAGATGGGTGAGAAGGGGGATGTGTAAGCAGAATAATCTGTGGCATAGGACTGTGGGTGCTTTGGTGGTAGAAGAGCAACGATGACCACTCCTAAGGGAAGAAATCCTATATTGTCAAAATAGTAAGAAAGTTGCAAAAGTATGGGCCTTCACTAATAAAAATAAATATAATAATATATTTATAAATAAATATAATAATAAATAAATATAAATAATAATATATAATATATTATATATTTGTTATATATTATATAAATATATAATATAAATAATAATAAAAATAAATATAATAATATAAATATAAATAATAATATATTTATAAATAAATATGATAATAAATATAAGAGGTTTAGATGATGTGGCAAACTTAGGGTTGCTGTTCAGGTTCTTTGACAGTGCTGTCAAATCTGCTTTATTTCCCCAATTCTCTATGGAGAAACTAGGAGAAAAAATGCTTTGGAGTTATTTTTACACTGAAGAAACGTTGGTTATCAGAAAGATGATGATTCTCTTCTACTTTGCAAAAAAAAAGTATGAGTCTGAAAATAACCCAGGTTGCCATTAATATTCCTTTTCCTTTTAGTGTCCAACAGCCTCAACAGACTTAAAACCTTTATGTGATATGCTGTTTTCACTTGGAGTTTAAAGTCAGTAATCTATATTCAAATCATTAAAATAATGAGCAAAATCTAGTGAAGTGTTAAATAAAAGACTGTGACTTTAATGAATTTATATATATACTTAAAACAGAGACAAACTTATTTATCCTTTGTGTAAGTGATAAAATAGTGGGAATAATTAGTGAACTCTTTCAATATTTTAAAATATTCTTAAATTTAAAAAATGGAGCTAGTGTTAGTATTTTTGCAAAAGCTTGGAGAATAGCTAATTCATTCCAGCTAATTCAAGAAATGGCTACATGCTCCAAAGTAATGTATGTCTATAAGTCAGCACATTTTTTTGACACCGTTGAGACAATTATGACCTGATCTAGGAAACAGGTTTGTCATACTTGTGAAGTATGTAAGTAAAGCTGTGTTTGTTACTATGGTCATTCTATCCAGTGATATACTATAATGCTATCTTACACAGAGAGAATATGAGGGAGAGGACAACTGAGCTCTCCAGAGAGCCTAGCATAGAAGCATAAGTGGAGGTGGTAATGTATGACCTCATTGGAAAGAAGCATCTCCTATAGGGAGCCTCTGTGTAAGCTTCCCCTTAAGGAGTTGGTGAGTAAAGCAGTATAGTTCCATAAAAATAAGTGTCTTTTTTTTAATTTGAGCTTAATACAAACTCAATGATACTGAAAAAAAATCACTAATATTTGAGTGAGTTAGTTTGCTTATAAAATAAAAAACCTTAGTTGCCATGAGAATAAAACGAAAGAATTAATGTAAAATGTTTTAGATTAGTTGAATGCCTGTAGCTATTATAGAAGGGTTGGAATCAATCTACGAGTTAGTATAGGAGAAATTATGTCCAAAGAAATTAAAGATAATAAGAGTATAAAATAAGAATCAGAAACTGTGGCTCATGGGCCAAATCTGGTTCTTAGCTATTTGTGTCAATAAAAAATTTAGTACACAGCTGTACCCATTTGTCAACATGGTACCCAAGTCTGCTTCCAGTATTACAAAAGCAGAATTGTAATACTGGATACATGGCCACAAAGCTGAAGATATTTACTATCTGTCCTTTTATAGAAAAAGTTTGCAGCCACTGGCCTACAATATAGAGAAAAGAATATTGAAATGGGTGAAGGAAGGTGAAAGCCTTTGGTTTTCTTAAAATTTCTAATGGTGATGGTTCATGGTTGCTACGGTGGTAGGAGAACTACAGGAACTACACTTGAAGGGAGAAAGCAAATACTGTACAAAAATGAACAGTGATGTAAGAAAAAAAAAGGCAAAATTAAACAAAAAATTCCTAACTTACAATAAAGTTTCCTTAAATACCTACTAATAACTAACCTGGAAGAAATCAGGACCATGTCTGCAGGAAGGAAATTCTCATTTGTGGTCTTCACAATGTCACCCACAATTACCTTTTAAAATCAGGGGAACACAGAAGCATACATTTCAGTAACAAATGGAGGCAAAATGTGTCAAATATTCTCAGAAGTACTATATGAAAATCCTTACACCATCCTAATAAATTTCAACTACATTAGAACAATTTTTCTCTGTTTGCTCCTCTAAAACAGCTGTATTTAACCCATAGCTATTTTTTTCTTCCCACCTACCAGAGAGTTAGCAATATTGGAGATATCTTTGGTTGTCACAACTGTAGGAGTTTCAGGGAGTAGCATTAAGATTGGTTAGAGGCCAGGAATACTGCTAATCATTTCATAATGGATAGCATAGCCCTCACAACAAAAAAGTATCTGGACCAAAATGTAAAGAGTTAAGGCTGAGAAATTCAAACACACATATTTGTAGTCTTGTTGCTGCAGTGAGGTGCAGTCTATACAGTATTGTGGGGATTGTTGCCTAATGGTCTGTTTGCTTCTGCTGGTCTGTGAGCTTCAGGCAGAAGGGAGAAAATCTGTCTCTGTCTCTGTCTCTCTGTCTCTGTCTCTCTCTGTCTCTCTCTCTCTCGTGAATTCCCAGTATTTAGCATAGTGTCTTCCCTGTAGTAAGCATTCAATAAATGTTGAATTCTTTTTAATTTATAAAGAAAAAATGAGACACAAATATTAGGTATGGTACATAGGGAGAGTAATCTATGAGCTTTTGATAGTTTCTTCTTCTGCATATATTCTTTAACAGACCACTTCTGCATTTACAGTGTGCTAAGTATTCAGGACATAACTCTTAGAATGGCAAGCCCTTCTTGGACAACTAGAAGCAGGATGAAGAGAATACGGAGCCATATTTTTCTTTTATAGCTCATTTTTCCTTAATTGAGCAACAGATTAATGTAATACTTCTGGATCAAGTGAGGAGAGAACTTTAAAAGCTATATTGTGTATTTACAAATGTAGAAGTACAACAAAAAGGAGGAAAAAAGATTGACAATATAATATTAACAATTTATACAAAGTTCACAATGCAATGAATGAATAATAAAGCACTTATAACTGACATAATCAACTAGCTTACAGCAAGCTCTAAAAAATGACTAGAATAAGACAAGTTGAAATTTCAATTCAAAGTAAATTTTCCTCCAGAAATAATATTGATGTAGAAAATTATGTACCCACAGACTCAATAGCAGGCAGTCATTACCCTAAAGGACCATCATTACCATCACATCTTTTTCCTTCTTTGTCCACAGGATCCCAAATTAACCCCCTTTTTCTTTTATAATCACCCAATGTTTAAAGTGCTCCATTTGGATATATATGCGGGTGGCATAAAAATGGCATAGAGGGACAAAAACTCTAGGTTGGGGCCTCTGGCTTCTTAGATTGTTCTTCCAGTGGAAGGGATTAGAGGTAAATTAGAACTCAATTCTGATATCCCCTCTACTCAGTAAGAAGCCCACTGTGGAAGCCTTATACTTCTAACATTCATGGAACCCTTTTCTCTGAGATTCAGCCACTACGAATGGACTTATCTCTCAATGGTTTCTGTCACTAAGTTCCGATGAGAGGAGTAAAATGCAATCATTGTTGACTCAACTGTTTTATATTTGGGGTGGAGAAGTTAATAATTGATGATACTTAAAAATCAAAACATTCTTATATCTAAATTTACACCAGTCATTAATTATTATTGAGGACAAAGTCACTATGTAGTCCCAGTATTTGTTTAAATTATATCCCAAAGGTAAATATGGATGACAGCATCCCCTGAGGTAACTGACATATAAAGGTTGTCTTGTAACCTGAGCAAGTGTGCAAAGCATTGCCTCTAAATATTCCATGCAGTTATAGAGATGTAACATAGAGGTACACAGGCAAGTTCAAATCCTATTTTCAAAATTTCCTAACTGTGTGACTTCCTGCAAGATACTCTTTGATCCTCTGCTTCCTCATTTATAAAAAGGTATGATGGTTCCTGAAGATGGGTTTCACAGATAAAAATCTGTAACTTTATCTGTTGAATGTCGGAGGTGCTTATTTTTATGTTAAAAGCTGAAAAAGAATACATTCTTACCTCTCGCCACATAATCACTTGCCATGTCTTTTTTCTTAACACTGAAACAGAAATAGCTATATATTAACTGTTACTTTTGCATTAGATAATGTTCAAAATAACTTTAGAAAATCTTTTTTAATACTAAATGTATTTCTTTATAAAGTTTTATCTTTGTTTATTTAAACTTTATATAAATGAAAGGATATCTAAATTGACTTCATATGCATTACAACAAAATAAAGCAACATATAGTAAATGCATCATAACATAATATAAAGATGTATAAAAACACACATAATGATGAACACACAGATACAAAGAGATTATGTTTATTAAGACATTTCCAGTCTTAAGAGAAAACAGTTTGCCCGTACATGCTAAAATACTGGCAAGGGATTGAGGTCACAGACATGGTGGAATAAACAACTCCAAAAAAAAAAAAAACCTTTCTTCAAGGCACAATGAGAAATCAGGTATCAACACAGCTTGTCATACAATATAAGCTTATCATACAATGTGAATTTCTCATACAATTCACATCTGCTTATCACTGAAAGACACCTGTTTGACCCACGCATCTGCATTTTTTAGGGTTGGAAGTCAGAGACTTATGGAATAGTCGGAATTGGAAGAGGGGAGTTAAAACTGTGGCCATAGCTGTGACCATGCAGTCACTGCACAAGAAGGTAGAGGGCCAGGACATTGGGGTCCCCCATGTCTCTAGGACTCCAGTGAGCTCCATAAAAGAAGTGAAGATTTGTGCTTCCTGCTGACGCTAGGTGCTATGACTAGACATTGAATTCCAGGGAGTTTTTCAGGTGGCTGCATGACAGGACAAGTTTCTTCCCCCATTGTCCTCAGAAAACTGAGAATGTCAGATCAGAGATAAGCCATGGCCAGGTGCGAAATCCAGAAGTCCAGTGTGGAGGTAGGATCTGAGAGCATGGACCTTGTGCTCACATGGAGAACTGGTCTGGCCACAGAGGAGATGGGATGTCAAAGACTTGATGCCCAAGTTGGTCATCTCAACCAAAGGCAGTGACTGGATGAAACCGCCTCCATATTGTCACTTCTTTTTTTACCCACTGACAGCTCTGAAATATGAAAGAATTCCAAAACTAAAGCCAAAGCACCACCTACTTTAAAATATAAAAATATGCTTGGAAAAATTAAAACTTGCAGTTGAATGAATTGACAATAATAAATCTTAAGAAATCAAACTTAATAACACAGAATAGGGGATTCTAAAATGCAGGAAACTTTAAAATAATTCCCATGTAGAAAACCCACAAGCTATATGAAATGCATTCTACCATAGAATAAAACATTAATGAAAGAATAAAAGGAATGTAGGACCAGAAGGAATTCTTCACCAAAGAGACTGAAGATATAAAAAAACATTCGAACTAGAGATGCTGAGTATGAAGAGAATGATAAGTACATTGAAGACTACCATAGAAAACATGATAAGAAGGCTTGATCTCTCAGTAAAAGTGAAGATGAAAATATCATAATTATTCAAATGGGGGAGGAGAAACAAGATTTAGGAAAAATGAAGACTGTCTATGAGAAAAATGAGACCGTACTAAATCTCCTAAAAGAAATAATTACACATTCTTCTCAAGGACACATGGAATATTTTCAAGGATACCATAATTAGAATTACGATGCAAGTCTTAATAAATGTGTGAAAGTTGAAATCATATCAAACATCTTTCTGATCACAATGGTATGAATATAGAGGTCAACCACAAAACGAAAACTAAAAAAATCTCAAACATGGAGACTAAACAGCAAGCTTGAAGAAACTAAAGGAGAAACAAAAATTACCTGAAGACCGACAAAAATGAAAAATAGATCTTGCTAAAATGACCCTCTTACCTACAGCAAATATAAAGGTTTAATGTAATCCCTATCAAAATCCCAATAGCATTTTTAAAGGAAATAGAACAATTATAAAATATGTATTCAATCACAAAAGACCCTGATGAACCAAAACAATCCAGACCAAAAAAAAGAGAATAAGTGGAGGTTATCACGCTTTTGACTTAAAATTTTGCCATAAAGCAATGGCCATCAAAACAGAATTATTCCAACTGGTATTAGAATAAAAAGAGACAGATAGATCCATGAAATGGAACTGAGACCTAGAAATAAATTCACATGTATATTTACAACAAAGGAGTCAAGACAATAAAGAAAGGAAATTCTTCAACAAATGGTGTTGGAAAACCTGAATAGCAAAATGTACAAAAAAAAAAAAAAAAAAAGAAAGATGAAGAATCTGAGCCACACTAGATTCCTATCAAAATGTTGATAAGGATATGGGGAAAAAAATTAACTTCGTTTTGACAATGTTATCGTTGAGATCTTTTAACACATAGTTTAGGGTTTTTTAAGTCATTAGGTCTACAGTTACTACACTTTCTTATTGCATTTATTCACCATATTATTTTTAAGTCAGGACTAAGGTGCCCTCATTCCAAAAGAATACTAAAGAATCTAGTGGCTGGTGTGGACAAATGGAATCTTCATTCTTGTACACTAATGGTGACAATGTAGGCTAGTTTAACCCCTGCAGAAAACAGTATAAAGATTTTCTCAAACATAAATTATATCAACTATATGATCCAGCAATTCCATTCCTAGGTATTTATATGAAGAATATGAAAACAGTTACTTGAAAAGATACATGAACCCCGATGTGCATTACTCATATTCACATACAAACAACCCAAATCTGCATTGACTTATGACTGAATAAAGAAGCTGCAATGTATATACCAATGAAATGTTATTCAGCTACTTAAAATGATGAAATCTTGCCTTTGTGACAACACAGGCGAAACTTTAAGTGATTAAAAGTAAATAAGTCAAAAAGTGAAAGACATATAGTAGATGACATCACTGAAGTGGTGTATAAACAAAGCAAAAGAACTAACAAAACACAACAAAAATAACTCTCAGATTCTAAGAAAATAAGGGGTACATACCAGTGGGAAAAGGGGTATAAAGGAAGGGTGGGAAGGCTAATTTGATGGTGATGGCATTAAAACTTTGGTGTGGAATATATACATATATCAAGGTGTAAAGTTGTGTTTCTGAAATTTACGTAGTGTTGTAAAGAAATGGAAATCAATTTTTAAATATTATAAAGAAAAATAAATACTTGCTAGTAACCTGAGAAGAAACTATACATATATATAGAAACTATACATATATAGAAATATGTATATATTTCTAATGAGTAATTAAGATAGCACATACCAAAACCGGGACTGATACATGAGAATATGCAATACTCAGATTTTTTTATGAACATAAGAATTCTTCATATCCTTAGTAGTCCATCCTTCCTAATTTTTCCACTTATTTTAAAATTCTAATTAATTATTGATTCTAACAGGGAAACTGAGCTTCCTTCTAGTTTTTAGTTTTTGTTTATCTTTTTAAATAATAAAATATGTTACATGTATCTACTTGGTGAATTCGGATAATTCTTATAGGAAAGGGGATAAAAGTTCAATCTAATATCTTACCTATTGTTCTCTTTGTGTTAACTAATTTGTCTGCCATATATCGTTTCTGTTGTAGAAAAAAAAATTCTTTACATTAAAAGTTCAAAATGAATAATTAAAGTCATAATACAAGTCATGGTAGGTTTATGAATAAAGACAGCAGTTGTAAAGTCTTCTTTGGCTATAATTGAATTCAATTTTGTCTAGTCCTTAAACTTATGAATATTGGTAAATCTATTGCAATAAAGCAATATAGAAAAGTAGTTTGATAGAGCCGGTTTGCCTCCCTTGATCTCCCAGCTCTGCCTCTTACTAATGCAGCCTTCTCAGGACTAGCCTGTGTGTGACTCAATTTAAATGAACACACATGCATAAGCATACTTACACACATATATTGCACAGTGTCTGTGACACACTACAGTGCTACTTGAAATGTTAGCATTATATTTTGCTTATGAGTGTATTTTATTAAAATGCATAATTAGCAATTTTGAACAGTGTACCAACTTTTCTGAAAGCTTTTGATTAAATTTGAAAATTTCTTTCATATTTTGAGCCAATCAGAAGGTTAGCAACTGGATAGATTTTACTGATCCCGGGCTGTAACAAAATGGTAGGAGTCAGGCAGAAGCTTGTGAATAACAATAG
Organism: Galemys pyrenaicus; assembly: GCA_019455555.1. NCBI lineage: Eukaryota > Metazoa > Chordata > Mammalia > Eulipotyphla > Talpidae > Galemys > Galemys pyrenaicus. Next base: position 14,183,450 of record JAGFMF010011574.1, read on the forward strand.
CTGCCAATTTTGGTAAATGAGCATTAGGACTGTGAGTGAGAAGCTGGTACAGTCAGAACAAACTGAAAACGATACTAATTATCTCTCATCTTTCCCTTCACTATTGAAATTAGCAGGACCATGTGAAATTGAGGTGAAGGATAAATTAAGCCAGGCACAGTTTATGTGCACATCCTTTAGCCATTTAGAATTTTCATCTCTGGTTGGATTACATTCCCAAAGAAACTATCATTGTTCTTATGATAAAGTTCTTTATAACAGCTTTTAAGTCCTGCTAGCTATATATATTTGGCTAATAAAAAATATAAATACATTATATAAAAATATTACATAAATTTTATTAAATATAGAACTTTAAATTACACATGTACATTAAAATGTGAAACCTCAAAACTTGAATTTACTCATCACACCAACTACAGATTTTAAAATTATACCAGGGGACTCCTTGGTGACACAGTGGGTTAAGAAACGCACTATGAAGCAAGCCATAGCCACTGCAGAGTTCAATCCCTGCCTCTGACCACGGTGGGTGACCCACATGGCTCAGCAGACCTCTCCTGTTGCACTCACTGCTCCCCTCAGCAGTGTGTTTCAATCAGTCTGCCTGTTCTGTTCCCCACTCTGTCTCTAATGATTCCTCTCACCACCCCTGCACCTCTGCCCTGTACCCTAGTTCTTATATGTATAAATAAATAATTTTTTTAATTTTAAAAATAAAAATTATACCAGTTTCGCTCAGCCATTTGGAGAAAGCAGCAATAAATACAACATACATTCAAGCCAGCAATCTTGAGAACATTCACTAACAGTAAACTTACATAATCTTCTATAATCTCTTTGATGGCTGTTATTGTAAGAATAATCATTAAAGGAAGCAGAGTTGTATATTTTCCTGTTGGAGACACATCTGGAATTTGCTGCAAAACAATCAGATTTACTCTATTAATTTTAGGATAAATCCTCATTGTACTTTGCTTTTACTGAATTCACACTATTAGTAACATTTCTCAGGACAGAAAAACAATAGGGATCTTACATGAAAAGGGGAAGGAGACTGGCATATCCAAACCATCCCTTGAGTGTGTCACTAATATTACATCATAGAAAAGTTACCAGTGCAACTATTTAATTATAGTTTAGATAGTATGTAGCTTTTTAATAGGATACTTTCGCTGTTTTAAAGGGAATAATCCAAAATGTAATTGTCTGAAACAGCTTATTTTCAAAAGAGTTATTCCTGAAGGTCAACAGTCTTAACTGAATCTTACTTCTGTTTGAGGCAGAAGAGGCCTCAGAGAATAATGATTCCTAGGTACAAATTGTCTGTGAACAATGCTCTATGGTTCACCCCAGTTGAAAGTGTGAAAGCTAAAAGCCTATGTCTGCTTTCTATGCTGCCTTAGTATTTCTTGCTTGCTTGGTGTTTCTTGGAACAGTGTAGTGAAATTGTGTGTGTTTTGAAATTCCCAGCAACTCCTGTAAATTTTCTTTTAAAGAAATCTATGTACTAGAGGAATAAAAAGGGAAATTAGGGTGCTTTGTGCTATGAGTTCAATCTGCCTTTAAAATAACTTTCCTAGATGTCCTTCTTCTCCCTGCCTTTGCACTGTCCTTCATCACTGGTCTATTATATACCCCTCTCTCTCTTTGCCTCCATAAGACTAATTGACCTGGTTGCTTCACTGCCACTGTCTTCTCACTACCTCTAGGATCAAATCCAAGTTTCTAGTGTAACACACCTGTCTTCAGCTGATGGTTTTAGCTTCTTTACTATTCTACTTAGACTACCAAAAAAAAAAAAACTGTATTACTATTTTCAAAAGATTTCACACCCTACGAAAAACTTAATACTTGATATTTTTACAATTCAAAATATATCAGAGTGTTTACAGAGAAAATTCTGTCTCTTACCCTTGTCTTCTTCCCCCCTTGGTTCTCTTCATAAAAGGCAATCAGTGTTCCTATGCCTTTGCTTATTCTTTTCCCTGTACCCAAAAGGCTTTCTTCTCTTCCTTCATAATCTTATGGTTAAGCTCTTTCTTTCTAATCTTTTGGTTCAAATGTCACTTTTTAAAATGCTTTTTCCAGGACCACTCACTCTCAAACAAGAAATAGGCCATAATTCCTCTAGCACTTTATACTTTATGATATACTAGTTTGATAAGACTCCCAGATCTGTAAGGGCAGGCACTATGTCTAATAAATTCATTCTTGAAGTTTTAACTCTAATTACATAGTGTGTAATTTTGATACATACTATGTGGCCTCTATAAATATTTATTGAAGCCAAATCTTCTGTTTAAGATTAACTGAACAAGTTTATTAAATTCTTATCCCAATGTTTAGCAGTTTCTAAAGTACTATTTTTAGTTGCAAGGAATTTATGGTTTGCTAAGAGAAATAAAGCCAAGTGTACTATATAGTACAGATTATTGCTACAGAATTTCTGAAAATGAAGAAATAAATATGGACCACAGCTTTTGGTGAAATTTGGAGGGGAATGGTTTTAAGCTGTGCCTTTAAGAATATGGGTAGGAGGAAGCCAAATTTGCCTTCTAGGTTAAGGTAGTAGAATAGGCTAAAGTGTAGTTATAGGAAGAAAACTGAAGAATTGTGAGAACACTTGTCTGGTTGAATTTTATGTAGCTCCGTGATGAAAATAAAGTTGAATAAATAAGAACAAACCACCTTATAGAAAGTCTTAAATTTAGCTGTTTTGAAAAATCTAAATTTCCTGCTTATTCCTAACAGGAAAAACACAGGGAAAACTTCTAAATTTGTCTTGGATATGACACCAAAAGTACAGGCAATGAGAGCAAAAATAGACAGTAGGATTGCCTCAAACTAAAAAGTGTCTGCACAGCAAAGTGTCTGCACAGCAAAAAACAACAAGGTGAAAAGGGAACCTATGGAATATTTTCAAACTCTATATTTGATGAAAATATATAATGAACTACAACTCAATAGTAAAAGGTACACAAATAAACAAATAGCCCAAATCAAAAATGGACAAAAAAAATTTCTCTGAAGAAGGCATATAAAGGACAAACAAGTACATGAAAAGGTGCTCGATTTGCAGGGAAGTGCAAATCAAAACAGATATTGCCTCATGCCTGTAGGATGGCTATTTTCAAAGGGGGGGGGATAAGAAATGTTGGCAAGGATGTGGAAAAAATGGGGACATTTGAATGCTATTTGGTGGGACTGTAAAATGGTGTAGTCACTAAGAAAGTGGAGGTTCCTCTGAAAATATAAAAATGAACTACATATGACCTGGTAATCTCACTTCTAGGTATTTACCCAAAAGAATTGAAATCAAGGTTTTGAAGAGTATCTGCATACTATGTTCATAGCGGCATTGTTCACAATCAACAAGATAGGGAAATAAACTAAATGTCCTTTGTCATACACATGCACACAGGTACATGCATGTGCATGCACACATGGGGTATTATTCAACCTTTAAAAGAAGGATATGATGTCACACATCAACATGGATGAATCTTGAGGGTATTATATGAAGTGAAAAAATGTTAACCACAGAAGAAGAAGCACTACATGATTCCACTTAAAAGAGAATTTATAAGTTATCCAAAATAGTCAAAATTATAAAATTAAAGAATAAATTGTGGTTGTCAAGGGTTAGAGAGGGGGGAAGTGTGGAGTTACTATTTCAATGACTAAAGTTATGGCAGGATGAAGCTCTGGAGATTTGCTATATAACTAAGTCTACAGTTAACGCTGTAACTCTACACATGTTAAATGTTCTTTCCCACAGAAGTAAAACAGATGCTATATTAAACTCATGTTTTCTTTATTTATTTCAAAATATAATAAAATCATTCTATCATGGAGGTGGCAAATGACAGTATCTCATGAATAATCTAAATCAGGATGATCTGTGGACTATTGATTAGTCCACATCCACTACATTTTTGCAGGAACCTCCACTTTCTTAGTGGCTACACCATTTTACATTCCCACCAATAGAATTCAAACCCATTTTTTCCACTTCCTTGCCAATATTTCTTATTTTCTCCTCCCCCCCAATAATCACCATCCTACAGGCACAAGACAATATCTGTTTTGATTTGCATCTCCCTGGTGGTTTGTGATGTCGAGCACCTTTTCATGTACTTGTTGGTCCTTTATATGCCTTCTTCAGAAAAATTTCTATTTAGATATTTTGCACTGTTTTAATTTGGGCTATATGTATACTTCTTGCTATAGAGTTGTAGTTCCATCTATTGGTCATCAGTATGTTTTTCAGACTTAAAAGGGAGTTTCATAAATAACAAGTATTATGTGAAGAGAGAGTTTCTTGTCTTACAGCACCTAAATTTGTTCTCTACATTAAGCTCCATTTGAACTAAATGAACTTTTTTCTTCTTTTTACTCTTTAAAAATCTTAATCTAATAACATGTTCAGAAATGTTACCTGCAATATAGTAATGAACAAGAAGAAGGCATTGGCAGCTTTGCTAAACTGCGCATATAAAAATTGAGGGAGAAATGTCCACATGCTGTACTTGGTTGTGCTGTAGATGAAAAGAAAAATATCATTTTCAGTAAACCTTCTGAACTCTAAAAACACTCATGAAAAACTCAGATGGGACTTAAATATCATTATAAAACAGTGACCCTTTTTAAAATATATTCTGCTCTTTTTGAAAACATTCATTTTTTTTAGAAACAATCTCCAAATAAATGAAGAACATTTTCCCTCATTTCAAGAACTAAGTACTGTGAATATAATAGACATGGGAACCAAAGATTGAAAGCCAGAGAACAGCAATTATCTAAACATATTAAAAGAGGAAAGTGTTAAAAAGCACCATCTTTGATTTCACTGATAACTGAATATTATAAGTTCCTGTAAAACATCAAGGGCCTACATTCTGATGAAATGAGACAACAATCAACAAATATGACAAGTTAGATATATGTTAGAAGATAACAAGGCTTATTCCACATAGAAATAGACAGTAATACAACAAAACCCAACAATACCTGCCTTGTAGTTCAAGGATAATAGGGGCTAAATATTTTATATATAAAGACTATATATATAGTTTTATATATAATATATAGTTATATATAATTAGCATGTGTGTATTGTGCACTAGCTCCCTTTTTAATCTCTGCAGTAAAAACTCAGTGAATTCCTCAGGAAATAAAACTCTTAAGAAACCTAAAGCTCAATTCCCTAGTATAGGATGGTGATGGGGAACTCAGTATATCTGCAAGGTTCCTTGGAAAGCAGTTGCTCTGTTACAGAGAGCGAGCAAGTTCAAAAGATCTCTCAGTTGACCTGCATGGTACTGCTGATTAACATGGAAAAGTGAGAAAGTGAAAGCAGGTGCTGTTCAGAGAGAAGGCATAGAAGGTGAGACAATGACAAAATCCTTTTGTCTGTAGTGGACAAAAGAAATTAACATTCCTCAAGTTTGGAAAAGCTATTATAGCCTGAAGCATAGATTCACATGAATTGATCCACACGAAGTGTTGGGTTTTTGTGGGACAAGACCACATCTTCTTCCTCCTTCCTCTCCTTCTAGCTACATACACCACTCACCTGATGTGATTTTTGCAGAAAATGTTCTTGTGAGGTTGGTTGAGGTAAATTCTGCGGACCTTAGATACATTTGAGCCTCTCAGAGATTTTGGCTGGCCCATATTTTCCTCTACCTTCTGACAGCTCAGAGGGAAATTAACATTTCCTATAGCAATAAAGCAGAAGGACTATTAAACAGAAATGCAAACAAAATCAGACTCTAGGGAAGGCAGCAGGCACACTGCTGGTGTGGGGGCACGAGAGTGGTGAGGGTTAGCTCAGTATCTCTCAAATCACCAAGGAAGAGATCTTTATCTGCTCATCCTTCTCTCACAAGGATCATCACTCTGGCCAGCGCTACCCTCACTCTGCTACCTTACATACGAGGATCAGACACTTCATTCCCTTACCGCACACATATGCCCATATCCCTAGTCCAGGAGGCTTTGGGTGGGTCCAAAGGCTTGGGTAGGGGACTGGGATTTTGTGGTGTTATAGGATCCAGTGGCTGGGCTTACACAGAGGAGTAAGGAGGTAGAAGGAGAAAGGGGAAGAAGAAAGAGCTAAAAGGAGGATCCATCTGGGAGTGTCTCCGTTGAGAGCAATAACTCTCTGACCAGAGCAAAGAACCCTGACCAAAGTAAAACTAAATTTTAAGAAGCACTAATCTGTTAGTAGCCATGTGTTCCGAAATTGGAACCTCCCTCCATACCAACACGTTTCTTCAACAAATAACTGGTCTATTAGATTAGCTCCCTTAAACTAAGCAGTAGTAAAAAGTGAGTCACCACGAGACCTATTCAAAAGTAATGGGCCCTTACCCAAAATATAAGCATATGAGGAACAAAAGACAAAGGAAATTCATATTTGCACATCCGAAGAATTAAGTTACAAAGCACATGTAAAATGTCTTTCCTTTAAAAAATTAAATATAGCCATTATGAAACAAAGGATATCTATGAAAAACCTGTTGCAAATATCATATGTAATTAAAAATGTGTATCAAATGAGTGCTTTCTACCTAAGATTAACAATGATGCAAGTCTGTTCTTGCCATGCCTATAAAGTACTATATTGGTTGTTTCGTCAGTGCAATAAAGCAAGAAAAAAAAAAGCACATGAAAAACTGAAGCTTAATCCTAGGATTATAGGACATTTCCCCTTCCCCATACCTTACCACTAAATCTATAGAGTTCCTGTATAGGGAATTATAGTGGAAGATCTGAAGACTAAGACCCTTGTTAATAAAGAATCTCTAGAGAAACCCTAAGACAATAGGGGAGAGAAAAATAAAACACCAGAGAAAAAAGCCACCCTAAAATTCATATGAAATCTCAAGGAATTCCAAAAAACCAGAACAATCTTGAAGGTAAAGAAGAAAGCTAGAGGTCTCATACTTATTGATTTCAATACTTTTACAAATCTGTGGCAGCCAACACCATAGTATTGTCATTAAGACAGACATATAGACCAATGGGATAAAATAGAGGAACCAAAAACAAGTCCTTGCATATATGATCAAATGATTTTCAACAGGGTACAAAGACAATTCAATGGGGTAAGGACAGCATCTTCAACAAATGTAATGGAAAAACTGGATATCCACAAACAAAAGAATGAAGTTGGTATTTTCTGTTACCAAAAAAGCCTCAAACTTGATTAAAGACATAAAATAAGATATGAAACTATAAAATTCCTAGAACAGAGGAAAATCATGGGATTAGAGTTGGTGATGATTCGATATAATAAGTACACAGAAAACAAAAGTAAAAACTTCTGCACATCAAGAACACTATAAAGAGAATGAAAAGACAACTCACAGAATGGGAGAAATTTTTACATGTCAAACTTCTGATAGATTAACTTCTTTTTTTTAAGATTTTTTTCTTTTTTGCATACAAGAGCTGGGGTACAGGCCAGAGTTGCAGGAGGTGAGAGGATTCACCAGAGACAGAGTGGCCAGCAGAACAGGCAGATCTGAAATACACTGCTGAGGAGAGCAGCGGGTGAGGCAGGATAGGGTTGCTGCACCATGTGGGTCAGCTCCCTGGCCGGGGATCGAACTCGTGCTGCTGTGCAGCAGATGCTTCACAGTGTGGTACTCAACCCGCTGCGCCACCAGGGAGGCCCTAGATTAATTTCTTAAATATATAAAGAACTCCTAAAACTCTATAATATAACTACTAATCAAAAATACGAAAAGTACTTGAAAAGACATTTCTCCAAATAATATACACAAATGGCCAATAAGCACATGAAAAGGTTGTCATTATTAGTTATTAGGTAAGTGCAAATTAAAAGCACAATGAAATGACACTTCACACTCAATAGAGTGGTCATTATTTTTAAGGAAAACAAGTATCGGTGACAATGTGGAGAAATTGTAACCCTTGTGTATTAACAGTGCAGTGTCGGTGCAAAAGGGTATTGCAATGTCTCAAAAAGTTAAACAGAATTACCATATGGTACAACAATTCTGTTTCACATATATGCCCAAAAGAATTAAATGCAGGAATTCAAACTTGAACATCACTGTTCATAGCATGATCCACAATAGTCAAAAAGTGGAATTATTTCAAAATGCCCATCAACAAATTAACGTATAGACAAGATGTGGCATATAATACAATGAGATATAGTCAACATACATATATAAGGAGATATGAACAAAGATAGGCATTTCAGTACTGTTTGTAGCAATAAAAATAAACTCTTATATATGCTGCACGGATAAGACTTGAAGATATGATGCTAATTGAAAAAACTATTTAAAAAAGACCAACATTTCATTATTCCATTTATGTGAGGTACCTAGAGTAGTCAAATTCATTGAAAGAGAAATGAATGGAATATAGTTATCAGAGCCTTGAAGTGGCAGGGGAAAGAGAGGTACTTTTTAATGGGAATAGAATTTCTGTTGGAATGATTAAAAAGTTTTTCGGATAGTTGAACACCATTGTGACTACTTGATACTACTGAATTGTTTGCCTTAAAAAGATTAAACTGCTAAATTTTATATTGTATGCATTGTGACATAATAAAAATACATAATAGATTTAAAAATATAATAATTAAACAGTAACAAGGACTAGGGGAAAAACAAGAAAAGTGAGAACATATACATTCATGGGTCTATGGAATGACATTACAAGTATCTAGGAAAAGAATGGGCCATTCTGTAAATTATACTAGAATAACTAGTTAGCAGTATGGGGAAAGCATTAGCTCTTTATCTTACACCATTCATAAAAATACATTCCATATAGACTAAAGGTTTAAATTCTAAAAACAAAACTTCAAATAATTGAAAAGTGAAAATATTAGTGAAATCCTTAATATCAGGGTATGGAAAAGAAACCTCAAAAAAAACCTCAAGAAATACAAACCATAAAAGAAAATACAAAGTAATCTGACTTCTTTAAAACAAAACAATTTTATGCACTAGAACAGTAAAATTAATTTATTTTTTAAAATCTCTAGCATATATTTTAATGTATACAAATGATAAACATTTTCTATCCAAGTGATTTGAAATATTCCCTACAAATCAATAAAATATAGAACATGAGTAAAACATAAGAATAGATGACTACTTTGGAGAAGGAAAGAAAACCAAATGGCCCATAATTATAAAAAAGTATGCTCAAATTCAGTTACTGCTCCAGTTAAAAATAAAAGGGTGTGGTAACGTCAAGGATTGGCAAGGATACGGGGAATTAGAAATCAGTATGATACAACTTGGAGTATAAATCAAAACAGCCATTTTGGGGAACAAATGTGGGTAGCACATACTCTACAGTCAGTACTTGCCCTTCTAATTAGAGCTTTTAAAAGCTCATACATATATAAGGAGATATGAACAAAGGTAGGCATTTCAGTACTGTTTGTAGCAATAAAAAAAATGGAGACACAACAAAAGAATATTTACATAACCCACCTTAATAATATGATAAAATATTGTAGAGACATTAAACAGTGATAACATCAGTAAACAGAAGTTGATGGAGCTAAGACATCTAAAAGTGATGTGAAACCGATAGTTTCATTTATATTAATTACCTAAGGTGGAAAAAAAGAAAGGCAGGACAGGTCTGGAGGTATTGATTAGAGGTGATTTTTGCTTGTTTCAGAGGATCCTAGGAGCAGATAAAACAAAATGTTACAGGTTGCTTATTCTGTATGGTGAAAATAGAAGTTTTGCTAAATATTTTTTACACAAACACCACACAGACTGACTGGTGACAGTCTAAACTACTAGAGTGTGTTAAAGCAATAGGTAAATCACATATGAATCTACCATCTCAGTTTACTTCTCTGACCATCTAGGATACAGGACACTGATTTTAAGCTCTCACTGCCTGTATTTCGAGGGCAAAAACCTGGAATGAGAGAAGGAGGGGCAGACTGAGTGACCTGGGAGGCTTGAGAATGTGCCCAAATTCAGTTAACTTTAACTGTTGCACAGCAGCTGCCCTGCTTAAAGGGACAGTAAACAGAAACAAAGGACTTCAGTTACTCACCAATTTTAGGCTGGGGGGAGCCACTTTTGACTAGAAAGCTGATCTTTTAGGGTTAATAACCTGAATGTTGTGGCTAAATGCAAACAGCTCTAATCCAGATTGTGACCCCTGGTCTTCACCTGGAATGAGAAGAGACCCTTCCCAGCTTGCCTCTGAAAGTTCTGACAGTTGAGAGCTCATCTCCTCCCTCCATGTGTGCCTGCAGGACAGTTTCCCTGTCCTTGTACACATACAGACTGTGCTTTCATTGTCCTCTGAATTATCTCCATCTTGTCAAAACAGCTGAAAAGGAAAGAATAGAGCTTCCATAGTTAGAAACAAACTCACTTTTCTTCCAAATGGTGGAGGAAAGAACATAATGTTTCTTACTAAGAGTGAATGCTTCAGGAAAAGGCAATCCCTCATTTAAAACAATATGATCTTAATGTAAATTTGATCAGTGATCAATTTTACCAATACCATTGCAGTCAAAGTCATTGGTTCTAACTTCAGAGTCTCAGGAACGCTTCCTGCTCTTAAAAAAACATTGAAGAATCCAAAAACACTTTTGATTACGTGAGTGAAAACAATCCAGCATTGCCTACTGAAATTAAATATGCACATACCCCAAACCCAGGACTATTCTACTCCAGGACATATTTACTGTAGAAACTACGAGCAGATATGTACAAGTTTGTAGAAATAGGAACAACTGGGGACAACCTAAGTATCTATGATTAAAGGAAAAAATTAATTATGTATGTGAATGCAATAGAGTAAAATGTACCAGTCATAAGCAGAATGGAACTTGTACCACAATGTTATTTATATTAAAATTTAAAACCTATACAAAATAAAGGTTATATAATTTTTCAAGGACATAAATTCAAAATATGGAAGATGACTTAGAAGGACAAACATTAAATACATTAGGGAATGAAGAGTAGGGAATTGCAGGCAAGAGATGAAGAAAAGCTATTAAGAACAAGTGTAGCCTTTCTGGACCAATGACATTATGATTGATCAATGACAGACTCGGTTCTGACTACTTGAGATGCTTAAAAAAATAAAACTTACATGAGCAGAAACACTGTTAAGACTTAGATAGCTTATGCACTTCTTTGAATGTGAAAACATTTCATGAGGCAGAACATAGTAAGTACTCCACAGGAGTCATGAGTTAGCTAACCTTAAAATAGTTCATCCTACCCAATAAGATAGATACATTTAAAAACTATATGATATGAAATGACACCTGATTTTTGCTGAAAAAATAACTTTTTTATGTTAAATATTCTACTTAGGCTGGTTTAGTAATCAACCAAATAATTTTAAATTAAATTATGGGCAAAGCTATAAATAAAAGAAAACTAATTAAAATTTTTAATTGTGTGAATCTGAAATCCTAGATTGGTAAATATATTTTGTGACATTTTTACAGGATGTGAGACGTTTACATGTGCTGTCATAGCAACCTATTATTTATAACATCTTATTTTTTATTGTACTTTATATTTTTTAAGAAGCACTCTCATGTGAGGCTGATGTAACATTTATAACCAATTGGATAAGCTAAAAATCTTGAAGTAAATACATTAAAAAGCATCTAACATTTCACTAAAGAAATGGCATAATATTAGGTAAAAATCCATGGGCACACATCAATTTTGCATTTTCTGAAATGCAAAAATAAACACATTCACATTTGAACTTTATGTGAGTTGATACTAAAAAGTGACTACTGAAAAGAGTCAAAATCACTGATTATGTAGAGGTAATAACACTGAAATTTTTGGATGAAAGTGAAATCATATGACTGAAATAATCCAAAGAAGAGAATTAGCAAATGGTAAACATATTTGAGTGATATCAAGTTCCTATACCGTTGGGGTGCCCCAGTACTGAGGGACTAGCTGGCCTTCTAAATCATGCTAGGCAACTCTCACTATTTCTCTCTACTCCAGAAAATGCAACTGATACAAGTTTATCTTGTAATACAAGTTTTGCTGAAGGCATAGGACGAATAAGAAAAATTAGAACATAGCAGGAAACAACTTGAAACTCAGTATTAGGCATTGCTTTTCAAATGATCCTCCAACCACAGCTTCACCCAGGGCCTGCCTGGATGTGTTTTTCCTTACTCTGCCCCAAAGTACTGTTGTTAAGAACACTCTCCCTGAAATGAGGGTCCGTAAGCCCTGTTTGTGATCATCAAGTCAAGAACCTGACCTTTCCACTGGACCTGCCAAAAAAAGCAAAATCAAATAAACAAGAAACAGTTACCACCAATTCAATCAAGGTATCCCTGCCCACAGCAAAAGCAAAAGCAATAGCCAGCTCTCTCTTCCACCACTAGGCTACCCTCCATAGACTTAGATGTCTTCCCTAGATTCTGCAGAAAAAATAAATACAAATTAACCAGATGTGAACAGTCAAAAGCACAGAATACTGTGCTTGCTCTAGCGAAAGTCAGTCACCATCCCTTTTATGTTGGGAGAGAATGAAAGGCAGACAAAGGAGAGGGTAAGTCAGGGAAACGTGGAAATAAGTGGAGGTTCAGGCATGCCCAGTGGAGGATGTTGGCATGGGGCAGCTGGAGGAGGGCTGATACAAACAGAGCATCCTGTGTTGATCCTAAGTGGAAAGCAGGAGTAAAGATCAGAGAAACTGTCCATTATGAATCAAGTTCTGGTTATTTGAAACCAGTTGTTATAAATGATATTGTTTGGCTTCTTGGACTATTACCAGAGATGGTGGTCTGACCTCCTACCATGTCTGACTTGTAGAGAGCAGTCTGGCTTCCTGGGTTGGTAGCTGCAGATTGTGGGTTGGAGTTCTGTCACTATATATGAGCAGGCCATTGTCTTTGTATTCAGTCTCTTAATTCAGAAACTTCTGACTCCCCATAGCTTGTAAGATTAAGAACAAAATATATCTGACTCTACCAACTTGCTCTTTATCTACTCTGTCATTCCACGTCAAGATCCACGCACTGAACCAAGTCAGTATTCTCTGAACACACCAAGCCCTTAAATACTTGACTCTTCTGCATTTGCAGCCCCCCTTTTTTCATGCTGTCCCCCCAAGAAATTTCCCTGCATTTTATCTCCACTCTGCAGCATCCCCTGCCCTCTGGCACCCCTTTATTTCCCTCTCCTATTTTGCAGCTCTATCTACATTAGCATTACCAACTCTGGAGTTATTTCTCAGAGTACCCATCACCATGCCAGTCTTGACTTCCTCAAGAGTAAGAATTAGGGTTTTTGAGTTTGTTTTTGGATCTAATAAGTAGATGTTCAAAAGATTTTTGTTGGCTTAAGGAACAAATACAACTAGTACTGATAAGTACCTTGTATAGCCCATGTGAAGGGAAAAATCTAATACATAGTAAATTGTTCTATGAAGTTGTCTGCTGCAGATGGGACAAAAGAAATTGACAGCTCTTTAGCAAAAAAAAAAAAAAAAAAAGGAATCTACTTTTGTCCTATTTACTTTTGTCCTATCCTTCCTGTCCATCATAACTTTCAGACAAATTACCTGCACATGCACACACACTTTGAATTTCTTCTGGTGGTCACACAAAAGGAGTCTACCTACCACTATGCACAAATCCTTGTTAACTTGGACAATTAGGATATCAGTGAGTGGGCTGATGTCACTACTCCTTGTGTTAGAAAAAAGTTTGTTTCTGATTCACTATTAATGCCCAAATGTGGAACTTTGCTTCCCTAGATGAATCCAAAAGGGGAATGTTTCGTGGATTCACTGCAATAAAGAAATCAGTACTTCTTAGAACAGGGTTAGCTTCTTTCCCTACAACCCTAAATTTTCTAAGTGCAAGATCACTTGTAACAAACATGTTAACAGAAGTATAACAAAAGCCCAGCTGGCAAAAGGCAGTGTCTTGAACACACTAGATAGGAGGAAGTAAAAGCTGCTGACCAATCTTATATGCTCCATACATACCCAAGCTAAACCTCCAAGGAGCTTTCACAGGCTGCTGCTCCCACGTGACGTGTTATGATGTAGGATAACTGTGGGGCAGGCCACACCCCAGATGTTACTGAGGACACCTGAAAATTTTTCTATGTTAGTTTGGTAAGACTGCCATAACAGAGTATCACAGGTGATGTAACTTAAACAATATAAATTTACTGTCTCCTGGTTCTAGAGAACCAAAGTCCAAAATCCATTTCGGTGAAACAAAACCAACAGGCTAGCAGGGCCATGCTCTCTCTGGAAGTGCCTAAGGAAGATTCTGTGCCTTGTCTGTCCCAGACTGTGATGGCTGCCAGCATTTCTTGAGGCCACAACAAATTCCGTTTCTGCCTCCATTTTTCATGGCCTCTTCCTCTTTTTTTTCTGTGCAGTCTCCTTTCGCCGCTCTCTTACTTAAGGACCTTGTAGCTGCATTTAGTGTCCATCCAATAATACAGGATAACCTCCCCATCTCAAAATCCTTAATTTAATCACATCTGCAAGGACTCCTTTTTCCAAGCTATGTTACACTTACAGGTTCGAGAATTAGGATGTAGATATGTTTTTATTTTGGGTCTAAGCACTGGGCTTGCGCTTCCTAACACCCAAATAACTATGTACTCCATATATCTTGTTTTAGTTTATAAAATGAGCTCCTCTATTTACAACTGCACACCTTTACCAGATTTAACAGGAAATTCCTGGGGCCTCAACCATAATTCTTAAAAGAACCTAATGTTTGCTGATGCTCTTCATCAGCAAGGCCAGCTGTCTAGAAGTTGTTCTCTGTTCAACCATGGAGCATTTCCCTAAGAAGTCTTCTCACAAATACAGTAAATCCTCACTTAATATCATCAGCAGGTTCTTGGAATCTATGATTTTAAACACAATGATATATAGTGAAGCCAATTTTACCATAGGCTAATTGATACAAACACGAGTGAAACTCTTTACCACATTTCTGCTTATAAAATCATCACCATACTTCTAAATAAAGACCCAAAACACTTGTAATGTTAAACAATGATCTGTACACATTCATTCCTGTTCCAACCCACCTATTCCAGTTCAGGCTTGCAGGTGGCTAAGCGCTATCTAGGCAGCTCAGGGCACAGGCAGGGACCAGCTCTGAACAGGACATCTTCCACGCTGGCTTACTCAGAGTGGGACAAGTGAGGTACTCCAGTGACACTCTTGTGCACATCTTTGAAATGTGGGAAGATATCAGAGACCCTGGAGAAAACCCACACAGACCTGGGAAGAACGTGCAAACTCCACAGACAGTGGTCCCCTAAGGATCTACTTTTTCTCATCATCACATAACAAAAGGACATTCAACAAAACATTATTCAAGGCTGACACCACTGATTACCTTTATTTCCTCTAAAATAATAATTGGTAAACTACATTACAGGGAGCATATAGTCTTAGAAAGAAGTGTTTTTGAAGTATGTTGCACAAAAGCACAGAGTAAACCTCATAAATGACTGGCCTGTAGGAAAGTAAAGCCTCGATGAGGTGGCCAAGCAGGTTGGTAGAAAATAAAGATCAAGGTCCTCAGTTTCACCAACAGTGGCAGCTACAGTTTCCTTCAGATGAGCAGAGCCCCAATCAATCAGAGAAAGTCTAAGTCCTATGAGTTTTGTAGATGCTTTCTGTTGCCCCATGTATATTTTGACTACTAATACTTATACTTACCACTTATACTTGAGAAAGTTTCACAGGTCTAGCTGAAAACCATACACAGGAATCTTAATTTACCATGAGTCCACTGTGCACTTTTAAGGTGGAAATAGGATTAGTATATCTTAGATTCCATCTAAGTTGGTTTATTTCTCAGGAAAAAAGAATATAAAAAGAACCAAAAAGCAGCATCTAAAAATGTGTTTCTTATTTGTCATGAAATGTTGTAATGACTAAGAACACAGTCTCAGGGAAGAGTGTCTCATTTCAAATCATGGGTAGCACTACCACACACTACCTGTGATCTTGAGCAACTTAATCACTTACTTGGATTAAGAAAATAAGGCCTTGAGAGTTTAAGATATCAAACCAGGACTTGAACACTGTATGCCATGTGCCTTCCTAAATACATTTTTTATAACTCTTTAATATTCATTCAATAAGTAAACTATATTATCTTTAAATCAGTTCCAACATTGACATTTGAAGATTATGATTAGTGCTGAATGTGGAAAGTGCTAAGCCAGCTCTCCCAACAACAAGTAAAGCTGTCCCCAACACAGCCTTCTAGAAGTTGATTCTCCAACGGGAGAGAAAAGGCTGGAACACCAGACTAAGGATACAAGTTGCCTCCAGAATGCAGAGATTACTTCTCCCAGTAGTGGATGATACAGAAATGTGTCCTCTTTGCCTCTTGCTTTTCCCAGGAATTTTTTTCATTCAACTGTTTCTTGCACTCAAATTTGGTTTGTTTTTTGGGTTTTTTCCAAGAGTGCTTGCTCCATGTCAGACACTATCCCTCACAACTACTGCAAAGCAGGTATCACAAAGGAGTGTGTACCCAGGTTTATTCTCTCCTTCCTAGTTCTACAACCACTGCTGTAGTAATCTCCTATAGGCTCTGAGTTGCCCAGAAGCCAGAGGCCTTGGCAACACTGCCCTGTAGGGTGCCTGTTTGCATGCACTGCACAGTGGGGGAGCCTCCTAGCTGTCAGGAACTTTCTGGACAATGAAGAAGTCACCAAGTGCACTGGACCACGTGTTGTGCTGAGTAGACACTTCTTTCTGCACTGGCCACATCCTCGTGAAGGAAATTCCATCATTGTGCCCATCCCAGATGAAGTGAGACCCACACAGGCCCAGCCATTACCAGTCACACGGCCTGAGGAGACCCAGCCAGGTCTCCACGCCAGCTGCTCGGTGACAAGTGCCTGGTTCAAAACTTTTGACAGGTTTTATGGGGTGTTCTTATGCATAAATCTCCATAATGGAGGACAGGAAAGGAGGACAGGACACTGCTGTGAGAGAAGAGGTGATCCATCGAAGGTTTGAGACCTTGAGTGCCGGCAGGCGTGTGTAGCAACCTGGCCCTCACCTCATGCTCAGACCTGCTCTAGGAGTCACCCATATTTTTTGAAGTCAACATTATAAAGATGGACACTGTTAACTAAAGCTACCAATCAGTGGGTATCTGTCGCACAAGTCTAGAGACAGCTGGGCTGATCTCGTGAAGAAGCCAAATCAACAACAAAGTTGCCTCGGGACAAATCAGTAAAAGAAAGGCAGACTTCAAGATTTATGGCGTTACTAAAATCCCCATTCCCAGGAGATAAGTCTCTAAATATATAGGGTAAATTTTAATGGCCCACTTTGTCTTCCTCAATGCAAAGACAGCATCAAATAGATGCATTAATCAACACCTGCCTGGCCTTTGTCTGAAAAAAATCCTTATAGATGTTTCCCTTCAGTCTACTTAACCTCAGAATTCAGTTTTCCCAGAGCTCTTTGGAGGCTGTTCCCAGGCCTGTGTCCTCAGTCTTGATTTTTTTAATAAACTCACTTTTGCTTGCCTTACTTTATTTAACTTGACAACAATTGGCTTTGAGACACATATATCAAGGTTTCGGTGCTTCCTGATCCATTATGACTGCAGAATGGGCATATATCTTACTTTTAAAGATGTGTTGGCATAAAACAATACCTCATCTTGCACTTTTCATGAATGAAAATGCTGAGAGTACACAGCTACATAGATCACGACATGGTAGACCCATGGATGAATCCTGTGGTTTGCAGGCATTCCAAAGCAGATGTCTTAGCTGCCCTCCACCAGGAGAGGGAAATCTTCTCACAAACTGTCTCCCTAGTGGCTACTAAGTGCAGCGCTCTACAGTGCAGGAAAAACAATTAGGATTTTTGCCAATACTTATTATTTTTACCTTAGCTTTTTAAATGTGTCTAAGTATGTTTAAAGATTTTTTGGTGTGTGCTTTGTGATAAAACATAAATATTGAGCATAGGCATTACATTTATATAATTTATAAATAAATATCCAAACTTTGGAGTGTACACACACACACACATACACACACAAAAGTTATTACTGCAGGTAATGTGCCATTTAAAAAAGTTTAGAGGTTATGATTTTGTACCTGTTTCCTCTAGGGGAAACTGCAAACCCCAAATCAAAGGTCTGTCATCACATTTTTATGAAGTTCCTTCCTACATACAATACATATTTAGGGAATATCTCCCATTTACCAGCTACTGTTAGGTTCTGAAAATACAGTAAGTCAAAAGAGATATAGCTGTGCCCTCATGTAACTTGCAGTCTAGTAAATATAAGCATTGGACAAATAAAACTGAGATACATCCTGTTAAGTTCCAAGGAAAATAAGTTTTGAGAATGAGTGGAAGCCTGTAGGCTGGAAACCTAGAGAAGGAAATGAAGTTAGGAGAGAGAGTAGGAGAGGAATCTTTTGGTTATAGGAAACAGTTCTCAGCTGGGGCAGGAAGAGTCCCTGTCCATGCGAACTGTAAAATGTCTGTGTGGCTAGAGTTTATGGAGAGACAAAGTGAGCAGAGGGGTCTAGACTAGGCTGCTGGGAACAGATCATGCAGAGGCTACAGACCATGTAAGGATTTTAGATTTTCTCCTAAAATGTAGTAGGGGAGCTAGTCACAGGTTTTAATTAAGGGTCAAAGTTCAAAAAGACATTCGTCAATTTTTCACTACTCTGTGTTGCTTAAAATTTGCTTTAAAAATGTTGCTTAAAAATTGACATATACATAGCAGAGAAACTTTTCAAAAGGGCTGGGGGGAGGAAGGAAAGAGGGAAGGAAGAATGGAAGGAAGACAGAAGTCGGAAGGCAGGCAGGCATATCTGGAAAACTGACTGATCTGGCGCACTATATTTGAAGTGCTATAGAGTGTGCAACTTTGAACAATTAAAAAATCAGCAGGTGGAGAACTCAGTTGTCAGGGGAAGCAGCTGGAGGTCAGAAAAAACATACTGGAAAGAGAGTGTACTTGGCTAAACACTTTAAAGAAGCAATTACCTGTCATGGCTGCCTAGATTACCTTGAAAACCCGTGTTCCTAAAATGTAGGTGCATCTGCTCAATCCCTTGCATGGAGTCACTCGAGATAGAGCCCTATGGGGAGGGTTTATTGTGCCCATGCTGCCCTGCGGTCTCTCAGAAGAAACCAGATGGAGTTGCTGGTTTCCAAGATCAAAGAACTAGATCCCCAGCTGAGAGATGTCCTCCAGATGAACTCATGCATGGGGAAGTTTCAAGTGGATGTGACTCTCAGTGTTGACGTGGCAAACAACCTTATCCTTTCTGAGGACCTGAATAGTATCTTGTTGTAGGTATTCCAAGTAGAACATGAAGTTGTGTGCTGACCGACTGAACCATTCTATATCTGTCCGGGGCTTTCCTGGATTCAACTGTGACTGACATTATTGGGAGGTAAATATGGGGATAAGGAGGACTGAGTTGTGGATATTTGCAAAAAATCTGCTAATCCAAGAAGAACTGTGTTATCATCTTTAGAAGCTGCTGCTCCTTTACTATGAGCTTGAAAATACAAAATATTCAACTGGCACTATGCCTTTGATTGAGCTCGTGGTGAGTCCCTGGTTACTCAGGGTTAGAGTTTTCCTGACATGAATGTTCAGCAGTGAGGCCCATATTTTTACATTCACTAAACTTGCTTTTAATATTCTGCTGAGATGATAAAGTAAATGAAAATTTGGGTGCAACCCAACAGATTAACTGCTTTTTTCAATGGCACATAAATAGCAGCTCTGTAACCATTAAAAAGGTCTTTCTAAAAAATAGTAAAAGCCAGTGTGTGAGCAGAGTGGGTGTCCTTTCTCAGCAGGATGAGGCAGCTGGCAGTGGTGTGCAAGCTGGAATGGAGTGCTGTGGAGCCACGAGTGTCAAGGACCTGGCCTGCTACCTAGACTCAGAACCAGGCCATGCAGTTGCCTGGATTCTGCGCCCACTGCCAGCAGCCAACTGGCTGGTCTCAGTACAATCCCAGGCGTACCAACCTGAGGACATTTCTGGGGCTTCTGGTCCTAGTCTATTAGTGCAGAGGCAATTAAGAAGTCACATCCACACTTTCAGACTTGGCCCAGATCATTATGAGCTTTGCGGTTGGGCCTCCTGCACTGCCCCTGACTGCTTGGCTGTCTGGATGTCGCGCTCCTGGTTCCTTAGGAGTGAAGGCGCATCTCAAGTGAGAGCAGCATCAGCAGCAGGGAGTGCAGTGTGGGTGGAGGTGTATCCAGGATTTGCTCTCACCTCTCACCCATGAATAAGAACTTCTGGAGGCCCTTACCTGGTCCAAAGTTCAGTGCCCTGGCCATTCCAGCATCCCTGGCACCACAGATCTGAGTTCAGCTTGTCTTGACACGTGGGTACCTCTGTCTAAGTGCAACTATGAGAAACCTGGCAGGATTCAACGTGGAAAACTAAGTTGGCTGCAGAAGAGGTGAATGTTTATGGTTGGACAAGGCTGATAGGAGTTTGTGGGTGTCGGGGTAGCTAATAAGAACTCTACTTCACAAGGAAAAGCATGACTCTTATCTGGATCTCAGTTGATTTCTGACTCCTCTGGGTTACATACAAATCATCCTTCCTTGCTTCCTTCTAATGAACTGGTTAATAAACAAAAATTATCCAGTTCTTCTTCCCTGGCAATAGGACAAATTCTGTACATTTTAGTGATTTAGTAGGTAATTTTATAGTTAAGTTACTTACTGAAGGTCCCATTGCCTGTAAGTGGCAATCAATATTAAAACCCAGATCTCTTGGATTCTAGAAAATGTATATTCAAGCAAGATCCTAGATACCTCTCTGAAATATTTTTCCCAGCCCTACTGGAAGCCAGCTTAGACTATTGTGCCCTAAAGCACATTGGACTCAGAGTCAAAACATAGAACTAGAGATAACTATTTCACAAAACTACCAAGGCTGATGTTGAGCAACTCTAAAATGTCTGAAAATTCTTAGCAGTTGCAATAGTTCTCATATCTAGATGAAAACCCAACCCAATAGCCCCTTCAAAACCACCACATGTGGGCCTCCCTGGTGGCGCAGTGGGTTAAGCAACGCACTATGAAGCAAACTGCAGCCACTGCAGCACGAGTTCCATCCCTACTGCTGGCTGGGGAGGTGACCCACATGGCGCTGCAGACCTCTCCTGCCTCCCCGCTGCTCCCGTCAGCAGTGTACTTCTGTTGATCTGCCTGTTCTGCTCCCTGCTCTCTGTGGTGAATCCTCTCACCCCGCCCCCCACACACACACCTCTGGCCTGTACCCCAGTGCTTGTATGCATAAATAAATAAATCTTTTAAAAAAAAAAGCACTACATGAACAAAGCAAGTGAGTTCAAACAAGACTCTTTCAGTCTCTACATTTCAGTTTCCTCTGGATAAAGTGGAGCTGGACCTGTCCAAGGTCTAGGAATTCTCTCTCTGTCTGTCTCTCTCTCATTTAGATCATCCCTAGGACTATTGGGTGATGGAACTTTAGACGAGTTCCAGATAGGTCACATACATTCATAAGCTCCTTGGAAATAGAGATTTCACCATCTTTTTGATAAACCATCTCCGTGTTTGGTAACCCTCACCTTTGACTTGTTTTCCTGATTCTAATCCAATTCTCCCTTCAACAATTTAGCATTATGAATCTTAAATCTAAAAAATAACCTTAAAGGTCATTATATTAATTTTCTATTGAACTTGAAGGGTTATAAAACACATGAATTTTTTCCCTTTTCATTTAAGTAACATTGCATTATGTAAGTTTCAGATATACATCATAGTAAAATGAACATAGTTATATACTACATTATGTTCACCGCCGAAAGTCCAATTCTGTCACCTTATAATCCTTATACTTGATTTATCCATCCTGTTTTTACTAGTAGTAACCACTAATTGACCATAGAGTCCAAGTTTATTTTTGTTTTTTTAGTTCATTGTTTGCATTCTCTATATATTACATGAGAGTGAAATCAATCATACTGTGTTGATGCAAATGGCAGAATTTCATCTTTTTTATAGCCGAAGAGTTTTCCACTGTGTATCAAGTCATTTATCTTCAATTCTTGGCAATTGGTAAATAATGCTACAGTGAACATGGAGCTGCATGTATCTCTTTGAATTAGAAAACACTTGAATTTTTGGTCTTAGGATTCTAACACAAGTCAAAAAATCAAAGTGATGATGGGACTGTGTTTCTTTCTTGAAGCTGTGGGGTTAAAGGACTTTTTTCTTGAGTTTTTACTTTTCAGATGTTAACCATATTTCCTTGGTTTATCACCTCTTTCTCCTTCAAATCCAGCAATGTTGCATCTATCTGATCCTTCTTCACATCATTCTCTGGCTCTGATATCAGTTGGACAGGTGTCTCATTTTAAGGACAGATATGGTTAGATTCACACACATTTACACACACACACAAATCCAGGATAATGTATCCATTTTAAGTTCCTTATCTTAAATGTACACAGTCCATTTTTGTCATGTAAGCTAACATCCACAGGTTTTAGGGATTAGGCTGGAAACATCTTTGGAGACCCATTATTTTGCCTTCTCACAGTTTTCTCTTCCAATTCCTTTTCATAAGAAGGAAGCTCTGACAGAAGTTTGTCTGAGTACTTCTACTGTGGGAGGTAACTATTTCACAAAACTGCCAAGGCTAATGTTGACAAACTCTAAAATGTCTGAAAATTCTTATGCTCAATTCTTATGTTGCAATAGTTTCCACACCTAGGGAAAAAACCAACCCAGTAGCATCCTTCTCACCCACTACATGAAGACAGCTAGAAGATTTTCCTTTTATTCATTAGTTGAACAAATTGAACATCTATTATGCATAGGTGCTATTCTAGGTTTTAGAGATATAGTGATTAATGAAAGTCCTAATTTCATAATGTATCCCTCCTAGTAAAGGAAATAGATGGATAAAAATCTAAAAGTTTTAACATCATCTTGAATGCCATCTTGGTAGTAGCACTATTTACAATAGCCAGATAATGTAAACAACCTAAATGGCTCAAAACAGATGAAGTGGATCAGGAAGATGGGGAATGTATACTATACACAATAAAGTACTACTCAGCAATCAGAAAAGATGAACTCATGCTATTTGTAACAACATGGATGGAGCTGGAAGGAATGATACTAAGTGAAATAAGCCAGAAGTTAAAAAATAAATACCAGGTGTTGTCACTTATCAGTAGAATATAAAAACAAACAAACAAGCAAAGGGTCAGACAAAGACAACTTGAAAACTGATCATTGATCTTAAGTTTTGATAGGGGGCTGGTGAGGGGAAAGATAGGGAGAAAACAGTGGACTCTGGGTACTTTGATGTAGGGATGGCTACACTGATTATACCTGAAGGGGGGTGGAATTCTAATGTCAAAACACTAGCAAAGATGTAAAATAATGGGACTACAACAAAAAAAAATTTAAGTAATAAAATACATATATACATAAATATTAGCAAAGCATAAAATTACAAGATTTTTTTCAAAAACTGTTCTGTAGTGTCTATTGTGCTGCAATATATACACATTAATCTATATTAAACCTTTATTTGTAAAAATAAAACACAAGCAATATTAAGTCAGTTACAAATATTATCAGTATACTTTAGTTCTATTGCTTTATTAAAATGCTTACTACTTAAAAAAATGAAAGACTGGAAAAGAAAACAGCTTTATAATTACTGCCTTTTGAAAAAGAGACTCCACATTATATTGTCCATTGGTTCCAGAAAATTATGTAACTGGCTCTGGTTTATACATTGCTGACAGAAATGTAAAATAGTATGACCATTTTGGGAGACAATTTGGTGATTTCTTGTAAAGTCAGTGCTGCACTTACAACATGACCTATGGGAGAAACAGGCTGACTGAGCTAACTTGGTCACATTTGCACCCTACTGGATGTAAAAGATGATGGGCAGCCTCAGCCAGAACCAACTGGAGGAGTAATTTCCCAAATAAATGCCAAAACTGATGTTGAGCAAGCAAAAATAAGATGAGAAAAGATGAAAAAATGGCAAGTTAAAAAAATTGAGAATATTCTATCAGAGAAGGAAGAGTTCATATTTAACATTCCTGCAAACCAGAAAAAAACACTAATTCAAATCTACATTAAAACATTAGCTTAAAAAAAAACCTGTATATACAAAGAATTACTTATAAATTATACTTTAGGCAACTAACAAAAATTAAATATGCTGAACCACATACGGGGCTCTGATCCCTAGAAGTATAGAATTATTAACAATTTGAGTAGTATAACTAAGAAGGCTCAGATTTCTAAAATAATAATTCATGATTAATATGAGACCCATTATGTACCTGATAAAGTTCTCTATCCATACGTTTGGTTTCATCCCTTGAAAGCCAGTTGATTGATATCCAGTGCCCCAATTGGGGACCTACTGGAAGGGACTGATTGTTTATTCTTACTGGGAGCACAAAGAGATGCTGCCTATGTAGGTTGCTGATCCTATATCTCAGAATGGCAGAAGAGAGGTCAGAACCACTCAACCTCTATACTCTGAAGGGGTAACCTATGCTGTCATGTTCAACAGTTTAGCCAAGCTGAAGAGCCTCCAGTTATCAACATAGAGAAAATTAATGGTCTGTTACTGGCACTGTCCCTAATCTTTTGGTTGACTTGGGCAAATTACACTTCCCTGTACCTCAGTTTCTTTGTATAATATAAGTACTTTTATTCAACCTACTCTTGACTTCGTTGGAATAGCAAATGAGATAGTAACAAGCACAAAATTTCTTTGGGCAAGTGAATGAAATGGAAGAAAAATTTAAGATGATGTGCAGGACATTGCTATTAACATTCCAGAATAGGACTAGCTCCCTCTTCTTCTCATCCAGATTACTGGCTATGGGCAAGGATCAAATTAGAATCATAATCACATTTGGAGGGTTCATGTATCTTTCAATATATTGGTATTCATGAAATCAGGATCAAAGAGTTTGTGATTATTTCAGCTTCTTGAAAATGAAGGAATGGCTATGCATTCAGAAGTGATAATAGTTGTAAAAGCTCAGAGATGGAATATTTTAATAATCATACAAGCAAGCTTCTCTTACCTCAAAATATCACTAAAAATCCTTCAACTGATTCCCAGAAGCACAGACTTTGTAGAAAATCTGGACAGAGGGAGGTCAATGAGCAAGAATAAAAATAATTTAATGCATTTAGGAACGAAAAAGATATCAGTATCACACTGGCAGATACTGAGAACAACTAATGAACAAGTGTCTCAATGCTAAGTCAAATGCATCACAAATTGGATATGAGTTAGCAACAAAAATCCTCTTATTCATTAAGTTGAGGACTAGGTAAAATGTTAACAATATTTTGTGCTCATATTTATAAAGCACTTATAAATGCGAGGGAATTTTAGTGTATATGTGCATTTTCTCATTGAACCTTATGTGACTATGATCCTATTTCACAAATAAGGAAAATGATGGCCAGAAAATTAAAGTATCTGCACAAGGTCTACTTGTGCACAAGGGCATTGAGCTGACATCTGTCAACAAAGTCTGTGTTCCTAATCATCATTGTAAATTGTCTCTGAGAAGGCATCCTGCTCATAGCCAGATTGCAGTTCTGGGTATTGGCAAAGCAGTCTCCAAGGGGATTCAAAGGATAGCAGTGAAAGATTAAACTGAAAAAGAGAAAGCAAAGATATGATCCATAGCAATGGTAACTTACCTGATGGCACTTGGGATCAAGGAATAGAAAATGGGCACATGTTGTTTCAGAGAGCAAAGAAGCATTCAGAGGAAAACAAGAACGGATTGCAGTTGTGGGCCTCCCTGGTGGCTTAAGGATTAAGTCTCAGCACTGTCACCTCTATGGCCTGAATTCAATCCCCAGCCAGGGAGCTAACCCACAATTGGCACAGCAGACCTCTTCTGTCTCATTAGCTGCTCCCCTTAGCATTGTATTTCAGTAAAATCCACCTTTTCTGCTCCCTACTCTGTCTCTGGTGAATCCTCTCACCCCCTGAACCTCTGGCCTACACCTCAATTCTTACACACACACACACACACACACACACACACACACACAAATTGCAGTTGTTTGGAAGAATGCTAAGTATTTGTGGCAGTCATTGAGATTACTACTCAAGAGAACCTGTTGTGGGGAGCATGACTGACTAACAACATCCAATTGTCTTACCTTTGGATCTGCCATAGGTTGCAGGCCCAGATTATGCCTCCCCAATGCTACCCCCAGTCAATTGCTGAGCTTGTGGAAGTACTAGTTTGACCAGTACTACCCACTGGGTACTCTTCCATCAGCCCTGAGGACTCACAACCTCTCTCAAAGGCTCTCTCAAAACTACACTATAGTCTCTAGCATCTCTTACCCTGTCTCCTCCATACCAAATCTCCCTTCTTAGGTGTCAGGCCTAAAGGAAGCTTGGAGGTTCTTCTCACCTATTCCTGCTCCCTCTTCCTCTATCCTTCACAGGTGTTCTCTCAGTAAATTTCTGTATTTATAATCCTGTCTTGGTGTGTGCTTCTCAGAGACACAAACTGACATAATATTGAATGTGTAATGAAAAGGAAATAAGAACTTTTGTCTTTCAAAGCAGACTTGGTAGTTCTCTGAGTGAGAAATTTTAAGCACAGGTACACAGGGGCCCAAAAAGATGTGTTTAGAAATGTAATTGGTTGAATGTCCTAATTTTTTTTCATAGTATTTACTGTAGTATGGGAGTAGGAAATATGACCTTAAGTTTTTTATCTGAATGATTATGAGAAATATCTGAAATAAAATACATCTTCATTGCACTCATCACTATCTCTCATCTGAAACCTGCATTACTCTAATGAGATGCTATTAAAATTACTGCAAAACTGAATAAAGACCATTAGAAACAGGAGACTGAAGAGCTGAGACTTGAGCCTCCCCCACCAGCTCTGAAACTGTACTGAAACCTTAGAGCAGGATGATGAATCAGCCCAAACTTCCCCAAAGTCCTAAAGAAAAATAGCCCGACTCATAACATTTGTCCTGAAGAGGTTAAAAGGTCTTTCCCTCATATTAAGTGTGGTCATTAGCACTTTAAGACCAACAGATATGCATCTTTTGATAATGAGTACATGGGGTCAGAACTTTGAAAAATTATTTGTAATTAACAAAGTAATATTCTTTTACAATACAGAGCTATTTTTTCTTGCTTCTAAAAAGCCACATGAGCTTGAATAAATAATTTAAACTCTCCAGATCACAAAAGCCATTCTGAGAGTTTGGAATTAACACTATAAAATCGTTCTAATTGTAATCCTCACCCCTTGTTAAGGAGTCAGATTACTCTTTATTTCTCATGAGAATTAGTCTGTTTCATGGGCTATAATATACTTCCCTTAGGGACACATGGTAATTGTCTCTTTTGGTATATCCAGTCAAGAAAGCTAAACACCTCCTTTCACTTAAATTCTCTAAGAGCTTCATGGTAATGCTATATTGTTTGCTTACATCAGTTACCAAGACAATAACATAGAAAAAACACTCTTTGAGATTAAACTTTGCCAAAAAAAAAATCTGAATACAGTTAATGGTACATTCAGAATTAAGCTGTGAAAGAGTTAACCTTGCTACTTAGGTGGTAGTAACCACCAAACTCCTCTGTTCTCCCTCCCCAGTCAGAATGGCAGCCTGTTTTCTCCCCCTTTGGCTTGGAGAGCCCATTCTCAGTCCCTGGTGGTTGGGTGGGATAGAGTAGATGGAAACAGTGAGAGGCCAGAAAAACAGAACACATATAACCAAAGCCACCAGTTGCCAGACAGGGTGGCCTGAGGCAGAGATGTGGACACCGTTCAGCAACTGTGGTGAGTAGACACAGTGTCTGCAATAGGCTGAAGAAAAGGCAACTTGAAATTTGAGAAAAGCAGACTTCATAATCTTAGTGCTAGCATTCAAGATAAATTTTTAAAGACATTTCTTCAATTTCATCCTTGTTCTTTTTTGTTGACTTGCAAGAGTATTGAGCTACTGTGCTTTCGACTCCTCTTAAATGGTCTTTCAGAAATATCCTGGGTAATGTAAATTTTTGTGGGCTGGCCAGGGAGCCTCTCCCCTCTTGCCTCAGACCACAAACATATATTATTTCTATGGTAAATGAGCCCTAAGTTTAAAAAGAAAAAAAAAAGGCGCTATTAAAAAAAGCTCTTAATGTGTAAATTATCTGTAAGCCAGGATCCATCTATACACTGAAACTTTTATGCATTTGCTTATTAAATATATACTATTATATTCCAGGAATCATGCTAGGCACTAAGAAAAACATCAGTGAGTTCACAGTTCTTTGGAGAAGACAGAGTATAGCTGAAGAGCATAGATGGGGAGATGAACAGGACCACATTATGACATTCAGGGCTCTCCGCATTTTGGCCTTGGTGGGCTCTTGCCTCCTTTCCCCACCCACTGCCACCACCACCAGCACCGATATGGAAATCCTTCCTCCACTCCTTTCTGATAGTGGCCCTAAAAGTTGTATTTATCATTTATCCCATAAACTCAAAGGTGAAGAAATAGCAATTAAACTTGATCAAATCCAAGCTAATAAAGGAATGAACACCAGAGAATCTCCCACTGCTAAATATGTAAACATGCTTAGAATCTCACAGAAGATAGTTGGATTGTGGTTAAGTAGCAACATCTTTGCAATAACATGTGTGAGGAGGGATGAGTATGTACTGGGCCACCAAGGGGAAATTCTGTCTGCAAATGAAACATTAATAGAAGAAAAATACATCTGAAAAGTATTTTTATTTTCCAGGAAAAGAGGGAGAAAACACAGGAGCCAACCTAGAGAATCTCTTCAGAGATTCAATGCCCACAATAAAACAAAAAAAGTTTGCTGTTATTATGGATCCCACATTACCAAAAAGGCAGATATATTCACGGCCTAATGTACTCTTAATCACTAAAAAGAACTCACAATCCATTGTTAGAGATTTATGAAAAATTATTACTGATACCTATAATCATGACCTTTGAACATGGAGTATTTTACCTTCTCATTGACAGAGATTCATCTGACATCTTGGGAAATCATCTCCTGTATGACTGTATAATCCTGCTCTCTAATTTCCTGTGCTAGACAAGATGAGGGAAGAGACTCCGGATGTGCTTGCTGTCACTGAGAAGTGAGTAACTACCCCCATCACATGGGGTGTTGTTGCTATACAACTTTTTCCTCCTCTGGCCAGAAGTTACTGGAACAGAGAGATGCAGGAAGATAAGAAGTTCACTATAAATTCTTGTCTGGGAGTAATATCATAAAAATGAATCTAGTCCATAATATAGCACTTGCAGGTGCCTCATTCACCTCTTCTGTTTTATGGACAAATATAAAACTAGAGAGAACATTTCAATGAATCCTTAGTGGCTATCACCTAGCCTCAATCACTATCAGCACAGACCAAATCTTTTTTTATCTATACTATATCCTCCTAACACCCTTCCAGACAATTTCGAAGTATATGTATGATAGCATGTGACTCCATCTGTAAATACAAATTATTTCTTAAATTTCATGGGTTTTCATCTAAAACATGCAATATTAGTCATTGTTTTAGATGGAATCATATTTTATTATTTTATTTTTTTAAAGATTTATTTATTTATGCATACAAGAGCTGGGGTACAGGCTAGAGTCATGGGAGGTGAGAGGATTCACCAGACAGAGCAGGGAGCACAATAGGCAGACTGACTGAAACACACTACATCGGGGAGCAGCGGGTGAGGCAGGAGAGGTCTGCTACACCATGTGTCCCCTCCCTGGCCAGCGGCAGGGATCGAACTTGTGCTTCAGTGGCTGTGGTTTGCTTCATAGTACATTGCTTAACCCACTGTGCCACCAGGGAGGCCCTGGAATCATCTTTTAAATATCTTTTCTGTCTTTTATCTTTCTGGAATAGTCCTCTCCACTTGTGAGACAGAAAGGATGTATATGCATATGTAAATTAGGGGAGAGCACAAAGATACAAAAAAGTACAAAATTAGAAAAATGTCCTCAGGAAGGAGTAAATTAGACTGAAAGTTTTCCCATCAAGTGGCATAGTTATCACCTGTACATGATTATCTTCACCCTTGTGAAGTTATTTTCCTTTGATTATATAACATAAACTTATAATTTAAACCTCCCAGGTTTAAATGTTCCATGTTCAAAGACCGTGATTATAGGTATCAATAATAATTGTTTCGTAAATCTGAAAGACTGATTGTGAATTCTTTTCAGTGATGAAGAGGATATTAGGCCATGAATATATCTGCCCTTTTGATAATTGGGGATCCATAATTACAGCTTTTTTTTTTTTGTATTATTGTGAGCATTGAAATCACCGAAGAGTCTGATTTGGTCCCTATGCTTTCCTTTTCCCCCTTTTTCTGGAAATGGCATTCATGTTTTTCCAGAATGCAATTTAGTGGGCAGAGCACAAGCTTTGGAGGCAAATCATCCTCTGATTGACTCACTAAACTCTGCCACTTACTATGGTGATAATAATTCATAATCTTTGGAAGTTTAAATTATAAACTCATGTTACATAATGAAAGGACAATAACCTCATAAGATTGAAGATAATCATGTACAAGTGATAACTATGCTACTTGAAACTATAAAATAGGGTAAACAGGCCAGGTTAAGAGGATTTAAATACAAGACAGGATAAACAAGCAAGATTAAACTGATTAAAATATATGGGAAAGTGGCTGAGAAACAGAGTTTGGAAGTAGAAGTTTGCAAGATAGTCATATAAGAAAGGACAACCTCTATTGTCATGAAACATAATATTCAAATGAAGAATTTTAAACTATTTCTTCCTATATTGGAACCACAAATTGCTAACTAGAACTTATGAATAGATGAGTCTATTTGTCATCAGCCTTGTTTACTGGACTACACATGAACATATTAAAGAAAGCACTTCTTCATTCCCAACCAGGATACTAAATTACAGAATTCATTAAGTTTTCCTATTGTTTGCAGGGAACTTTCCATATAAAGCAATCTAGTTCTATTTCAATTGTCTATATGGGTTCTATTCAAATGCTGGGCCTACCATGTCTTGCAAGGTCGAAGTCAAAGAAAGAATCAGTGTATTTTCTTTTTGATCCTTCCCTTTTCTGTTCCCTACTTTGTGTTCTTAATTTTCCTAACTATTCAGACCAGGAGTGACAGAACTTCCTGAGGATTGTCCACATGAGGAGTAAGTGTTGGATTTCTTGTCATATTGGAGGCAAGTGATAACACTGAAATGAGTGTGTAAGCCATATGAATAAGGCTATGGTTAAGAACATCTAAATTACCATTGCTCAGTACTTAAAACAGTTCTCCCCTATAAACTGTCTTTTCATCTGTGAATATAAGATTATATCCTATCCCTTCATACTGAACTAGAAGTCAATTTTTTTAAAAATATTTTTATACTTTTTCTTTTCAGTTTCACTGCCTTAGATAACTGATGATGGTGATGATGATGATAACAATGACAGTAGTGCCCTCACTGATTTTCTGGCTTCTTATTCATTCCAACCCATTGTATTCTGAACACTATATCATGCTAATCTTCCTTAAACATGAAAAATGGTATCATTTTCCATTAAAATTCTTCAAGAGATGATTTAATGGCAAAGTAAAAATCCCCTAGTCTTTTATTTAAAGTCTTCGAACTAGTCTTGTTTCTCATAACTGACCTACATAAACCACTTAACCCAAAGTCATGACCTTTATTATAACCTTTCACTCCAGGTTTATTTAATGTACTCCCCAATAATTCCCATGCTTGCATATTACCTAATGTGAACTGAATATAATCACTAATCAAAAAGAAAAACTAAATCTTGAGATTAAATCTCACAGAATCTGGCCTTGAGGTATTCACATTTACAATTTTGCTCAAGTAGTATTATCACCACAGGAAAACTGTATTCATAAACAAGAAAGTCAAAATAATAATTAATTTTATCAACTGATTTTCAATTTCTGAGAGCAAGTATGTCTCTCCCCTGAGGATAGGGAGTTTGTTCTAGGGTTGAATCCTCAATACCTGTAACTCTGCCCCAGAAGATACAAAATAAATATTTTTGATTGCATAAACTACAGTGGACCAGTAGAAAAGAAGAGTTCACATACAACTCTGTTTTAATATTTATTGATAGAAATAGATCTTCAGTGCATACTTTGTGTTTATATAAATTCTACATTCTCTTAAGGAATTTTTGTTTTATTTGGAGTTTCTGGCCCCCAAATGAACTTAACATGTTATCTATACATTTGATTCTTTATAGACTTGTTAGATTTTAAAACTAAATTTGAGAAACCATGCATACGGTATACCTTACTTAATATAAACCAAAAAATTGTTTGCATTTTCAAAAGTCACAAAAAAGTTGAATTCAGGTGAAATGGCGTTTATGTTCTAAAATGTCCATGTTTCATTTCTCAATAAAAACTTGCTCAGTATTATATATTGCTTGTTGTCTAACAAGTCAGATTGTCAGAGACGCTTCAGTAAATTCTCTATTTTTAAATATCTTAACCCACTTCTTCCCAGAGATGATCCTGTGAATATTAAATACTGTGCCATATGCAGTAATAGCCTAAAAGTTTAAATAAGAACCAAACTGGCAGTTTCTAGACTGAATATTTTAAACTTAAAATTATATATATACACACATATGGTATGTTGCATATTAAATTTAACATTTCAAGTAACAAACACATTTAGTAAACATTCATGAACACTCTTTCATGAAAACATAATGTCCTTAAAATAAGAAATTAATGAAAGGCTTATTTAGACACCAATATCTTGACATAGCATTAAGCCTAAAGAACTTGAAAAAGTCCAAGTAAAATCTGCTGAACTATCAGGAAAATGAAGACTGATGTTTAATCAACTGAAGAATGCAAATACAAAAGTGGTTAGCATGACAAAATTACCAAAATAAAAGTATCTTAAAGGTTATTTGGTTCTAGCAATAATAACTACTCTGTATTTTTGGATAATTTAACATTTGCATTTTAAATTTTATATAAATTTTCTTCTAAACAATTTAAAAAAGCACACAAAAAATAGTTCAAACTATAATTATCTGTTATATCTCATCCTTGTTAGCTCATCACAAATAATTCAACAAGAGTACTTGAATACTCAGCTCTACTAAAATGTAATATCTGAATCAATCCACTACTTCAACCATTGTTTGCTATACTAGACCCTAAAACAGGCTGCCGACAGATGGGACAAGTGCAATTCTCTGACAGCCATCGGTCAATACAATGGATGTGAAATTCATGCATGCAAGGTAACTGCCTGAGTTTGTTTCCAGTTACATAGTCACTGATACATACACTACAGATTTTACCTAGTTCACTATCGATACTGCTATGCTCATAGTTCCTGGTGGAAAGATTATCAATCTGCTCTTTGGTTAAACCACGTATGTGATCATCATCATCACCTTCATTTAATAAAAAGAAGTGAGCAAGGCGAAGAATAGGTAGTGTGCCAGTTTCAACTAAGTTATTTGAATTTCGCAGCTGCCTGACACCTCTATTATCACTGTCTTGGGTATGAGGCTGGGTCATGTCATCCTCAGCATGCATTTCGGTACTGTTCTCTAGGGCCTGCCCATCTTGAGAGGAGCCTTCATTCTCTGGGCTGCTGCCATGAACTGTACCTAGGTTACTAAGTTCTGAGTGCATCTCTGGTAAATACTGACCATTTCTCTGAATCTCTGACTCGGATTCGGCCTCCATTAGAGAACTCAATTCGCCAAATCCAGTCATGATCTGCCTTAAAATTGACCGAAGAGCCACTGACGATGGTTCAACGAGCTCGTTCTCAGAAATCCTACGAAGAGGAACTGTTATAGTACTAACATAGGTTCGAATGCCTGACCGCTCTAAACGAGAAATAGTTCGACGAAAGCCCCCACTATTACTTTCAATAGTAACTGTGTTTTCCGCTAGCCCTACTCTAGATCTAGTTCTGTTTGCAATACTGTCCCGATCTCTGCTTTCTCCAGGACGAATCCTTCTCACTTGAAGGTCCAGTGTGATTGTTGGATGCCGTCGTATAACAGCTGAAGATCTGCTGGGTTCTTCTCCTTCTTCTACTGTTATTCGTGACACAAGTCTTGAATTAGAGAATGGAGTATATGCAGTACCTCTGTGTTCTCTATCTCGTTCTAAAAAGACACGAGTTATACCTCTCCTCCTAACAGATCTTCTTCTGATAGTTTGCTGTAAAGGTCTACTTTCCCTTTGTGAATTATGATAAGCAGTGCTACTTTGTCTCTGAATTGGTGAACGACTTCGACTACTGAAAGTAGACCTTAATCTTATTGGTTCTAATCTTTGGTTTGTGTTTCTCACTGTAACATTAGTTCTAGCCCCATTTTCCCAAACATGTGCTGCTCCAAATCGTTGCCCTTCCCTTTGCCTGAGTTCACTACTACCTAATTGGTTTGTGTGACTACTGAAATTAGTATGTGGAGCACTAGGACTGCCAACTGCTCCACCAATTCCATTTCTTAATCTTCCAAATGTTGGGAAAGATCCTTCTACTGAATTCTGCCCCCCTGAACCAAGTCTAGTCCTTGGAATGTTGGAACTGCTACCACTGGAATTCATTGAGGTTTGGCTTCTTGTTCGCCTAGCCACAGGACTAGTTGATCTTTGTTGCCTATCTGTAGTATCAGCTCTGCTAACATCGGAAAGTGGAATGCCTGTATAATCTTCATTATGAATTTCAAATTCTCTATTCTCGTGATTTATGTGGATTTCCAGACTAAATCGAAACTCTCCACTGTTGGGGTTTGTTCGACTCACAGCTCTCCAAGTTTGGTTGCCATTTTGCCCACTTCGAGTTGCATTTCCTGTGCGACGAAAGGTATTCAACCATTCTAGCAGAGAATCTTCATTAGAACTTTCTCTGGGAATTTCTGAGCCTGGAAGGCAAATCAGATCAACTTAAGATCAATTCCAAAATTCTATCCTTTGATTTTTATCAAACTTACATAAAGAGTTTTTATTACATGAAATAGTTAAGAACATTTGAGCATTTCAATAAATGAAAAAAGCGGAACTTTCTATAAGAAAGTCTTTGGTCCTACAAACATTATATAAAGCACATACTTATGTGTTATAAAATCTAAATATTATTTATGCACACATGTGACATAATCCTTACTCCTGTTTTATCTATGCGTTATTGGCAAAGTAATAAGGTATATGAGAAATATATCTGACAGCAAAACTGTACATTTAAATTGCTTTATTCTTATAGCAATATCAGGAAAATATAATGGCAAGACATAGATAATGTAACTTGTATTTGTGGAATCCTTCTAGTAAGTAACTCAGTCAACATTTTTTACAACTAGGTATTTTTGTAATATTAGATATCTATCATAGGACAGACTTTTATCCTATTTCAGGAACTGCCAAAAATGTGTATCTCAAGAAATCTAATGTTACATAATTAGAGCCACGTTATTTGTCTTTTTGGGAAAATTTAGGCATGTTATTTAAGTTCTCCATGGGTATATATACTTATCTAAAATTGGAGATAAAAACAGTTTAAATAGTTTAAAGGATTATCATGAGGATAAGATACCATATGTATAAAATGACCAGTACAACACCTGTCACATAGGATGCACTCAAAATATTATCCATTATATATAATAAAATATATTTTCTGTTCACTTAAAATGTCAGTTCCATGAATACAAAGAGTTTTGTCTTGTCTTGTTCACTATTAAATCCCAGCCTCTACAGCAGTTTCTGGCATAAACCAGACTCTCAATACTGCTGGATGAACAATTTAGAAAAAAAGTGTCCCAGATAAACTTCCTTGATTATAATACCACTACCATGGGAAGCTTAAGTTTTCCATTTTTATGTGGATATAAAAAGTATAAAACTCAATGAAAAGCATTCTAAATGCACATTATCTATACACACTTCAAAATTTGTTTACTCAAAGACAACTATTGCATGCGTTTGCTTTGGTTTCATTTCACTACTGTAATCTTTCACTAAAAACCTTTAAAATATTGAAGTTAAACTATTAATCAGCTACTGGCATCAATAAAATAAACAGTAACTTTAGTCATATTATAAAGACATAGCTATTTTACATGTAATGAGTACATATTCCATCAAAACATATTAAAACAACCAGTATTAACAGTTATACCAATACAGTGTAGCTTATATTTAAATATAAAGAAGATAAAGGGTTAACATGAAATTTCCATTTTAATCTGGAAAATGATAAGAGTAAGAGGCAGATCAGTCATTTTAAATGCTACTTCTTAAATTACTAGAATGTATTGATGAGGTCTATGTGAAAGAGTTCACTAACATCTAACAAAATCCTTTTTCCACTGTAAATGCACTGCAAAGGTCATGTGAACATACTGGCAATTGGATATGGCCATGTGACTAAGATCTCATCAATGAAGTGGCTGTAGAATTGATACATCTCACTTTCAGGTTTATGCCTGGACCTTCTTCCTGACAGCTGGAACCAAGATGTGCCTTAGCATGATCAAAAAACATACCCTAGAGCAACAGTGATCAATAAAATTTTCTGCAGTGATGGAAATGTTTCGATGTCTGTGCCATCCAATATAGAAGCCACTAGCCAAATGTGTTTAAGAATTTAAATGTGGCTAATGACTGAAGAACTGAATTTTAAATTTCATTTTAATTTAAACAGTCAGATACAGGCTAGTAGCTATAATTGGACAGCACAGATGTAAAGCTACTCTGCTAGCTGCATGGGTCCCAGGAGGATTTGTGGAGCAAAGTCTGCCTATCTTCCCTGAACTATTAACATGAAAAAGAAATAAACTATTTTACTGAGTTACAGCATTTTGAGGTTTTTAATAGTCTTCTTCCTAACTAATATAACAATCCTGTTACGTGAAATTACATATTGATGAATAGCTTTGGGAAGGAAACAGATACGGTAAGAGAGATATTAAATTTTACTTTATTTTGAATTCAATTTACTTTTGCTAAGTGGAATTGTTTTTATAAGCGCTTTGTTTTAAAATGAACTTTTTATATCATGACTTAGCATCCATTCAATAAAATGACAAAGCGAACATAAAAACAAGATGACAAGAACAGGTTTCCTAACTCAGTTTTTAAATATCAATCCACATAAATTTTCAGGAGCTAAGATTAGTTCTATTACTCTAAAAAAAAAGTAATATATACATTCTAGAATTGAACCATACTGGTAATTATCTTAATGGCACATTATTTTTATATATGAGTCCCTTGAAGGCAATCATGTGTGTAACATATCTTCATACTCAACTCCTAAATTCAATGTTAACTGTCCTATACTGCCTAACTATACTGCTTTGCATATAATATATAAATATTATATGAATATCACATTAAAACTGGAACACATTAAAATAAACACTTAAGATCCAGCAAGTTCATTTATGCAATTGCTGCAATCAAACCTGTTCCTTATAGGAAGGAGGGCACAGTACCTCTAGAATTTGTCCCATTTCTCAAGTCAGGCTGAGATGCTAGTTGTTCCTTAACTCCATCTAACCGCTGTTGTAGCTCTTCTGATGTTATTTCTCCTAAAACAATGAAAAATTGCTCAATGAAATTTAAATTTTAAGTTTTATGAGAACTTATGAAGAGTAAGACTAATTTACCAATTAGTAAATCTATTATTCTGTAAATTGAAGACAGTTAAAAATATTCAATTGATACAAATATATATAATTTTGGTTGAGTTTCACTAGTGTCTCATGAAAATTAAAGTAAGATTAATTTGAATAACTTAATAAAGTGCTCTCAGTTAATACACTTAGGAATATGTAAGATACAATTTTTTAGATTTTTGTCACAGTAATAAAGAGACTCAGAAGGAAATTATTTCTAGAGAAAACTGAATAATTCATTATATGGACAATGAATCATTATATGGACCATAAACATATAGTATGCAAATATGCAATATATAAATATCTAATATATAAACTACAAGTTTCAAATAGTTGATTTATGAGATGAATTTGAAAAAATCTGGAGCACACTGGACTTTTTGTAGTTATTAAATCAACCACCTATTATGCTATTCAAATAAAATAAAACTTTTCAAATGAGTTAGAATTGAGTTTTAAATAATATTTGTACAAATATTACTTATTATTTAAGAGAAATAGGACCATATATGTAATATCTGACACTATCATTAACCTATTTATTAGTCTGGTATTTGTATAACCTTCCTTCACACTTATTCTTACCTTTAAAAGGTATTCTTACCTTTTAACATTCACAAGTAAATCAGTGATTTTCTATTTTGTTATGTTAAAAAGTTCTTAGATTCACAGAATCATTATGCTATATTTTGGAAAAGGGAATGGTGAAGGGGAACACTATCCTTATCTTGA
The DNA here is from genome assembly GCA_019455555.1 of Galemys pyrenaicus. Classification (NCBI taxonomy): domain Eukaryota; kingdom Metazoa; phylum Chordata; class Mammalia; order Eulipotyphla; family Talpidae; genus Galemys; species Galemys pyrenaicus. The sequence goes on from JAGFMF010011574.1 coordinate 14,221,977, forward strand.
AATTCCTCCTTATAATGATGAAAAAGGTGTCTCCACTTTTACCCATTTCTTACCAGGGGTGCCTAAAAGATTATGGTCTCTCATTAGCCGGTAATCTTCATCACTGAGTTCATTAATAAACTGATAATAGGCTTCTTCTCTATGAAGACGTTCTTGCTGCCATCTTCTCTCATTTTCATGATGATTATGGTCTTGAGATGAAGTTTCTTCAACACCATCTGAGCTAGATCTAAACTGATTCATACTGAGATTCCCAGCTTTCTTTTCAAACAACATATATACAAAAATCAAGGTATTAGTAATGGACTACACATAATCCCACGTTTTTAACTCACAGCTTTTAAATTTTCATTTTAAATATTTTTCCTACACCCATAAGCTAAATCTGCAATAAACAACTTACATATAAAATCAAACAGTCTCAAGGAGATAGAATACAATTGGATGTATGTCTTTGCCTAAAGCCAGTAAGTCAGACTAGGTACTGTTTCACTGCACATTTCTTACAGATGAATACAAAATGCTCATTTCATTTTTTACCTGTTTGACTCTATGGTTAAGTTGGTCTTCAGTGATGTTTCAAATAGCATATAACATTTAAACTTAAATTATGCACAATCTTTACTTAAAATGTAAAAGGCTACTGGGAGAGTTACTCTTTACATTTATTTCCAGCAAGACTATTCTTCCCAAAATAAAACTTATAATATCATAATACCTCCAACTCCCCACTTTGCTGTGGTAAAAATAATTTAGCCCCTTGTACCTACTGAACAGACTTGGAGTTGCTCTCTCCTTAAAGCCTAACAGGAACTTTTGAAACCTAACAGGAAACAACACTCCATGCCTGGCTCTGAGGATTGTGAGAGTACATGAGAACACTTTGTGTCTCTCCATATCAAACTTTATCTCTAAGCCTGGAATAGTTAGTCCCAGAAATTTCTGAAGCCAGTGAAACTCCCTGACCTTGCCTAAGCAAAACACAATTTTTGTGTTCAACTTAAATGTCATTTTTCAGAAGCTATAAGGAAATCAAGGAGAAATTATTTGTTTCATAAATATTTTAGAATTTCTTAAACACCTCTATTTAGTAAGTCTTTAAAGCAACAGTTCTCAACTAGGAGTGTACCTAAAACTTAAAAAAAAAAAAAAATACAGAAGTTAGATCTCATCCCCAATCTTAAATCAGAATTTTCCAGAATAGGCTCAGGTCTATCTTTAAAAGCTAATTTGAGCATTCTGTGGAAGAAATAAAAATAAACTATTCCTTGACAATTTCTTGTATGTTACATGACTTAATAAAGGCTGGAGGATCAAGTAGTTACCAGTGAAACAACTGTTGCATCCCAGAGTTTAATAAGCTAACTATCTTAAACACTATGAAATTTGTCTACAAGTTCAAACTGTCTATGAATAATCAACTACCCAATTTCATGCTTATCCTAACATTAAATTACAAAATCAAAAGTGAATTAAAATACTGACAATGCAAGATTTCCAATTTCAGAGTAAGGATTAGATTATCATTAGTGAAGCGCACATTAAGTAGGCACAGCTGTAATATTTTTTATTAAATGATTAAAAATTTGAAAGCTATAAAATCAAGTTATTTTAATATTTAAACTTAAGAGCTTTTTCTCAAAGGTAATTTTCTTGTACTATTAACCACAATTAAATCAAAGGGAATACCTTATTTTCCTTTCAACATGTTTTTAACATATGCAATGGTATCCATCCTTCAATTGTTTATGTTTTTGAAAGCTGCCCATCTGAAGCAATAAAAGAGAATTGAGTTATTTAGTAAATTGTCTCTTGGAAGCTAGGAACGGTTGATAGTCTCCCAATTCGACTGCCAAGTCACAACAAAAACTCTGGCCAATATTCTTAGACATTCAAATCTAATAAATTAGATCCCAAAAAAATTAGATCATAAAAATCTCCCGCAAGGCCCTTTCTCCCACGACAGAAACTAGGCCTTTCCTCCTACACTGTCACTGTTCAGGGACTAAAACTCCTCAAAGGCCTTCCTTCCTATCTCGTTCCCTTTTGACGATGCCAGGGTTAGGTGTCTCCCATTTACTTGTAATCCTTCACTTTCTTGTCACCCCTGCCCTCCGTCCTGCTACTGGTTTCTTTCTCGGCCGTTGCGACGGAAGCTCGCGCCGGGGTAAGGGCCCCCTACAATAAACTGGGCTCAAGAGCCCAACCAACCTCTTCCCAACCGAGCCCGAGTAACGCTTCCCTTAGCGACCTAGATTCCCACAGGGAAGCAGGTGACAGACGGTGTTTCTAAGCCAATCACCAGTTAGGGGAGCGTATTAAGAGAGCAGTTAACCAATCCGAGAAAAGATGGGGTCCCCAAGGCTGGCCGGCTTTCCGCAGCGTGTCCCGGAAGTAGCAGTGGGGCCCAGAGCGCTCCCCTAGCTCACCTCGCCGGGAACCGGGCCGACCGCCTTCTGCCGGGAGAAAAGTCAGCTGCGGGTGGCGGTCCCCTCGGGTCCTAGCGGCTGTGATCGCAAGGCGAAAAGACGTGCCCCCGCGCCTCCGGGGCTACCTGTGCCTCCTAACCGTCTACTGAAGAGAGCAACCGGAAGCCTTGCTGCAGTTTGAGATTATCCAGCTAAAGTAGAGTCCATGGAGGACACAGCCCTGTTTAGCTATCCTGCGCCCGGCCGCCCTACCGGTGGTGAAGAGACGCTCCACCGCCCGCTGGGAGCTTGCAGGTGCTACTGAAAACTGCGTCCGGCGAGATTCAGAATGCCAGCCTTTCGCGTTCCGCCCTCTCGAGGCCCGGGGTCTCTGCGCTCGCGCGAACGACTGGTGGTTGCTAGGTCTCTTTCTCGAGACCCAGTGCCAGGCCGCTTAGCGCTGGTGACAGCCGCTTAGTCCCAGGGACACAGCCTGCTTTCCACTTTGGGGAAAGACCACCACCTGCTCGGCGCCTTGTTGGTCTGTGTTTGCCGAGCCTGCTGCAGTGTGCATCCCACCAGTCTGTTGTCTCTTGGCTGTCCAGGTGGCACGTAGCTAACAAGCCAGGCCCTTTCCTGTCTTTGAGACCTGAGAATTATAAACCCGAACCAAGTCTAAAGTAACTTATTTCAGACTTCTTCATTTTCCTGCTAGGAAAGAAGTTTGAAACAACCCACATTCGCGTCTCTGGTCTTATTTCTGAAATGTGATACTAACCTCACCCTTTGTTTTGCCCTTAACTACTGTGGCCAGTCTTTCATGAGCTCCTTTCCTGACATACTTCGCCATCCAGAATCATTGCACAGTGCTCACACTGCTATTACTTTTTATCCATCCATCCAGGAATTCATTCCTGCAGCAACTTTGCAGAAGCTGCTCAACCCCCATCATTATGCTGGGAGCCCGAGTAACAAACGAGATGTGATCTTTAGTATCAGTGAATTATTGGTGTAATAGAGGTAGAGGAAAGCTTGTAAAAAAAAATCAGCATATTTTTATAGATACTCAAATGGAACTATAGAAATATACAGTCTACAAGGCCCTTTACAGTTTCTCTACTACATACTTACTGTTTGGCATTCGGGAAGAACCTCAACAATTATATGGGAATTCCTAAAGCAACCCCCCCAATCCCACTTTTACCGGAATTAATTTCCTTTATCTCTCAGGATTCTGTGTAGATCTCATCTCCAAAGAATTTTTTTCTAATAGCTCCTAAGTGACACCATCATCGCACCCTCCAGCCCAATAGCCACACAGAAAACCAGGCAGAAGTTCCTTCTGGGGCTCCTAAAGCTCCCTGTTTGTAATTCTACCTTGCACGTACTCATTTACTTAACAAATACTGAATGCTATTATGTATTAGGTGGTAGTGATAATAGTAGAGAATAAGACTGACAAGGTTCTTGTCCTTGTGAAACAAGGCCCTTGACCTCCTTTTCAATGGAAGAAGATAGATATTGAGCAGATATTTACAATGATTTTTCTACTAATATATTGGTCTCCCCCATCTAAGAACTTAAACTCTTTAAATTCAAGAAAATAATTTTATCTATTTTTACAAACCCCAGAATTTAGCACAGCACCTGGCATAAGATTCTCCTCAGCCTACTGCATGAGTGAACAGAAAAATGCAAAATTTTACAACAGGATTAATGCATGATGATATGGTGATCTCAGAAATTAGAAGGACTAGTCGGAGAAAACCACATGTGAGATATTCAGATTTCAAGCAGAAGTCATTTTAAACATACATACAATATTAAGTGTTATATCTGGTCAAGTACAAATACTTTTTGATGTTAAACAAAAAGCACCTTATATTCAATGAGTCAAAAAATAAGTGACTTTTTTTTTTCTGTACTAGCACTTCTCAAAAAAGAAAACAACATTTCTAGGCTACAGATGTATTCCCCTATTCAATCTGGGCTGCCACAAAGACAGAAAGCACAGGGATTTTATTCCTTTTGCATCCTAGTGCAAAACAAAAGAACAGCAAATTCTTCAAGGTCTATCAGTGGATGGCGCTAATCAAGCAATTTACCTGGAGGAAAGCTGCAGGGTTTTGTGAGTAGATATGTAACGTATGTACCTTGAATCCAACATCTTGCTTCACTGTTTGTAGCTCAAGAGAAAGTAACTATAAAAGGGGACTAGATATGATAGAACAGAGAGATGAATCATTCTGAATTTCTGCATTTCCAGATCTCATAACCTTCCAAGATCTCTGGTCCAGTTAATCTCAGTTTACTTGGCCTATTTAAAGCATATGCATATTTAAATCTAGAACCTTTTACAATTAAAATGAAAAAAAGTGCAAAAAAATTAACCATAACCTTACAAAAAAACTCTCTTTATATCAGATGTTTTTTATACTAAGAATATGTAAGTGACTTTGGCTTCATTGAATGACAGCCTTAAAATTTAAAATGCAAATTGGGTAATTGATTTAGATTTCTAAGTTTAAGTGGAAATCTTTTCTAAGTTTATGGATAGCCCCAGAACAGCTAAGAGAAATTTAGGTTCATCATATTTTTATGACTAATTTTTTAAATTATTATTTAAGGATTCAGGAAGGTGTCAAGCATTTGAAGAACTTATGAATGGAATAAAATATTACATTTATAAATACAGTTTAAATGTTTGTTTGAAGATAATTAATTAATATGTGAATGAGACCTAAAGGGAGTTGGAAGACTAATTCCAAATGACTGTTGAAATTCACCAAACATCTCTAGATAAAAATAGCTACAATAAAACTAGACTAGTAAGAGCTAGAAACTAAATTTTAAAACCTAAGGTTTAAACAGTATATTAAAATTTGAACTTAATAAATTGAATATTAACTATTTAAAGCAAAGATTTTTTTAAAGAATTATTTTCTTTATTACTCTTAAAATAGCTCTTTAAACATCTTTCTTGAGATAAAATTCACCCTTTACTTGAAGTTTACAATTCAGTGGTTTTTAGTGTATTCACAGAGTTGTACAGCAATCATCACAATATAATTTTGGAACATTTTCATCACCCAAAGAAAAAAACTCACATCCATTAACAGTCAGTCAGTCACCCAATTCCTTTCCATCCCATCCCTGGTAATCTGTAATATAATTTCTATGATTTTTGCCTATTCTGAACATTTCATATAAATGGAATCATATAACATGTAGCATTTTGTGTTTGGCATCTTTCACTTAACCTACTGTTTTCAAGTGTCACTCGCATTGCTATATATGTCAGTACTTCATACCTAAAGACAAATTTCTGAATAGCCTTTTTGCATAAAAACCACGTTTGAGGATAGCTGCTGTTAAGAGATAAATTGTATCCCCCCCACCAAAGTCATATCTTAAATCCCTAACCCCAGCAGCTAAGCCCAGTCAGAAATGTGACTTAAACTGGAAAATTAAGGTTAAAATTAAGTTGAAATTTTGATTAAGTTAAATGAGGTTACTAGGGTGGGTACTAATCCAATCTGACTGGCATTCTTATAAAATGAAGACATTTGGGCACACAAACAGGGATGATTGTATGCCAAGGAAAGGCTGGAGCAGCACCCAGTGAGAAGGTGGCCTTCTGCCAGTCAATGGAGACTCCTCAGAAGAAATCAGACTTGCTAACAGCTAGATCTTGGACTTTTGGCCTCCAGAACTGTGAGAAATAAGTTTTGGTGTGAAAGTCACTCTATCTTTGGTATTTTGTTATGGCGGTCCTAGTGAACAAAAATACCCCCACTATATTAATATCTTAAAATTCTACTCTATCAAAATTCTTCAGATAGAAGCATGAGCCCAGGGAAATAGGGAACTCAATCTTCTAAACTTGTGTTCTGAAGAGATCCAGTATTTCCTTTTAGAGAACTTGTCTGCTCCTTGGAAGAAGCAGCTTTATGCACCATAATCCCACCTCTCTGTTTGAAACAAGGTGCATGTACAGATTTGCTAGGAATTTGGAATTTGTTCGTTGACTATGAGTAAAAGAACTGAAAGGTTATATAGTTTCACAGACCTCTAGACCTCTCAGATGAAGGCCATGAGCAAGTAGACAAGTCATTTAAAAAAAGCAAAGAACTTTCTAGTTCCCAAGCAATTCAGTTATTTTGCAACTCAGGATTATATTATTCTCCTGTTTCTTTTTTTTTTTTTAAGATTTATTATTTATGCATACAAGAGCTGGGTTACCAGCCAGAGTCCAGGGAGGTGAGAGGATTCACCAAAGACAGAGTAGGGAACAGAACAGGCAGACTGACTGAAATACACTGCTGAGGGGAGCAGTGGGCGAAGCAGGAGAGGTCTGCTGCGCCATGTGGGTTCCCTCCCTGGCCGGTGGCAGGGATGAAACTTGCTTTGCAGTGGCTGTGGTTTGCTTCACAGTGCATTGTTTAAACCACAGCGCCACCAAAGAGGCCCTCTCCTGTTTCTTTATGTCATTCTTTCTCTCTTTAGTTGGGCTATTTTACTGAGGTTCTTGTAGTTAACAAATCTTTTCGCCAGCCAGGATTCAAGCAGGATACAAAAGTCTACATTTATCAAGAAGAAAGATAGTCCTTATCAGGACTTAGATACCTACAAAATTGTTGCAACAAGTAAAGGAGTGGGCAGTGGGCTGAGCCTCAGGCTAACTCTCACAGGTTCAACCTGAGAGGAAAGCTTCCACCTCTGCTTGTCCTAGAAATCCTGAGTTCAAGAATACACCATTTCAGATACTGCAATACAATGATAGGGAGGCCAACATTACAAACATCTATCACCACAATCACCAAGTATCTCTCAAGCCTCCATGGTGGTCTAGGGGTTAAGTCTCAGTGCTATCACCACCAGGGTCTGAGTTCAATCCCCAGTCAGGGAGCTGACCCACATAAGATGCCAGCTACTCCCCTGAACAGTTATTTCAGTATATCTGTCTGTTCTGCTCCCTACTCTGTCTCTGGGGAATCCTCTCATCCGCCATAACCCCTGCATGTTGGCCTACACCCCAGTTAGTCTAGATACACACACACATAAATAAATAAATAAATAAATAAAATAAAAATGATCTCTCTACACCATTAAAGCTGGGACCGCTTCTGCAGAAAATCCTTACCTCTCTGTACCTGACTTACAGTTAACCCAGGGGAGTAAAAGTATGAACTCTGCTTCAGTTCAGTTTTCCAGAATTCAGTTTTTCACATATCGGTGAATACATTTAGCTGGCAGAATCTAATTTGCATCTGGACAGTTGCAAGAACGAGTGGGTAATGGCATTTTTGTTTTCCAGGCTTTATGTAATATGGTGTGAAAATGGAGGTTTAGCAAGGGAATCTGAAGTATCCAACAATATCATCCAAGTATCCAAAGTATCATCAATCTTGCCTACTTAATTATATCAGAGACTATCTTGGGACAACCTCTCTAGAAACAGAGCTTGAGACAAGGATTCTTGTTCAAGTGACTTATCGGGCAAGTATTCTCAGGAGAAGGAAGAAATATTGGCTAGGATGACAAGGAAACAAGAGTGAGCCTTAGCTGGTTCCACAAAATTCACCATCAAATTTAACCAATAAGGTCAGTCTTTTATAATTTTGTGCCATTGAATGAGGTCTACATGGGCAGGAATATAACATAGCCTTGTGTGTGTGGTAACTCCTATTTTGGCCAAGAACTATTGTTTAGAGAAGGCAGCATCTATAATTGTCACTCAGCACTCACAGTGCTGGAATATAGACACACTAGCTTCTATATGAAGTGGGTCTGGGCAGGGTATAAACAGCGTTCACTACAGTACACTCTGAAATATTTCAACCATTTCTCTTGCAGGTTAAGCAACTCCATCCAAGCACAGTTTCTCCAGAACTGTTTTTAGTCACAGTTTCTAGGAAGTTTTATGATAGGAGGCTAACAGGACAAGCTGAAGGCCCTACTACTGCAGCTGGCCCCAAGGCCACTGCTGATATTCATTATCTCCTTCCACCACCCTTTCTGGATTCCCTTCCACTTCAGCTGTCACTTCTGTTGGTATAGGTGGCACGACTGGGGGATTGACCCAGACACTCATCACTGAAGGGTTTAATACCCTGCTTATCATGTGCTTATCAGGCTGTGGTAACTGTACTTACCCATTTATAGTTACAAACCAGCATGGGACTACCAAGAAATGCCCAGGTGGACCTCTTAAGTGCCACATAGAATGCTTCTATGTAGTACAAGCCCATTTATCTGCTTCTATTATGTAGCAGAAGCCCCCTCTTCATGATTTGTAAGTCTCCTGGCATTAGGAGTCCAAAGTGACCATAGAGCAGTCATAACTTAAGCTTTGTAAGACTCTCACAGTATCATCTGATGGAAGCCCCTATATTTAAGTATCAGGATCCCTGGGTTTGCAGAGCCTGAAGTTACAAGGACAAGAAACAAATTTTCCAAATAGAGCCCTGAGAGCTATGGAGAGAGGGTCACTTCTGCTCTTTTTTTTTTTTTTTTTAAAGATTTATTTATTTATGCTTACAAGCACTGGGGTACAGGCCAGAGGTGTGGGGGGGTGAGAGGATTCACCACAGAGAGCAGGGAGCAGAACAGGCAGATGAACAGAAGTACACTGCTGAGGGGAGCAGCGGGCACAGCAGGAGAGGTCTGCCGCGTCATGTGGGTACCCTCCCTGGCCGGCAGCAGGGCTCGAACTTGTGCTGCAGTGACTGCGGTTTGCTTCATAGTGCGTTGCTTAACCCACTGCGCCACCAGGGAGGCCCCTCACTTCTGCTTTTATCCCTTGATCTCTGGATCCACGTTTTCTCACTCCTAGAGACACAGACGATGTTTTGGTGACTGATTTAAGGAATGTATTGTATCCTGAATTATAATGCTTCCACCCCATTAGGGCTCATTTTCACAGGTTGATAGCCACACACATGTACTAAGGCTTATTAATACACTCTAGTAGAGATACCAAATCTGGCAGAGCAATAGCAATATTGGTTAAGCAATAACACTTGGTTAAGTTTGTGGTAGACCACAATCATCAGTCACGATCCTTTGCAAAGGTCAAATTAAATTAAACAGATATGATGAAGAACACCATACGCTCAGGTCTTTGAAGAAGGTAGTACTCTCTGCCATCACCCTGCCTAAAATACTATTTTTGACTTAATGTCTTGGTGAGTTTTAAGAACTCCTACTTTGAATTTCCTACTTCAGTAGCTTCTGTTCCACAGGTCAAGGAACTAACAGGAGGGGTCTGACAACTGCTAAATATGTCCATTCTAGTGAGACGTCTGGGAACCAGGAAAATAACCAGTCATGTTAAAACTGAGGCCATAGACCCAGTGGACCCACTTTGAGGTGGACCTTCCTTCCTCCATAGCCTGCCATGGCAATGCTAGTATTGTTTTTATTCCAAGCGTCCAAGAACCATCCAGCACATAATTGAAACATTCCTGGGGCACTTTTTGGGGATTAAAATCCTGCACCAGGGGGAGAGGCTGCCATACAGAGTTTCCCTTACCCAGTTATATATTCTACCCACTATGATCCAGTATACTCTTGGACCCCTTCCAGATGTTTTTTCCGTATTTTTGCTGGTGTGAGTTATCCAGATATAATAATTCTCTAGCTGAAAGCCCCTTTGTTCTTATAGCATGGTAAGCACTTTCCTAATTGAGTCATGATGAGATGTGACCACAAGTTTTTGGTCTGGCATCTAAAAACTAGAGGTGCGAAATAATCATCTTATAAGGGCCCCTCTTGAGACTTTTGCATAGTAATGGAAGAAAGGTGTTATCTTCTAGAAAGAGGTGAAGACCACTTTGGTATGCCCATTGATTCAGGGGAATGTGGGGGTTCATATGCCGTACCTGCCCTACAATGAGATATACCCTTAGAGCTGTGACTCCCACTCACTCCATCACAGTGCTTTATATTTGGTAGAAGGAAGTGTGCTGCTCCTTCTTGTGAGATCTGGGCCTGCCCTTCAGTGCAGCATGTCTGCCGACAGTAGGTGCTAAGAGTCTCTTTAAACCCTGTCAAGAAGTCCCTCTGGCTCTCACATTTCACCCTTAATTCATGATTAACTGACCTTCCAATTCCCTGTCCACTCCCTTCATATCTCTCGAGTGGCAGAGACACCGATCCAACCAGGACATTCCCTTCTGCCTGCCACACTTACCAACTCACCACAGGCAAAAAGCTTAGCTGTTGGACAACTTCAAAGCCAAGAACTGTCTATAATCCATCAAGGTCTTCATGGCTGATCATCGAGCAAATGACCCAACTCTAGAAATTCAATTCTGCTTTTGGAATTCCTCTGGGTACCAACTATCTTACATCAAGTTCCTTAGAAACAGCTTGAGTCACTGATATATTGATGGATACTCTTCAGGAATCACCTTTCAGTAGTGAGGAGGAAAGGCAGGGAATGGAAAATTGCTGAGCAAGAATTGGCTGGTTCTTTTGGGTCTTTTATTTGGGAAAACCTATCCTAGCTCTCTCTGCCAGGATAACTCTTTTAGCGGTCATCAGCAGTAATGGCTTCTCCTCTGGAAAAAATCCACTACCTCCTATGCCTTGGTTAGGTTTTCCTTCTATGCAATTTTATAGTAACCCATAGTAACCTTTGTCTTTCATTTATGTATGATATTATTACTATCTTCCTACTTGTTTGAGGAAAGCAAAAGGAGTTTTCCAAAACATAAATGGTACTCCTCTCTCTAAGAGTTTGAATATGCTAGGATGAGGTAAGTATGTATATATATATATGATATATATGATATGATATATTATTATCATATATACATATATTATATATTATCATATGTGTATATATTATATATAATATAATATATCATATATGATATATATCTCCAGGAAAGAATTAATATACAGTATTTATAATATTATGATATATATGATACACACATTTTTTAAAACTCTGCAAGAGAATATCATATATTCAGAATGCTATCCTACTCCCCTTAATATCTATTAACACAGTAGTTTTCAATTGATACATATTAAAGTCCTCTAAGGAGCTATTAAACTATTGATTCATGAGCCCAGTTGCCAAAACATTCACATTTAATTGGCCTAGAATCATGCCTGCCTATCAGTGATTTTATTAAAAACTCTCAGGTTATTATAATGTGAAGTTAGGATTAAAACTCACTGGACTGGACAATGATATCTTGGGGCAGGCTTCTGGTTTATTCCTCTAGATGTTTCCAGTGTCTGTGGTGGGCACATAACAATATTGCATAAATGATGGGAGGAAGGTAGAAAATGAGTACAGGGCCTTCCTGGTGGCACATGGGGTTAAGCAATGCACTATGAAGCATCCACAGCCACTGCAGTACAAGTTCAATCCCCAGCCAGGGAGTGACCCACATGGTGCAGCAAACCTCTCCTGCCTCGCCCGCTGCTCTCCTCAGGAGTGTGTTTCAGTCAGTCTGCCTGTTCTGTTCCCTACTCTGTCTCTGGTGAATCTTCTCACCACCACCCCATGCCTCTGGCCTGTACCCCAGTTCTTGTATGCATAAATAAATAAATCTTTTAAAAAAAAGAAAATAAGTACAATTTCTCCCTTATTTATAACATAAGCTACTTAAAAATATTAAATCACCTTTATATGTGTGTGTATATACACACACATATATATAGGCTATATGTGGGGGAGAGTAACCCATATGGAGAAAGGGGGGAAAAGATGAAAGCATCTTATATTTTAAGTCATTTGAGCCCCCAAACAAAAACTTATTGAGGTGGCAGTTTTCTCATTTATTATTTGTGGGGTGTATGCATGTTATATAACTTCACTTGGATTCAGTTTTTGTATTTTTTAAGTAGGAATATTGCCAAGGCTATAAAATTGTTGAGGATTATAGAAATTACATTTAAAGGGTTCAGTGCAGGACCTGGCATATGGTGACAATTGCCAGCAAATTATATCTAGTGGTAGTTATAATGATACTTTACTGGGAGAGTTTTGACCAATCAAGCTTAGTGCTGTTAAAGTCTGTGATATCTCTTGAAATAAGCAATAAGCATTCTTAAGAAACGATTCAGATGAATGCTACCATTACACAGACTTAGCTTTCTGAACTGTACAACAGCTTCAAAAAAATCTTGTTTTTTTCTTCTTTTCTCTTGATTCTTCCAGCTGCCAGCCCTGCATTGCCAGCTCTGTGTTGTCTCCTATTCTCCCTGTTCCCAGCCCAATTCATTGTAGTCTCTTTTATTTTTTTTTTTAAAGATTTATTTATTTATGCATACAAGCACTGGGGCACAGGCCAGAGGTGTGGGGGGTGAGAGGATTCACCACAGAGAGCAGGGAGCAGAACAGGCAGATCAACTGAAGCACACTGCTGAGGGGAGCAGCGGGCACAGCAGGAGAGGTCTGCTGCACCATATGGTCCCCTCCCTGGCCGGCGGCAGGGATCAAACTCGTGCCGCAGTGACTGCGGTTTGCTTCATAGTGCATTGCTTAACCCACTGCGCCACCAGGGAGGCCCCATTGTAGTCTCTTTTAAATACAACTTTCATATTTTAAGAGACAGTTTTCAAGAGGACATTTGTAGATTGCTTCTTACAGAGGACTCAGTCCCCCTCCTACTCTCTATTCCCATCTTCTTAAATTTAATGTTTGAATTTGATTATATATATATGTAATAAGGAGAAAGGGGGGGAAGATGTGATTGATATTGTTAAAGTTTGTGTGATTAAAAAAAAAGTATACAAGCTAGTTCCTAGGCCAGTCCAAAAATAATATTTAATCTACAGTGGGTCTAAATTATTAATTGTCCAAATATGGGTTTTACTTCCTGCATCAGAGGTGCATGTGATAAAGAGACTGTTGTAAAGAGGAATGAGGAGAGAAAGGAAGGGAGTAGAAAAGGAAGATTTTCTGACAGTCACTTAGAAAGAGTCGCCCCCTCTGCTCCATTCCCACTCCTTTATTTATCTGACAGTCTTTACTGAGCTCCTATTGTATGCTGTGTCCTGCTGGCCGCTATGAAAACAGCTGGTGTGGTGTCTGGAACCTGGTGGGAACTCATAAATGTTTATTTCCTTTCTGCTGACATTGACCTTCATGTGAACTTGTCCATTCCTGTTCTGATGTCTTTTGTAGTAAAACACATATGCCAATCCTGTCTTTTTGTAAATCTGAGTAGAATTCAATAATTGACCTTTATTTAATGTAGATAGGTTAGAGATCATTATCTTCGGAGGGTGAAAACCAGGAAAGAGAGGGGTCTCTGGGATGTTACCTAAAACAATTTGAGAAACAGGACTCCTTTGTGCTTCCAGGGACATCTGTGCTCATCAAAATGGAAAGTTAACTTAGGTCAGGGAGTAGAAAAGGAGAATTTTCTGACAGCCAATTAGGAAAACATTTAAAAGTTTGCAATTTGCTTATTGAAACTCAGAACTCATTTTGTCAAAAAAAAAAAAAAAAAGAAAAAGAAAAAAATATATATGTATAGTGGTTTCACTTCTAACTAGCCTAAAAGCTTCAGTGGTACTTAGATTGAAATAACTTTTTATTGATTTGATCCCCTACTGCCCTTGCCCTGTTGGTTTATCCTTTGTTTTTTTCAGTTCCTTTTTTTATCTATGTGACGTTGGTCAAAATACTTAATATCTGTATGCCTCAGTTTCCTAGTTTGTAAAATGAAAATAAGTAACTCTCTAATTCTGAGGATTAGATTGAAACTGGATCCCGGCAGCACAAAAATGACTTGACTTTTCAGTGTCACCCGAGCTGGGATGTATACTGGCTTTGTTGATTACAGCCACTGTGAAGGTGTGAGCGGCCCTACTTAGGCTCCTGCTGCTGACCCCAAACACTCTGCTTGCAGTGCCAGGCCACCCCCACAGTGGCCAGCAATGGCAGCAAGTGGCAGCGTTTTCCATACCCACTGCCTCAGGACACATAGCCCTAGGACTTCAGCAGTGGAAGTGACTCCAAGCCAGTGGTTCCTAGTTCAAGGCCACAGAGAGATGCTGGGATAGCTCTGGTGCTGTGGCTTCTACAAGCATGCTAGGCCAACATGGCAGGCTGCCACTGAGACCCATATCCCAGCACTGCATAGAGGTCCCCTGCCCCAGCTTTGCTACACCTGGCCCTGCTGAGAGGCACCGGCTGCAGAGTGTCCCTGGCCCCACTGAGACTGGCTCCCACCATGGTAGCCTGGAGCTCCACCAGACCTCAGTGTAGTTTAAGTCTGTGCAGGCACCAGGATTTCCCCTTTTATCTGACTAGGATTGCAAATAGATCAATCAGGTTCAAGCGCTCCAGCTGTCAGTGAAGGGCTTGAGCTCATTCAGATTGAAAATAGGAGCAAGTGCCTTTAAGTCCCAATTAAACAAATAGGCTTCAAAGACTGCCCAATCAGGCCTGTTGGGTGGGAACCCTTGCAGAAAATATAAGACAGGGCAGGCGCCAGCTTGATAGACTTAGCATCTGACCTCTGAAAAGAGAAGGATTCAGCAGGTCTCCAAAAACTCCAAGACCTCTGTAGACCTGCAGACTTCCATCAACCTCCAGACCTCGGTAGACATCCAGAACCCCGGAGACCTTTGTGGAGACCCAGCTGCTGCACCTGTTTCTGGCCATGCCTCTGACATCATGTGTAAGGAGCACTTTCAGCCTTGGCCCTATGTCTCAAAGGGCTGTTGGCTCATACCAATAGCTCACAAACAGCTCTAATGCTGGTGTCTCTGATACCACATCATGGTGACCAGTGGTGACCAGTATCACTGACCAGTGCTAACCAGCACTGTTTACTGGTAGGCTGGCATTCTATGTCTGGCCACTTTTGAGAGCAATCCACTGCTTTGGATTGTCTGTCCCTGCCTCCCAGTGTTGTTGCTTCAATTACTGTGCAGTCCAGTGTCTGCTGCTGTCCAGCCTCCAGCTGCTGCCATAAACTGGATAGTGTCCACTCCTTACTGGTGTGCCACCAGCTCCAGGCCTCTGTTGATAGGATATCGCTATCTTGCAGGAGTAGCCTTTGTTTGGGACTACTGAGCACTGCAGACACTGTCTGGAGTGAGACAGTCTGCCACCTATGGCCTTACAAACTCTGTTTCCCCAACCCCCTGTTTGTTAAATAAACCCAGCTGTTGTTGTTCCAGGAGCCTAAGGAGTGCCTTGTGATTGTCAGTGCCTGGGTGAGAACCCACAGTGACCTGCCCCACCATGGCACTGTCCTAGCACTGTTTTAACTACTCTTTAGACACTCTCTTAAAATGAGTAAAATTTTTGCATTTTCTTGGTTTTTAATACTCTGTCTTAGGTTGGCTGCTCCTCACTCCCAAAAGGCAGAATCTTAGATTAAAATTTATGCAAAAATGATTTTTTTAGGAAGTGTTCTATCAATTCTAACTGGAGTTTAGGAGGACACAGGGGCAAATATAGGTCACCCAGTGTTGTTCCAATCAGACAATGAGAGCTAGAGTTTTCATTCTTTGAGTATGAACTCAGTCATTAAGTAAACTGGGATGACTTAATTCCCAACTACTTTGACTTTATATGTGAAAAGGAAGTGGGTCCCAGTAGTCTAAGCATAACCCTACAAAGATATAAAGAAATCTGATCCGATATCTGCTACATCATCATCACTTCCCAAAAACACACAATGATTTATAATGTGAGAGGTATTGCATTAGGTATTAAGATAAAAAGATTTATAAAAGTCAATCCCTAGCCTTCTACATATTTTTTTAAAGATTTATTTATTTATGTATACAGGAGCTGGGGTACAGGCCAGAGTCATGGGAGGTGAGAGAATTCACCAGAGACAGAGTGGGGAGCAGAACAGGCAAATCGACTGAAATACACTGCTGAGGGGAGCAGTGGGCAAGGTAGAAGAGGTCTGCTGCCCCATGTGGGGCCCCTCCCTGGCCAGTGGCAGGGATCAAACTTGTGCTGCAGTGACTGATGGTTTGCTTCATAGTGCATTGCTTAAACCACTGCGCCACCAGGGAGGTCCCACCGTCTACATTTTAGAATGTAGAAGCCCTGACTTGTGAGCATCTCTGCCTTTGAAGCCTGACCAGATTGAATGAAAGTCTGCAGACTTGAGTGCACTTTCCTTAGGAGTCACTTCATTCAGACAATGGACTAGATTAATTATTAGTGTCTGAAAAGGGCTCTACCAGTATACCAGTATCATCTAATTTTTTCTAGTTCATTTATTTATGCATACAAGAACTGGGATGCAGGTCAGACGTGTAGGGGGTGAGAGGATTTACCAGAGAAAAAGAAAGATTGACTGAAACACACTGCTGAGGGGAGCTGCGGGCGAGGCAGGAGAGGTCTGCTGCGCCATGTGGGTCCCCTCCCTGGCCAGGGATCAAACTCATGCTTCAGTGGCTGTGGGTGCTTCATAGCATGGTGTGTAACCCCTTGTGCCACCAGGGAGCCCCAATATCATCTAATTTTTATGGTACATTGTTATAAAATTTTATTGGGTAAAACCAGGATATAGCATGTGGCAT